>PVKU01000836.1:0-386883 GCA_004027475.1 Anoura caudifer
CTCTCTCTCTTTTTTTCTCTCTTTCTTTCCTTTCTTTTGGTTGCAGACTACTTACCTGCTCAGTGAACTCTTTGACCTTTTCTTATAAGGGGACTACTCTTATTCATAAGGGTTCTACATTTCAAAGGCCTCATCTCCAAATACTGTTGTCTCGGGGATTAGATTTCAGCATAAGAATTGGGGAGGGGCGGGGAACAAACACTCAGTCCATAAAACTCTTCTTTCTAAGCCCTTATCCAATAAGTTGCTCTTTCACATTTCAACTAAATGTCACCCAGTGGTCCTCATAATATAAGGTAACATTACCCCATACCGAGAATGGTGTTTTGCTATGTCCTGAATTCTTATAACCGGTTAATATTCTGTGCTAGTAAAGCCAAATAGGTGTGTGTGTGTGTGTGTGTGTGTGTGTGTGTGTGTGTGTGTGTATGCCTATATATATCATATAAATAAATAAATATAAATAGGCCTATATATATCATATAAATATATATATGTATAGGTCTCTATATATTTGCCAAATAAATAAATAAATAAATATAAATAAGCCACTCTCTATATATTTACCATATATATGCACACACACACTCCTATATATATGTATGGTAATCTATACACACATAAAAACATATGTGTAGTAATATATATGTTTGTATGGTAATCTCTCTCTGCTTCAAGATAACAGTATACTCAAACTCTGCTCAGTCAGAGCTCAGATGTGTGCTTGAGGTCAGAAGAGGGGCTGGTAGATTATTTTTGCTCTCCCAGCTCCTGAAAACAACTCACACTATGCTCTTTGCTAGTTTGGGGTTTCTGGTATTATAATCACATGTGAGAAAGCACAACAGGGGGTCTTATTGGGCTTCCCTCCAAAGAAAAAACATTTCCCTGCTCTTCCTCATGCCTCCTCCCCACCCCTGCCACATGACTTGGATGGAAGTGAGTCTTGAGTGGGAATAAAGAGTAAATTTATGTTTATTTTTATTTCTATGAGTACATTCTTTTTTATAATTGCAACAGACTTATTAAAAAATTGCCAGTATATTCTCAACCTGCAGATAAAAAAGGGTGGAAACAGGGAGCTCTTATTTTCATTATGCTCAAATATCATAATGCTCTGTAGGATTTTTCATAGGCAGAATGGATGTTGGTGTCTAAATAGTACAATTTCAGGGGCATTTAAAACTCTTCTCTCAAAAATGTTCCATTTGCACTGGCTGTTTAAATGCTGAAAGAATGACTTCCTTTTTAAGGACAATGGTACTTGACCTTACAATCATGATATTTCTAAGTATGCATGTATAGGATTCAGGGTATTTGTGAATTCAGTAAAATCATTTGAAGCATTTTATATTTCAGTGTAAAAGTTTATTTCTCTAAACTTTTATTTCTCTAAAGAGAAAACCTTTGGCTCTTACTAAATTCAAAAGTGTCTGTGGTTCAAAACCTTTTAAGAAGCAGCACTGCTTCTGCTTAAGGTGTTAATATATTATCCATCTATTAGTAGTCATTTATTTAATGTAATTTCTTAATAACTTTTGATGAGTAGACAGTATTAGAACTTTATGAAGAAAATGATAAAGAAAATGTGTTAAGGAAGAAAAGGTCGAAGCTTCAGTTTTATAATTTTGTCCATGGATGGAGGAGGAAAAAATATACTAATACTTTCTATTTCAAACACTTAATGACTAAACCTTAACAATTGCAATAATTTTCCTCATATGTATCCTGTGAAGTCCTGTTTTATTTTCAATTCATGTTGTATATCCAAAAATGTCACATGGGGGTTTCTCATAAAACACTACTTTCATTGTTTTATCAGTCTGCTAAAAAATTCTGTGCCACCCTTTTAGCTGATAAATAAAATCCAGTCACCTTAGCCTAAAATTCAGGATTATCTATGATTGTGACCAAGCAACAATTACTGTTTCAGCTATTGCTTCTACCACCTCCTTAAGCTATTTGGAGATTAAAACTTAAGCTCCAAATAACTTAAGTTTTAACAAATCTTCAATTTTTGCCATTTACTAAACATGTTATTCAGTTTCTGTGTCTTTGTCAATATACAGAGTCTTTCATGAAATGTATTTTTATCCCCACTTGCTAAATTTTGAATGTCCTTCTAAATTGTTTGTCTACAGAACATTTCCTGATGTGACAGACTGTTTTATTGTTGAGTTGGCCAAACTGGGTCTATGTTTTCCAGGATTCCCTTTTCTATGGAGCTCCAGGTTAGAGCTGGCCAAAGGAATTAGTGAGCTTCGAGAGGTGGAAGTGAAGCAGCAACCACTATCCTTTGAAGGTCTTTGCATCAAAAGGTCTTTGCAGAAAAAGAAATGAATAGACAGGTGCAGAATATCCTGGGAGAAGGGAATAGCTGATTCATGGAGGTTGATTACTCTGGACTGCTTCCAGCAGAAAGGGGCATCGTGTTAATCTTTGATAGATCTTTTACTGGATTTGGATTTGCCATCCTTGACCACAAGGCTTCTGCCAAAAGCACCATCATGGACAGACAGAGCGATTTATTCATTATCATAGAGTTCCATACATCATTGCTTTTGAACAAGAACTTATTTTACAATCAATTACATATGGCAATAGGCTCATGCTAACGGAATTTACTGGTCATGGTAGCATGTTCCCCAATACCATGAAGAAGTTGGCTTTATAAAATAGTGGAATAGCTTTGTTAATGCTTGACTATGGCATCAGCTGATGGCAACCTTGTAGGACTGGGGAAATGTCCTTCAAAATGTAGTATATACTCTAAATCAGCAACCAATATATTATATATATTTTTTCCATAGCCAGGAGCTATGGCTCCAAGATATGAGTGGAAATGAGAATGACCACTCTCACTGGTATGTTTCATTATTCACTAGCAAAATTTTTGCTTCTTGTTCCTATAACCTTGAGCTTTTGTTTTAGTGAACCTTAAATTCCAAGGGTGAACACAGCACTGGTTCCGTGAAGTTGGAAGCTGAGGCTACTACCTGGTCTTGGGGTAGTGACCCAATATTCAAAGAAGGGGTTACTTTGGTGAATGGGATGATTTGTTGACCTGTCATTGAGAAATCAGTTTGGTAATACTCAAGTATACATGAGGGCAGATAGAAGTACGTATAGATGAAGATGTTCCCCTGTGACACTTGTTAATTCTCTCCCTCTGATTAAAAGGTAAGGCATACTGTAATACCACAGTGCAGTCTGGAGTTCTAATGGCTCAGGAATGAATGTTGGGGTCACCTCACCTGTTAAGAAATCATGCATAACCAGCTGACATGGTGTGTTGAGGGGCCTGTAGCTGGTGAATTAATTTAGAATATGCAGATTATGACCTGCTGAATGAGGAGGAAAAAACCACCCACATGGAGTTGGCAGGTAGCTCCCTTAGCTTCCAAGCTTCCACTTTGGGGAAGTGAAAACACAAGGCTGTTTTGATTGAAGGCATAGTTTCAATACACTCACACAAAGGAAGTCATGTTACAGATTTATTACTTACAGATCATAGAAAGATGGGGAAGGGCACAGAGGGCCAGCAGAAAGTTCTCCATCCCAGGTCATGAATGAGCAGAAGATAGAGAGCAGGGTGGTTGGGGCAGGAGTCACTAACTTTTCACAGGCTTAAGTTTAAGTGGTTATTTTTAAAGGTGCCCTAGAAAAAGCAAAGTGGGACTTGGGATGAGAATCCTAAACTGGGGTTCTTATCTAAATATCTAGATTCTGGGTATGAGCACAATTGTCACATGCCTAGGCAGCTATTCAAAATACCTGTTATCTCTTTATACATGGTCTGAACCAGGTTGAAATAAGAGAGGCACCCACCTAAGTTGTAAAATTTAAAGGAGCATCAAAAAATTCAGGAATCCTAAACCATATTTTAATGTAATATTTTTTAAATCAAAATTAATGCAAAAATCTATGATGAAAAAATATTGAAATTTACTTGCATAACTCATCTCACTTGTATCACCCTAACCCCAATCCAGTCAGTTCCTCTCTTTTGCAAAGTCGTTCAATTGCCAATTTTGTTAAACTGGGAGTTATGTTTCCTAAATCTGCTTCTCTGTAGGATTTCAGGTTAGAGTTGAACAGTAAGGACCTGTTCAAGATTCGGGAAGTAGAATATAAATATGGGTCACTATTCCCATAAGTCTTCGCTCTCAGGTGGACAGATGAGGGGGTCTGTGATGGCCTGTAGCCTGACTCTGTTCTCTACTCTGTAAGCAGCTCTGCTCTTCTTTCCATCTGCAGCTTCAGGACTGACACCAGGCATATGCCTTCAGATCCACAGAGGCAGAGCCAGCCAGAGGCAGTCACCTCCCACGGCCTAAAGATGAGTTCCCCTTTCTCAAAATTAGCAGAACGTAAGGAGGGCTAGTTAGTGTCTCTTTTTCTGAAACTCTAACTCCTCCTTCCTGACTTGTTTCTTTCTTCTCTCTCTCTTTTATATATCTATCTGCCTATCTACTATCTATCTATCATCTATTATCTATCTATCATAAATCATCTATCTACCTACCATCTATCTATCTAGCTATCATCTGCCTAGGTTAGGCAACTTCTTTAGATCTCTTGTATCTCATTTGCTTAATACATGTTAGTAAGCACCTTCAATGAAATGAGTGTGGTTTTGGATAAACCAATAAATGAAGCAAGGAAGTAATGGTTCTTGTACTCAGGGAATTTTTAGTCTAATGCAGGACAAGTTGCATGGAGCACAAGTTTCTACTTCAAATGCTATATTAAGAAGTCTTCTATAATAGAGCCCAGAGTCAGGAAAAAAGTTTCTGTGACAAATTAGCAGTGCCAACCAAAAATGAACATAGAAATGGGAATGGCAGCGAGCATGCCTATTACTTGCTGTTATCCAGCTACTCTGAAGGGTCTGTGAGCTCACCACCCATTTCTAAAATTAGCCACTCCATTATTTACGATACTGTATTGAGAGAAATAAAAGAACAAATATGCTGGAAAAGTAAGGCTTTTCTTCTTATAATAATAGCTAAGCATATCAGCTACTGATAAACATATGTTAGTATTTATCTGTTCATTCTGTTGGAAAAAAACTGGACAACTTTTAAGTGTTTTGACCTCCAGATTTACATTAAAAGTTAATCATCACCACATGGGACAAGCCTCTAGTGGCCAGGACAGCCTTAAGGTAGTATCTGTAAAATGTGTGTCTCACACTAGTCCCTGAGTTGCTTACCTCTCACAATAGAATGCTTTCTTCTTAAGTGAATGATTACAAATTAAAAAACACACCATTTTTTGTTTGGGTAGCATACTGAAGGAGGACAACGTCAAGCTGATGAAGAATAAAATTAGAATCCTGGGTTATATCATTAGGATCAAAGGCACCACAAGAGAGATATGGCTTCGGATAGACATATAGGGCTGTAATTAACTGTAACTGATAACCCAAAATTCATTCTGTGTGTGTGTGTGTCTGTCTGTCCCTCTGTCTGTCTTGCAGTCATGTTTTTTTTTATATTGGATCTCTGTGTGTATTTGCCACAGGCATTAGGGAGCAATGTGGTATGACAGTAGACACAGGAACACAGTTTAAGAAAAGATGCAATAAAGTATGTTTTAATAGTCCTCGAGTCCCTCTTACCTCTAAACTTAGACTGTCTTGCAAAAGATCTTTGATTTTTGCCATCAATTATTAATGTCTCAATTATTAAATTGGCATGGACCAATGATGAGTATATTTCAAGACCAATCCTAGTCTGTGCATCTGAGGTCAACAATTAAATAATATAAAACAGAAAAGACCAATCAAAGTTTGGATTTCTTTTTAGACTACCAAAACTACAATACACCATATACTATTCTTATTCTTAAACATTGGTCTCATCAATTAATCAGTTATTTATATTTCAGGTTATTTTTACAGGTGTTTAATGTTTTCCCCCAACTTGACTACTACAAAGATTCCTTTGAGGGCAGGAACTCTTCTTTAGAGTTTTGTAGTAATGTCCAGTGCTGTACCTTATATTTTGGATATTGAAAAAAAATGTGAGTGCCCTGTAATCCCTGGAAACTCAGTCATTTGTCTTTAACTTTATGGACTGTGCAGTTGCTCTACCAATAGTCTATATGTTTTCCTGCACTGCCTGTTGATTGAAATGTCTTATGGTATCAGTGTCCTCTTCTTCTAGGCCAGTGGTTTTAATCTACTTAAAAGTAAATCTACTGAAATGCATTTATATAAAATTATCTTTGTTATTGAACAAAATGAGATATCAACCAGGCTAAAAAATATTAGTTACAGTCTTCAGCTAGTGAAGACTGTTTTTAGACTGAAGTTTATACTCTAATACAAAGCAACCAATATTTCTATGCTCATGTACCCATGAAGTCAAGTAATATGGTGTGTTATAAAAATTAAGGAGAAAACTTAATGATCATCATTTTTGCCCTTTAAAAACATGTAACTTCCATACCTCTGTTTTCACTCATAGCTCCTCTGAATGCACTAAAACTTTTATTAGCATATGGTATTTAATGAACACCTTTGTTCAATGATAATTGTTAAGGTGATACAAACATTCTATGAACTGGTTAAGCATGTTTTGTTGTAAATTTTATGGCAGTTGGGGCCAGGGGCCATAGCTGTTGAATTCACTGAATTCATTATCAACTGCATGGAGAGTCTTGATAAATGCTTTAGATGAAGGAGATGCTACATGACCCAGAATGAGGGAAGGGTATCATTAAGGCATTTTCAAAGGACACATTAAATAATCATGGTGGAGATAGATGGTAATGATGCAAGGGGATAAAATGAGGTATGAAACAGAGAGGATAAGAAAATAACTCATGAGCAATTGAATTGGACCAGTAAAACGTCTGGAAATCTACTACTCGCATCAATGTCAAAAAATCCGAAGTGAACAGATGATCTGAGCATGATGCTGACATCCATCTTCACACCCTCTTGGTCTGTAAAATACTTCTTTAGCTTCCTTGAACAAAGACACCACAGTGGGCTCCACAAGGTGTAGCAAAGGAAAGAAAAGCTATTCTGTCTCCTCTGCATGCATTAGTCATTTTCTTCCTCTGAGTCTGTCTTAATTGCCTTGCCTGTCTTATTACATTGAAAACCCACTGGGTTGGGACTATTGCTACTAAGGTGTGCAGCACTGAGCTTGGCAGGTGATCAGCACTCAATAAATGTCTATTGCTACCATAAACTAATGTATAAATCTCAGAAATAGGCATAATAATGGATCTGACGGATTAATGCCCAGGGCTATTTTTGTACAGCAGCATGGGCTAGCCAAATCAAAATCAGACATCTCAGATTCAGTTCTTCTCAGTTTTGCATGTAATTCCCAGCCTTTCACATTTTGGTCCTGTGACAGAGGTAGAAATGAGTGAACTTTTCAACATAATTGAAATAGAAAGCATTCTCTCCCCAACCACCCCTGCTTTTTTTTTGTCTGTTCCTCAAATGCTGTTGACCCATTATGTAGATGGCATTGCATTTGTTTTATTAATGACAAGATGGTTTCAAATGCCACCGTGGATGTTTTACATGTATTTATACTCAACATTTCAAGCCCTAGCTGTTGGGGATTTTCTGTAGAAGCAAGAAACCATGTAATTCATACTATAACACATCCTCTGAGGTGACTAATGGAGAGTTATTATCAGTTTCTCTTTTTGCATAATAAAATTAACATGTGGAGAAACTGAGTGACTTAAACCAGATCTGCTAGAGAAGCAGCAGTGAAGCCCTGGCAGAATTCCCTTGAAATGAGAGCTTTCACGAACGCCAGGGTTGTTTCTGGGGGTTATTCAAGCATTTCACAGTCATAATACAACACCATTGGCTTGTTTTCATATTCCCTGCATGAAATATCAGTTTTGCCTACTTGTGAGATAAGATTCCCCCTGTAGTTACAAAGCTCCCCTGAAGCTACAATACACTATCGTCAGTTATTTTTTTCTTTTTTAAAATTATTTTATTATTGTTCAATTACAGTTGTCTGTATTTTCTCCCCACCCCTCCCCCTCCAAGCCCCCCTCCCTCCCTTGCTTCCACCCTCACCCTTGGTTTCATCCATGTGTCCTTTATAGTAGTTCCTAAAACCCTTCTCTACACTGTCCCCTCCCACCTCCCCTCTGGCTCCTGTTAGATTGTTCTTAATTTCAATGACTCCGGTTATATTTTGTTTGTTTTTTTCTTTTGTTGATTATGTTCCAGTTAAAGGTGAGATCATATGATATTTGTCCCTCACTACTTGACTTATTTCACTTAGCATAATGCTCTCCAGTTCCATCCATGCTGTTGCAAAGGGTGTGCCTTCTTCCTCTATGCTGCATAGAATTCCATTGTGTAAGTGTACCATAGTTTTTTGATCCACTCATTTGCTGATGGGCATTTAGGTTGCTTCCAGCAGTTATTTATTGTAAATTGTGCTGTTATGAACATTGGGGTGTGTAGGTTCTTTTGGATTGGTGTGTCAGGACTCTTAGGGAATCCTAGCAGTGGAATTGCTGGGTCAAAAGGCAGTTCCATTTTTAGTTTTCTGAGGAAATTCCATGCTGTTTTCCACAGTGGTTGTACCAATCTGCATTCTCACTAAATGCACTAGGGTTCCCTTTTCTTCGCATCCTCTCCAACACTTGTTTGTTGCTTTGTTTACATTGGCCATTCTGACCAGTGTGAGGTGGTATCTCATTGTGGTTTTAATTTGCATCTCTCTGATAGCTAGTGATGCTGAGCATCTTTTCATGTGTCTTTGGTCCCTCTGTATGTCCTCCTTGGAGAAGTGTCTGTTCAAGTCTTTTGCCCATTTTTTAATTATTATTATTATTATTTTTTGTCTTCCTGGAGTGGAATCATGTGAGTCCTTTATATATTTTGGAGATCAAACCCTTGTCAGAGATGTCATTGGCAAATATATTTTCCCATGTAGTTGGCTCTCTTTTCATTTTAATGCTGTTTTCTTTAGTCATGCAAGGGCTTTTCAATTTGATGAGGTCCCATTTGTTTAGTGTTTCCTTTATGTCCCATGCTTTAGGGGACATATCTGTGAAGATGTTTCTGTGTGGAATGTATGAGATTTTCCTGCCAATGTTTTCCTCTAGGACTTTTATGGTGTTATTACTTATATTTAATTCTTTTATCCACCTTGAATTTATTTTTGTGTATGGTGTAAGTTGGTGATAGACTTTCATTTTTTTGCATGTAGCTGTCCGGATCTCCCAATACCATTTGTTGAAGAGGCTATTTTTACTCCATTTTATACTTCTTCTCCCTTTGTCAAATATTAATTGACTGTAGAGACTTGGGTTTATTTCTGGACTCTCTGTTCTGTTTCGTTGGTCTACGTGCCTGCTTTTATGCCAGTACCTCACTGTTTTGATTACAGCAGCCTTGCAATACAGTTTGATATCAGGTATTGTGATCCCTCCTGCTTTGTTCTTCTTTCTCAAACTTCCTGCAGCTATTCAGGGTCATTTATGGTTTCATATACATTTTTGAAATGTCTGTTCTACATCTGTGAAATATGTCATGGGTACTTTAACAGGGATTGCATTGAAGCTATAAATCGCTTTGGGTGTTATGGCCACTTTGATGATGTTAATTCTTCCAATCCATGAGCATGGTACATACTTCCATTTGTTTGTGTCTTCCTTAATTTCTTTCTTTAGTGTTGTATAGTTTTGTGGGTGTAGGTCTTTTACCTCCTTCGTTAGGTTTATTCCTTGGTACTTTATTTTTCTAGTTGTTATACAAATGGGATTTTTTTCTCCTGATTTCTGTTTCTGATGTTTCATTGTTGGTGTACAAAAATGCCTTTAATTCTGAGTATTGACTTTGTATCTGGCTGTTTTGCTAAATCCATTTATTAGGTCAAATAGTTTTTTGGTGGAGTCTATAGGATTTTCTATATACACTATTATGTCATCTGCAAACAGTGACAGTTTTGTTTCCTCCTCACTATTGTTACTTTTTAATTAGATATTTTTATGTTTCTTTTTTTGTTCAGTGTATAAAAAGTCATCCAAATTAGGTTACCCAAATATAACATAATCATGAAAATATTTGAAAATTTTAATATATTATTTAATCTCCCTAAGTTCATTCTGTGACAAGAGGATTAAATAATTAAATAATGTTTTTAGATCTAGTCTTTTTCCAGATAAGTACAAGGATAATAACAGAACTGGCTATATGACCAGTCAGAGTTAATTGAGAAAGTTGGGTATTGAGAGTATGGATTGAATACATCATTTGAGCCCATATGGACTTAAAAGGAAGAGTCTAGGGTCCAAATTTATACTATATACATCAAGAGGGATAAAAAAGGCATTTGCTTACATAATTTAGAAACAAAAATGCTTTTGTTTCTGTCAGTTAGATATTTCATGTGTTTCTGGAATATTGCTAGCAAATATAAAACTGTCCACTAGGCACTTGAAACTCTTTGATAGAATTCCAAAGACAAAAAATATTTTCATGTAAATATACTTAAAATATATTTATATGATAGTAAATGTAAACAAAATTTCGATCAATCACTTAATTATTTTCAAAAATATTTTTAATGCTATAGCATAAGAGGCAATTAATTAGGCATTACTCATTTTTACTTACTTCTTCTAGCCTCCTTTCCTCCCAAAATAGATTTATAGGTGCTCCATATCTTTTGTTTGAAGTAGAGATGGATAATGAAGAAGATATATAGAGGAAAAGAGACAGCTACAGAGAGGGAAAATAGTTCAAAAAGATTCTAAAGTGTATGAGTTTGGTCACTGGGAGAGTGATGATATCATTAACAGTTATAACCAAGTCCTGAGCCAGGAGAAGAAGTAACTTGTAAAGGGGAATTTAATGATTCCTGTTTTTACTATGATATGAGTATGAGAACATAGAACATTCAGACAGGTGTTATCTGCCACTTATTGTGTAGAGTAGGATCAGAATTAAAAACAATTGTTTTGAATGCCCAAAGTCAATCATAATCTCCCAAAAAATATTAACCTAATTCACTATGTCTATTTTGTTTTGTCTTTATAACTAACAATAGTAGATGAAAAATAGAAGTCAGATGCTCAATGTATCTGGAAGGGAGAAAGAGGTATTCTTCCTATTCTAGGACAAATGGAAAGTGCTTCTCTGCAGTGTATTTGACTACCTGATGTCTTACTCTGTTTTCAGAACTGGAATATGATTTCCCCAAGACAGGTTAAAGTAGGAGAAATATAAGAAGAATTAGAAAAAACATCTGCTATTTCTGAAGTTGTATTTATTTTGTAGTGTTTCCAAAGTTGATGAAATCAGTGTAACATCTTATTTTGAGGTGTTGGAAGTCCTGTATTTACTTAAAAAATGAATAAATATTTGTTTAGCTTGCTAAAAGAGTTATTAAGCATAAAAAATACAAGTCAAACCAAACAACATTGCAAAATATTTAGACCAAGGTGCCCCCATAATTTCAGCATCTCTTTCCACTGGCTCTAATATCTCATCATGAGTATCCTGTGTCTACTTTTTTCCAATTCTTATCCAGGCATCTCTGGACCTAAGGAATCATTGGGACAGTTAGTACATCTTATAGATTATGAGACACATGTATATCTAGTGAGAATTTGCCCATTAATTCAGTTCTTCCTCTGCTCATTCAGATTTTTTATTTTGTCCAATTTGATTAGAGAGGTATTAACCTAACAAGAGGGAGGACTCTCTCTCTACAGAGGTTACATGAACTTTCCAAGAAGAAAAATGTTAACCTAATAAAAGTATATATATCATGGAGTTCACTAACTGTGTCATGTCATCAGAAGACTTGAATTTTCATTTAAATTATATCAGTCATTAACTACATGGCTTGGGCAAATCCTTTAGCCCTACATAAGCTTCAGTACATAAAGTCAAGATAACAAAGGTACCATGAGGTTTGTTATGGGTATTAAATGAGATATGCAAAAAATGACTTTGATTTGTGGTCACACATAATAAATAGCCAATAAATAGGATACTATCAATTTTATGACTGACCTCTTGTGTAGGCAAAATATATAAAGCATGTTGGAAAACTGGTTCAAAAGAAGACAGGAAGTAAAATAACATGATTAAAGGAAAAGAAATATAATGATTCCTTTGGGGGTTAAGTCAGAGAGTTCCTGCACAAAGTTACTCATTGGTTTTCAGACTCTTTTTCTCTTTCCTAATCAAGTCCTGGTTCTGTCAACAGCTGAACTGCCTGCTCCTTTATTTATGCCTGTGACCTTTGACAAGTCACTAAGGGCATTTTTTATAAAAAAAATTAAATTATGTAAATGAATCTAACACTGTCTCATCTATGGAATTTTAATTTGTATATGCTGTTCTCTTTGTACTCATTTAAAAAGTCATTTCTGAGAAGATTATCTGCTGCTCAATAATCTGAGCAGTCTCTGGTCTACAGTGAGTTTAGCAAAATATAACCAGAGACACTGAAATTGAGAGCAGGCTGACAGTCACCAGAGGGGAGAGGGGAGGAAATTTCAGGGGAAAAGGGGAAGGGTTTACAGGAACAGGTATAAAGGACACATGGACAAAAACTAGGGGGGGTGGAAATGGGAGGGAGGTGGGGAGGACTGGGGTGGAGGGCTGGGATGGGAATAAAAGACAGAAAACTGTACAAGAATAAGAAATGAAATGAAATGAAATGAAATAAAATAAAATAAAATAAAATAAATAAAATAAAATAAAATAAAAATATAAAATGTCCAACCTTTTTTTTTTTGTTCTTCTCTCCCTCAACTGCTCCTATGTATTCTACAGTCCAGGCTGTATTCTACGTATTACACCGTGATGTTTTTACCTTAGGTCTTTGCACATGTTGCTTCCTGATCAATCTGGTAATTTCTTGGGTTTGTTAAGGATTTTACTTTTCTGCTAAAGCTTTACCTGATTGCACAAAATGAAATAAATTGTTACATCTCACTTCATATCATCACTATCCCTATTATTGCACTAATTATATAATATTATAGTTATATGTCAGCTTACTGCTTTACTAAAGTATAGCTTCTTGAAAAACCTTAGATGTAGGGTCCAGAAGAAAGCAATGTTAAATGGAAAATGTCCATAAGTTCATTGATATCTGCATGCCACTCAATAAATGTTTGATGAATTAATTATATATTCTTGAATGCTATGAAAGCGCTTTGGTATTTCCAGTATCACAGATTCCCTATTATAATATCCTTTGTTGCTTAATAACCACTTGTTATATGTTTGGAATGACTTTTGAATTTTCTAAATGGATTTTTTATTTTAAACTTAATTTTGCCAGACATATAAACTAACTAACTTTCTTTCCCTTCCTCCCTTCCCTTCCCTTCCTTTCCCTTCCTGTCCCTTCCCTTCCCTTCCCTTCCTTCCTCCCTCCCTCCCTCCCTTTCTTTCTCTCTTTATTTGTTTGTTTGTTTCTTTCTTTCTTTTTTGTGGAGCAAAGGAGTGTCTGATTGGTTGATCTTCAGTCATCCCTGTTATGATAAAATAATAATAGCTAACATAGATTGAAGATTTATCATGTTCCTAGCACTTTGTCAAGGTTTATATAATTTAATTCTCACCACAAACTTAAAACATAGCTACCATTTTCATTCTCATTGAACGGTGGAGGCATATGGATTTTAACTTGCTCAAAATCACTTGCTTAGTAATTGGTGGAGCTAAGATGTAAACTTAGAAATCTGTCTATGAAGACTGCACTCTTAATCACTATGCTGTACTGCCAATAAGTGAAACCAGTCTAGAGTAACTTGAATAAGGAAGGGCTCTTAACATCTTTTTAGCCAGTCACCATTAACACAAGACTGTTTTCTTCTTTAACAAAACCAAGAAATCTTTTCCTGAAGTTTATAGATTACCACCTCCCACATTCTCAAATATGTTTATCCTAGAAAGAAGACTCCCAGAATCTAAGCTATATGTTTAGCTTATGCAAATTGTCAAATATTCTATCCAGCATTCTTTAAATTATTTGCTTCAATGTTTGTTACTGTCTTTAAAAATTAGCACAGAAATGATGATTACATTCATTGCCACCAGCTAAAAGCTTTGGACTCCTACAGAGCAGCTTGAGGGATTTTGTAGGTTTTCTTTTTCCATTAATATTTAAGCTTAAGCTAAGGCAGGCAAAACTGAATGCATAACAAATAACCATCAAGGTTACTCTTTATGGGTAAAACAATGACAGTCTCAATTATTAAAATTCACTGCATTTGAAGCATTGATTTTTATTGTAATCAATTTGCAAGTTCTTTTTCAAGCTTGGTGGTTTTCCATTTTTAATAAACTAAACATGGGATACTATCCAGCAGTTGGAAAAAGTTGGATTTTAGCTTCCTGACCCTCTGGAGAAAGATCAAGGACCCTTGGGACCACTTGAAATAGACCTTGTTTGAGCTAAAGTGATACCTATATCTGGGGTGTCCCAAAGATCCCAACATCCTTTCAGAACTCCAGAGTGGATGGACCATCTCTGAAACCTGCTGCAACTCCCTAATTTGTTATATAGACTCTACTCCTCTACTACCCCCAACCACATTCATTTTTTTTCTTTTCACAGTTTTGTTATTTCTTGTTTCTAATAACTGCACAGGTTCTCTGTCATCCTCTAATTTACTCAAGACAGATATGTCCTCTTTCCTGAAGGCAAAGACAGATTAACTGTCTCCAAGACCCCATTCTCTCCATTCTCCCACACAAACCTGTCTGCCTTCCTCATTGAATTCTATTACTGTTGATACCCTGGGTCTTAATTCTGAAAACTGAGGGCCTTTCTTAGTTTTCTTCACCTCAGAGCCTTTTTTTTTAATTGAAGGGAGAGAGAAAGAGTGGGAGAGAAACATCAATGTGTGGTTGCCTCTCATGCGGCTCCCACTGGGAATCTGGCCCTCAACCCAGGCATGTGCCCTGACTGGGAATCAAACCAATGATCCTTTGGTTCACAGCCTGCACTCAATCCACTGAGCTACACCATCCAGGACTGAGAGTCTTTCTTTTTTATGTGGAATTTTATCCTGTGATGCCCTATCCCACAGCTTGACCCCTGTAAACTCCTAGCAAGACACAATAATAGCAGATATTAAAGATGGGAAAGAGTGACATATAGATCAATGGCTAGGATGCAGGGTCACCTGAACATGAGATTTTCTCTAGGCTAACCACGTGTCACTTGTAGAGGTTCCCAAGGGAAATATATGGAAAAGGAAAGGGTAGAAAACCACATGTTTGGGTTGGGATCTTGAGGCATCATCTGGTGGGCCAGCTTGTACCTGTGGGTCATTGCCTGTACGGGGCTCAGAAACAGGTCTAAGATCTGGGACAACAGGGAAGAGCTGGCTTTTTTCTTTTTATGTAAGCTCACATTCAAATTTCAGGAATTACCTCCGTGATGGTGTATAAAGGGTTAGTCCATCGAAGAATCAAAGGCAAGGGCAGGAGAAGTAATGGAAGGGAGCATGACTCTTGTTGCCCGTGCTGGGATTTTTTGGTATTTCAGAAGGAAGAATACTCCATTTTTTCTCAGGAAAAATATCCTGAGAGAGGATTATAGTTCTCTCTCCCTATCTCTCTCTCTCTCTCTCTCTCTCTCCCCCCTCTCCGTTATATCATTTAATTCTTACAACAAACCTATAATGTAGCTACCACTGTCATTCCCGCTGAAAAGGTGAGAGACTTAAATTTTAACTTGTCTCATACCCATAACAAGGGAGAGAGCAAGAGCGAGATAGATATTAATTCTTCTTAGGTTGGGGTATGCAGGTAGTAGTTAAGGACCACCAAAGTCAAACTCCTGAACCTCACAAACTTGTCTCAAGCTAGTTTGGCAGGTGTATAATATCCATGAAGTTTTGGGGTAATCATTAAGAAGTACAGGGGTGTTCATTGAGTGCCAAGGAAAAGCTTTTAGAGGAGTTTCCTAGCTTAGACAAGTCAGCTCTGTGGGACTTGGAAGGAGGCAGAATGGGCTTCCTTCTCACCCTCTGTATTCAGAGATGTAGCAAAAACATACTCTCAGAATGTGATAAATGAGTGATTCCCCCCACCTACTAATGTAACTTGGTGTTTCTCGGGCTTTCTATTTCAGTGTGAAATGGCTTCACCTGGAGCTGTGTAGTTTTTCAATTCACTTACATTTCTCTTAGTTTCTGGGTAGAAGTGCTAGAAGCATGTCCGGTGGATGAAATTCTTCTAATGTCAGAATATGAGACAGATGGAAGATTAGAAGGGAAGGGAAGGGAAGGGAAGGGAAGGGAAGGGAAGGGAAGGGAAGGGAAGGGAAGGGAAGGGAAGGGAAGGGAAGGGAAAGCAGGTTCTCAGGTTTCTGCAGACTGAGCAAGTGCTAATGCTAGGGCGCCCAGCCCCACCTTGAGCTTTGGTGAGTTCGCCTTTCGTTCACAGTACTCTGTCCAAATGAGAAAAGAAATATGACAGCTTTTGGGTTTGTGTCAATCTTAAGAACTTCTTGTTACCCAGTCTTTTCAAACTCTGTTTTTCACAAGCCTAACAGCAACATAAAATGATGATGATGAAGCTTTGTGTGTTTATCTGTCTGTCTGTCTACCTAGTTATTTACTCAGAAAAAGCAAATGCTAAATAACCTCCTGTGTGCAGGGTATTTCCTGCTTTAGGGCACAATCTGTTGCAGAACAGTTAAAACTGTTGCTAAGGCATCCATTGCTGTAATATATGCCTTGGCAGCCCTGTGTCCTGTCTTGCTCTGCATCTGTGAGTGCAGTGATTTATTGTTAATGCTAATCTTCTTTGAAAGTCATAGTGTTGCTAAGTCAAACACGTTTGAAGAGAGGAAAAACAGTTTCATGTTCTGTTGGTTGTTCCATGGATTTTCCTATGACTGCTTGAGAAAACATTTTATTTTGAAAGAGGATACAGATCTATATAATTGAGTAAGCAATAGGGAGCAGCAGGTTCTTTAGGATTCTATTATTCATATCAGATTTACCCTGCTACTTTCATCTTTTTAGGACAACAGTATTCTGGGGAATTGCATCATTATCATTATTGCTGTTGCTATCAACATCAGTAAGCCATACAGAATAGTCATTAGGTGCAGAGAATTTAGGAGAAAAAATGGGGCAAATTTGTAAACAGAGACCCTAATACAACCTGACTCTTCTCTTTGAAGAGAGAATTTCTAGGAAGAGGTTCCTACCGTCTTTCTATCCTGTTTTCTGTCCTCCCCTGGGGTAATAATAAAACTAGGAGAGCTTGACATTGATTGGACAGCAATCACCAGTTGGCTGGACCATGGCACTGAAACTCAGATACTGCAACGGTCAGTTGGGAGGAAGGTTAGGGTCTTCCAGGCAGCTACTAGGCAAAGGGTACCCAGGGTTTGCACACCCAACAGTCACCCAGATGGACCCCAAGGTGAAGACTGGGGCATAGGCAAAGAGGAACAGGAACCTTTACTCTTCTTTGGGGCACATGTCATTACCTTTCATTTCAGGAAACCCCTTCCCCCAAGTTTATTTTTCTTTTCTTTGACTCCACTTCTTCTTTGTTAACAAATATTGCCTGTACCTCCCCATTCACACTAAGGTAAAAGTGAATGACAACAGCTCCCAAAAGGAATTGTTCTTAATTAGATATAATCTGTCTGTGAAATTAATACAGATCTAAATTGAGGCCATTAGTAATTCAGTAGAAAAAGGTTTGCTTTATATGAAGAAAGTCAGTAAAGATAAGGCAGGGCCTTTTCACTCCAGTTTGCAAAGGGTAGTATATTTATTAATGTTGTGAGTTCTGAAGACAAATTGACCTGAATTTAAATTCAGCCTTATCACTCAGTGTGCCAATATTGGGTAAGTTTCTCAATCTTTCTAAGAGCCATTTTCCATTAAAATAGAGATAAAAATAGCTTATACCTTCTGAGGGCTACGGTGAGTGTGAAATGCTAACCTCGATGCTTGGCACACAGCTAACTTTTGTTATTTGTATTAGATGATAGCGTGGCTTTGTGTAAAGATAGTAATGAGTGATTCCACTAACTGAGTCTGTAGGCTCCATTCTAGTTTAGTCTTGGATATTGGACAATAAACCCAAAAGGAAGAAATTATTTGATTTTTATTAGATAGCATTCACATCAAACCTTGTCAGGTCAAAATTCAAAATCTAAAAATAATTTTGTATTTTCATAATCATTTTTAAAACCCACAACTATGTACCATGTAGTGATATATGAGAAAGAGCAGTTTTAATTAAACTCAACATATTTTTAAAAAATACTGGCATGATGGAACATTCTGCAAACTCCATAGGCTTTATAGTGCTCCAGAATTAAGGTTTTACTGGTGTTTTAAAAGATTTTATTTATTCATTTTCAGAGGAAAAGCGCAGGAGAGAAACACTGATTGGTTGCCTCTTGCATGCCTGTAACTGGGAACCTGGCCTGCAACCCAGGCATGTGTCCTGCCTGGAAATCAAATCAGCAACACTTTGGTTCACAGGCCAGCAGCACTCAGTCTACTGAGCCAGTAACTTTTTTAGCTTTGTGAACATGCCTGACTGCTTAGAGCCCAAGCACTCTCATCTAGCAGTTTCATATGATTGATTTGAGAATTAAAAAGCATATTCATAAGGTTCTATATACAGGGAGACACTCCATGCTTGGTGGATATTGTGATTATAACTGAGCACTTATATGGATACTATGCCGTTTCTTCAACATACCCAGACTTGGCAACAGTCTGCGTAGCAACACTTTCATCCTTTACAGCACCTCTTTAATTTTCTTTTCTGTTAGAACTGACTACATTAAAGTTCTGATGTGTTTTCACTCGCCCAGAAAACATCCAACAAACCAAACCAGACAATAAGGAACAGCCCTTGCCTATCTTTTCTCTGTTAACATTTGAAGGGCGGTGTTAATTCTCTGCAGTGTATGAGTGCTTCATTTGAGGTCTTTGCACCTGTGGATGAATAATGAATGTTAATTAATGATGACAATGACAATGGCCTTGTTTGTTTTTACCTTATTGCACTTTACCTTTCATTAAGCCCTTTCCTCCTGAAGTGGGTGTCCTACTATTTTTCATACTATTTTATTCCTGAAAACTTGTGCTTTGTTAAAATACAGCAGACATCTTCTCGTGTGTTACCATAGCAAATTGAATAAGAATTTACACATAAATTATTCATTACAGCCAATTTAATGTAATTATTAATTCCAGCATATACTGGTGCCTGATTGCATCTCCGTGTTCATTGCTGGATCTGGAACATGTTCTGCTGAAAATAATGATCTGTCATGGCTAATCAGGATGTCCCACTAAAGGGTGAAGATGTTTAATTAATATAGGTGTAATGAAACAGTGATTGATCCAGTTGTTACAGTCTGTCAGAGCTTCTTTCTAAGGTAATCCAAAATCTAACTGATAATGAATTTAAGAGCTCACAGTGGTGTACAAGCAATCAACCTGCTTTCCAATTCAAGGGCAAGTTGGAATGTAGTTTTCCCTCGGCATCTTTCTGCAAAATAAATCAGCTCTACTTTCACTGGGAAGCTTTGCTCCCAACATCAGTTCTCGTATTTCAAGCTTTCATGCTTTATGCTCCCGATGAGCCCTTTCCTTGCATTAAAGATGCATCCTGTATTGTATGTGAATGTTCTAAGCTGCACTACTTTCCACACAGATCTCATTTTAACTTGAAGTTAAACTGAGTAAAGTTCGCAGTTGTGTTTTCCACTGTGTAGAGGATGGCTGGGGATTCAGTTCTAAAGCCCTTTGGTTGAAAAACCAGGTAGTCCAAATATCCATAGAGCATCACTGAATAGATATGATCCGAATTTTGATTTGAAATTTTTGGGGTCTCTTGTAATGTAGAACAGAAATCAGTCTCATATGCAATAAGGTCAAATATAATTTAATTTATTTTATATATTTTGAACGATATTTTTTTTTTGTTTTTACATGAATGCCCTTCAAAATGAAGGGTGAGACAGTATTAATTAATTATTTTAAAATCTACAGAATAAATTTATTGGCTTAGTTTTTAATCACATAAGAGGAAAGAAATTAAAATGATAATGTCTCTCTTATTGAGGGCCAAGGATGAGCTAGGAGCTTTGTATATATTTGCTTTCATACTAACGATGGTGTTTAAAGTAGATAAAATTTCCCCCATTTTCAAGATGAGAAAGCTGAAGCTTGAGGTCCTCATCTGGTAAATTGGTGCATAGGGTGTAAACTCGGGTCTGCTTTATCTGTCTATTTCAGTACAGTTTGTTAGAGCACATCTCTAAAGCAGGGACACAAGGCAGGGACTGTTTTGAACAGCTAAACTGATTAGCTTTTTGATCTTTTCACTCTTAGACCATGGGTGAATTTTAACACATAGTTTTTACTTATTTATTTATTATTTATTTATTTTTATTGTTGTTCAAGTACAGTTTTCTGCCTTTCCCCCACCACTCCCCACCACCCCAGCCCTTCCCACCTCCCTCCCCTGTTTCCAACCCCCCCTTGTTATTGTCCATATGTCCTATAATTGTTCCTGTAAATGCTTCACCCTTTTCCCCCATTATGCTCCCCTTCCCTTTCCCCTCTTGTCACTGTTGGCCTGTTCTCAATTTCAATATCTTTGGCGATACTTTGTTTGCTTGCCTGTTTTGTTGATTAAGTTCCTGTTAATGGTGAGATCATATGGTATTTGTCTTTCACCTCCTGGCTTATTTCACTTAGCATAATGCTCTCCAGTTCTATCCATGCTGTCATGAAAGGTAGGAGCTCCTTCTTTCTTTCTGCTGCATAGAATTCCATTGTGTAAATGTACCATAGTTTTTTGATCCATTCATTTACTGATGGGCACCTAGGTTGCTTCCAACACTTGCCATTGTAAAATGTGCTGCTATGAACATGGGGGTGCATAGGTGTTCTTTTGGATTGGTGTTTCAGGTTCTTAGGATATAATCCTAGTGGTAGAATTGCTGGGTCAAAAGGCAGTTCCACTTCTAATTTTCTGAGGAAATTCCATAATGTATTCCACAGTGGCTACACCAGTCTGCATTCCTACCAACAGTGTCCTAGGGTTCCCTTTTCTCCACAACCTCTCCAACACTTGTTGTTTGTTGCTTTGTTTATAATGGCCATTCTGACCGATGTGATGTGGTATCTCATACTGGTTTTAATTTGCATTTCTCTGATGGCTAGTGATACTGAGCATCTTTTCATGTGTCTCTGGACCCTCTCTATGTCCTCCCTGGAGAATTATCTGTTCAAGTCCTTTGCCCATTTTTTAATTGGATTGCTTGTCTTCTTAGAGTGGAGTTCTGTGAGTTCTTTGTATATTTTGGAGATCAAACCCTTGTCTGAGGTGTCATTGGCAAATATGTTTTCCCATACAGTTGGTTCTCTTTTCATTTTAATGCTGTTTTCTTTAGCTGTGCAGAAGCTTTTTATTTTGATGAGATCCCATTTGTTTATTCTTTCCTTTATGTCCCTTGCTCTAGGGGACATATCAGTGAAGATGTTGCTAAATGGAATATCTGAGATTTTTCTGCCTATGTTCTCCTCTAGGACTTTAATGGTGTCATGACTTATATTTAAATCTTTTATCCACCTTGAATTTATTTTTGTGTATGGTGTAAGTTAACACATAGTTTTTGAAATACACATGGATGAAACGACTGAAGGGAAAGAGGCAGGATTTACATATACTCACTACTGATTCAGTATCAGGTTTTGATTGAATTGACTGTGTGCTACAGAACTAGGAGATTGTACTATAGTACAGGCCCATGTAGTATAGGGATGAATCATATTAGAAACTATACGTTCATCAAATTTCACTTCTCACACCTCCCTTACTGATACCCCGAATGTTTTCCCCCCAAAAAACATCCACAGATCACTTCTAAGCCAACTGTTTTTTCTTGTTCAAAGTATCTTCCTAGAGCTTGTTAGGACTGGCATTTTCAGAAACTGTCAGTTGTCTGCCTTGAAGGCTCAGGGGCAATGGATACCTCAGTAGCTCTTTGAGGGGCCACCTTAGAAAACCACTGAAAGACAAATGCTATCATCTTTGCCCTGCAGTTCAGTGCACAGAAGCTGAAGGGGTTCTGTTCCACCTGAGAATTCATTAATGTCTTCAAGGTTAACTCCATGTGTTCCATATTCACTTTGCCCCTGGGTTCTTCTACACCACAAATATAACTCATGTAAGAGGAGAGCTTATGGCTATGTTTATATGTATAATTATTCTATCTACTTCTGGAACTTCATTATATGTAGTGCCGTATCAGACAGTTAGAGAGGTCTTTGCTAGAACTACTCAGTGTAATCATTTAGTATTACTAAAGCTTGCTACAGTTTTCTCTTATTTTCACAATTTTATTGGACCTCTATAAAACTGAGAGAAAAATTCCCAGGAGAAAGAATGTAAAATATACCTAGTGTAGAAACAAAAACTAGAAGAACTAAACAGAATAAGGAAATAGGTGAAAAGAGTAGACAATCAAGGCTGGAAAAAAAAAGAAACTTAGCTCCACAAACCTGTCTCTTTATAAACATATATTTATACCACTGTTTTCAGCAAAGAGTCAAGGAAGATTCTTGACTATTTATTTACTCATCAATCAATAGCATAATTCTTATGCTTACCCTCTAGGAGCAACAATAGATAATACAAAAAAAAAATACTCTCTTTTAATTAATTAAACTTTGATTTCTTGAAAAAATTTAGGAACTATCTATTTGAGGGTTTTACACCTATAGATTAATAAGAGGAGGAAAATAAGTATATCTAATGTAGGCATATTTTAATTGTTATAAGAACCAATTAAATGATGTAGAAGCAGGAACATAATTTAAAATTACTTAACATAACATGATTGTCATATTTCTATAACTTGAAAATGCTGTTTATTTTTGGAAGGTGACTTTAGAGCTATAAGAAACGGTTTTCTCCTTCCCTTTCAAATAGGAACTTCCTCTCAAACCATGTTGTCATCAGAAAGGGAGAAATAACTGTTGGGTTGTGATATTTTGACAAAATATTAATGTCTTTCTTATTTGCATTTTTCATGTAGTACATGTGTGTTAGGTTAAGATAGCCCCTCTGCCTCAGGAATATAATATTCAGAATGTTATAGCAGGAATGGAAAGAAAAAGATTTAGTCTTCATTTTCTGATACTGTGTAGGATTTGGTATAAAATCATTAAGAGCCTGCTTGGATTCTAGAGAACACATTTTCTCTCATGGTACATGAGGCAGAATTTAAGAAAAAAGATAAAGCGGAGGTAATTGGAAGAAGTTTAGTCCTCACACACAGAGGATTGAGTGACAAAGTGAAGAGGCAAAAGCAGACATCAGATGGTCAAACATGCAGCTGCGACCACCAAGAATGAGAAGATGTGCTATGAAACAGAGACTTGAAGGGCTCTGGCCTTCTCTCGCTTCCAGATTCTGAAGGAAGATAACTGTGCAGAATATTCCAGCACTGACAGTGGACAGTCCAACTTAATTAAGAGCATGCAATTGAGTTGCCAGCAATAGAGTTCAAGTTTAAAATTCCAAGGTCTCTGCTAATTCTTCTGTAGGTAAACAACTGTGCTTGCTGTGGGGGCGGCTGTGGTAAAGGTGAAATGATGTAACAGCAGAGATAACACCTTATTGAGGAGCAGGGTAAGAATTACCCTGGGGGAGCTGAAAGAAGCTGGAAGAAACTGCCACTGGTGCAGTGGAGACCTGTTCCTGGGTCAACACTGGCAGTAACAGCAGCCAAAAAAGAACAGTATTTTCTTCCTCCTCCAGCCTTGCAATCTTCTTTCATTGCCCTACTGGGAAACCTTAACAGAAATCCAACTGGCAAAGATGAACTACATTTTACAGAATTCCAGCCCTAGCACCATGCAGTAAAGTGCAGAAAGGAAGGTTTGGAGAAGATGTCTAACACACACACACACACACACACACACACACACACACACACACACACACACACCATGCAGAGGCTCAGTTTCTGTGGCCCTTGAACAACTGAATCATTCATAGACAGATCACATTTGTCTCATTTTGGGAAAGAAGCATCCATACTCATAGTTCCCTCTTTGATGCTAAGGTGAGTTCGGCATCTTGTGATCTCTTTTTTTGTTTTCTAATTTTTGCCTTCTAGCTTTTCTAGAGTTTCAGAGGCTACATATAGACAAGTATTTTATGTCCATGTGTATTCCACATACTCTGCTAGGAGCCAGGGATTCAACTAATGGATGTTCTAAGTGTTTTCTAAAATACTTATTGTTCATCTTATTTTAGAATATTATTTATGAGTAAAACACATTCTTAATAACTCTTCCCTGCAAAATACTACCATACCACTTCTTTTCAAATTTTTTTCTTTTGTGTGTGTGTTTTACTTTTTTTATTGTTGTTCAAGTACAGTTGTCTCCATTTCCCCCACCACTCTCCCCGACCCCAGCCATCCCCATCTCCCAGCCTCAATCCTACCCATCTTTGTTTTTGTCCGTGTGTCCTTTATACATGTTCCTGAAAACCCCTTCCCCCCTTTCCCCTCATCATCCCCTCCCACCTCCCCTCTGGTTACTGTCAGTTTATTCTTAATTTCAATGTCTGGTTATATTTTGCTTGCTTTTTTATTTCGTTGATGAGGTTTCACTTATAGGTGAGATCATATGGTATTTGTCTTTCACCTCCAGGCTTATTTCACTAAGAACCCTGAAACACCAAAAGAACCTATGCACCCCAGTGTTTCTTTCAACATTTTTGATACTATTTAATTGTTTTCTAGGTTTCCTTGTTTCTATGGAGAATTCAGCTGTCAGTCTTGTTGTTGCTCCTTTGAAGATAGTGTACCTATATGATGGCTGCTATAATTTTACTTAGTTTTTACCAGTTTTTGATTTGTTTAGGTAGATTTTCTTTTAATTTATTATTTTTGGAGTTTGTGGAGCTTCTTGAAGCTGGAAATTGATTTTTTTCCATGTTGTAAAATATTTGACCATTACTTGTTTAAATTTTTTTTCTTTTTCTGTAGGCACATTAAACACACGTACTATTTGTATGTGTCCTGCATGTCTACTACATTCCATTGTGGGTTTTTTTTCTGTTGTGTTTTAGTATTGATAGCAATTTTCAACCAGTGTGCTATGGCACACTGGTATGGCACAAGAATTTTTAAAACATGCAATACCTGACTTAGTTGGGGGCACTAACTTCTTTTGCCTTAGTTTGTCAAATAAAAAATTGACAACAGCCAGCGCAACAATAGCCATTCAGTGTGAATAAATCCAAATTATACCTATTTTTTGTCAGATCAGCAAAAAATCTAATATGTTTTTGGTGTGCTACAAAATTTTAGTAATTAGTCTGTATATACCATGAGGTGAAAAAGTTGAAAATTGTTTGTACGGATGTTTTCTATTGAGCTATCTTTTAGTTTGTTAATTCTGTTATGTCCAGTGCAATATTATACATGTTCATTTCACATCAGATACATTCTTTTAATTCTAGCATACTCATTTGATTCTTTTTATAGGTTGCAGTTTTAATTAAAGTTTTATAAAGTTTTTATCTATTTTCCACATATTTTTCTCTATTTCCATAAACAAATTAATCATCTCTTTAAAAGTTCCCTGTCTGCTAATTCCAATAACTACAATTTGTGAATTCACTTTTATTTTCTATTATTATCTTGGCTATCTGTCATATAGACCTATCTTTCTCTATGCCTACAGGTTTTATTGAAACTGTATTTTGTTTACAAAGTTCTAGGTAATGTTATACTCCATCAGAGAAGATTTTTTCTTTTCTTTGCTAGGCTGTTTGAATGGGAGTCTGTTCATCTTTATCCAACTATGGATGAAGTTGAGTTGGGGCTAAGTTTCAGGGGATAAGATTTAGCCACTGGTTCATTCAGGTACCTAGGGTGGGGTTGTTGAAGGCCCTCAATGGAGATCCTTTGGGGATTGTCCTCCTACTTTTAAGAAGCTTTTATCTTAGATTTTTAGTAACATACCATGCACAGCTTTTGACTTGCTACTGTTTTGATTTCTGAGAAAGGAAGGTGAGTTGGCACGCTGCTGCACATTGTTGTATTGTCTCCCATATTACCCTAGTCTAGAAAGTCTAAACAGCAAGTGAGTGCTGTTCTCTTTTCTTATGGAAATGGTATGCTGGTAGTCCAGAAAATTGAGGATTCTGGAGCTATTGTCTATCTTACATTGAAGGATAGTTTTGAGGCCAAGAAAATATCTAGCTTTTGTGGTAGAAAAGCTAATCAGAGTACCTTTGCTATGGAAAAAGGGCCTTATTTAATTAAGTATAGGGAACATGGAGGAGGATCCCAGATGTCCAACTAGGTATTATAAAGCCCAATAATGAGGTAGCATGAGCATACTATAAAATTTTATGTATTTTTATGACCAAGTTACATGTACCCTTTTCCATTTTTCTTTACTAATGATAAAGCCTTGTTGACATTAGATTCTGTTTTCAGTTCAGAGTCTTGCAAATTTTGTAAATATATATTTCCCACTTTAATATTGTATATCAGTTTTGGTAATTTTCTACTTTTTGCTAGTCCTCTTGCAAAGGGGTAAAAGTCATTAAAATGACTCTTGAGGAAGAATTTTCTGAGCTCTCACTACATGAAGTTCTTTGTTTGGGAGAGGGGTTCAAATGTTTCCTATTATAAATTCAGTTTTGCCTGTAGTGAGTGTGCGTGTGTGTGTGTGTGTGTGTGTGTGTGTGAGATTTTGTTTGTAACCCCACACGTACACAACCATGAACATTCTACTTACAACACAATATAGTTCTACCCTTTGGGAAATTATAGCCTATTCTGGATAACAAATGAGATGATAAAATCTGACAATATAAGACCATAAGTGACCAAAGTAATGGCAAAGGCAAAAATAGTTTAGAGGTAGAAATGGCTCATGGCCACGCTGAACCAACCCTAGTTTAAGAGTCAGGAGATCTTATTTCCAAAATCCATCTTTACCTAACTGAGCTTTAGCAAGTCAATTAACATACCTTGTCCTCGGTTGTGAAATGAGGAGAGTGGAAGAGATGTTTTAATTAATAGTCATACAACAATCATTTTGTATGCCTGTGCTATGACAGGCATTTTGTTAGATTCTAATTTTCTTGTTTTTTTTCCCAGCTCTATTTTTCTCTATTTCCATAAATAAATTAATCATCTCTTTGAAGGAACTTTAAATTGGATTGGATTCTGAGGACAAGCAATATTTGTGGCTTACATCTTCAGCTGAGGAATGGTTCTTAGATCAAGAGGAAAAGAGAAACTGAAGATGGGCCTTGAATAATGGGTGTAACATAGGAGGAAGGGTCTGTGAGTCCACAAGCTACCTCCCCTGCACAATATAGGAAATGAACCTCTTAAAGGAGATTAGAGTATAGCATTTTCACTGAGCTTTGATAACTTACACAGCCTGTGCTACCTGGAGAGTGTTCTGGTTTTGTGTGACACCGATGTCCATGTCCTTTGCAAGTCAAATATAGAGCAAAGTGACACCATGCCTCTTACTATTATTTTTTAAAGGGCAAAAATCCTAGTATATACAAAACCAAAAAGTTATTTTGAATGTTTTAAGCTCTGAGCTATATAAGGATATAGCCAGTGATGGAGTTCTGACAACTTTGTTACATTTGTGGACCTTGGCATCACCACATATGAGCAGAATCAATCTTTTATTTGGAGATATTTATACAAATTTTGGTAAAACTTAAACATTTTAAAGAAAATAGATTTGTTCCATCCTGGAACAATGGCCCAATTTGCCCAGAACCTCGCAGAGGAGGTCCCAGTGCTGGTAAATGCTGCTGTGACTGACTTGAAACCTTGACTGGCCACATTTTGACACCGTCAAGGTTTAGCTGACTTCTCCAACACCTGCTGAGATTCCAACAGCTATTCTGAGCTTGAAAAATGGTCAACAGTGCTCAAACTTGTAGCTTCAAACAGCTCACAGTTAAAGAAGCTCTGCTGAATGGTTTGGTGGCCATTGAGGTACAGATGCGGTTTTATGGCAGCGAGATCATAGGCAAGTGTGGCGTCACTGGCTATAATGTTGGAAGACCAGTCTTTAACATCTATTTCTTTTTGGTTTATTATTTGAATGTTCTTGGATCATGAATGATCGGAGTGATATATGAATTTAAAAGAAGATATTTCAAAAAATAAGCGTTTGGTTACAAGATTAATAAAAAACACTTTGGGAATATTTTTTCTAAAGGAAAATAAGTTAACCATTCTTTGATGGGCATACCCAGATTGCTCCCTGTGCCCATATACCTGGTTAATAAATAGAGAGTGTGTATCTTTCAATCATCTATCTATCTATCTATCTATCTATCCATCCCTATCATCCTCTATCTGTCTAAATTATTTATTAACTACCTAACCACTATATTCTTACCTATGTCTAATATTTATGTACATGTTTCTGTATTTAGTTATTGTTCATATCACATGACTATAAAAATTATCAGGGTGCCCTAGGAGGATTGTATGCTGAAGAGACAGAATGTAAAGAAAAGTGTGTTTCTTAGTATTAGAGAAGACATTTCAATTGTTACGTGCTACTCTTTAACTAAAAAAAAAAAAATTGGTGGAATGAAACTTATTGCTAAAATACAGAATAAAAATAGTCATAATTCCATAGCATTTACAATCAAGTTTCAAATAACTGTCAAAGTTTCCTTCAAATGCTAATAAATAAGTTAGTTATTCTTCTCTCATATCAAGGGACTGTGCTCTATGACACGCAGTAAATGCTCTGTAAAAGAAAGTTCACATACCTTTAGGATATGCCCGACTGTAAGCAAAATGGGAAAAGAAGGAATAAGAGATGAAGCATTTACTGCATTTATCATTCACTTGAAGCTTCTTTGTGTCCTGGGCTCTGAGAATTTTATCAACACAGTGAGTGAAAACAGAGCCCACCGGAGCCCTGGAAAACGTGTCTCAGAGAACGGCCTGACCTGTGGCATTAGGGACTGATTGAGGTGGCGCTAGTGCAATTTCTACAGCTTATTCTCTGAAATTTACAGATTGGGATAGGGAAAAAAAAAAACAACAAAACAAAACACCACTGCCATCTCTATCAAATTGCCATATTAATCTAAATACTTTCTGGTCTTTGAATTATTCAGTTGTTCATCTCCTACTCCTAGTTGCTCCCAATTAGGCTCAAGTCATAGTCAACCTTCTTAGTATCTACTTCGAAATCAAGTTACTGAGCCCTGGACAGAATAGCTCAGTTAGTTAGAATGTTGTCCTATAAACCAAAAGGTCACATGTTCCATTCCCAGTCAGGGCACATGCCTGGGTCCTGGGTTTGGTTCCTGGTCAGGGCGTCTATGAGTGGCAACTGATCGATGTTTCTCTCCCTCTCCTTCTTCCTCCCTTCCCCTTTCTAAAAATGTCCTTGGGTAAGAATATAAGTAAGTAAGTAACTAAGTAAGTAGGTAAGTAAGGAAGTAAGTAAATAAATAGAACAGGTTACTGAAAATTAATAAACACGCAGAAGTTATATCATAAAAATGTAGGTCAATGAATTTTCATAAACTGAACTCTTTCTATGTAACCATAATTTAGATAAAATACATTACCTGGACCCTAGAAGTCTCCCTTGAGCCCCTTCATATTTCTACCAACCCCATCCTCAATTTTAACCCCATTGATTAATTCTGCTTGTTTCTGTTCAATATGAAATTATATAGTTTGGGCTCTTTTGTACCTGGCTTCTTTTGCTGTGCATTATGTTGGCATGTTCATCTATTTTACAGCATGTAGTTGCAGATTCTTTATTTTTAGTATTTAGATTTGGTATTTAGTATTTTAGTATTTAGTATTTAGATTTTTTATTTTTAGTATTCCCATATGTGAATATGCAACAATTTACTTCTTGCAACTATTGATGGGCATTTAGGAATTTTGAAGTGGTGATTTTTGAAGGGCCACAAAGTAGCTTTGCTAAAAAAAATATACCTTTGTTCATAACCCTTTATACTGACTGAAATTCTCCATGGAAAGATGGCCTCTAGCTAAACACATCAACCATAAGCTCATTCACAGGGCTTGTTCATTCCTGTCTGAGCTGCTTCTCCGCCATCGCCAGCTCTCTTCTATGACTATTTCTCCTCTCTGCTTCTGCTAGCCACTCTCAACTTCTTTTGTCTTTTTTTCTCTCTCTTTGTTTTATTTTAGGTAGTTTCTGTTGCTAGGTCTTCAAGTTTGTTATTTTCTTTTTTCTACAGTGTCTAATCTGCTGTTTTTCATCAATTGTGTATTTTTCATTTTTTAAATATTTTATTTATTTATTTTAAGAGAGAGGGAAAGGGAGGGAGACAGGGAAAGAAACATCAATGTGTGGTCACCTCTCATGTGGCCCCCAATGGGGACCTGGCCTGCAACTCAGGCATGTGCCTTGATTAGGAATTGAACTGGCAACCCTATGGTTTGCAGCCCACGGTCAATCCACTGAGCTACCAAGCCAGGGTTGTATTTTTTATTTAAATACCTTTTCACCTCTATGAGTTAATTTTTAAAAATATGGTTAATTTCTTGACTTATCATAGTTATAGTCCTTTACCTCTAGAACATATGGCATGCATTTATAATAGCTCTTTTAAAGCTTTTGTTTGGTTTTGTAATGTGTTACTCCTTATGTTTTTATAAACTGGTTGTATCTTGTTTGTGGGTCACATTTTACTGCTTATTTGCATGCTTATTAATTTCTGATTGGTTGCAAGATATTGGACATTTTGGGGTGCTGGATATTCTTTTAATTTCTTTAATATTTAGGACTTTATTCTGGAATGCAGCTAAGTGTGATCCTTTTGTGTCTTGTTTGTAAGCTTACCCAGGGAGAATAAGACAGCCTGTCGTGTAGAGCTTCTTTAGCTCTACTACTGAGGCAATATCCTTCCTGGAAATGTATATGATGCCCTGTGTATGAGGAGTTCTCACCACTCTGGCTGGCACATACACAAACTATTCCTTCCCGTGTATAATCACCATTTGCTCAGTTTGGTGATTTTCCAGTCTCAGTACTGTCCTCATACATAGATTCAGTTAAGTGCTCAGGGGACCTGATGAAGGTCTGCAGAGTTCTGTTTGTTCATGTAGCTTGCTGCTGTACAGTTTTCTGCTCTGAAGATTCTAGCCAACATGGCCGCCTAGAACCCCATATTTTGCCTCCTCAACTCATGGAGATGCCATGATTAGTTTGACTTCCCCCACCAGGTGTTGTAACCTGGAAAGTCTCTCCAGGCAATGAGTTGAGTCATTTGTAGGACGGACTACCCCATGTGCTTCTTTTCTCTTAGGATTACTGTCCTCTCCTGCCTATTTTCAGTTTAATGCCTGAAAATATGTTGTTTTATATATTTTTCAACATTTAATTGTTTAAAGTGGGAAGGTCAGGTTTCATTACTCTATCATGGCTAGACGCAGAAGTCATCACCCTGACCTAATTTAATTTGTCAGCAAATTCTGCTCCTTATTTCTAAAGTTGAGACATATTTTTCTCTTTGTCTCCCTCACCTCATTTTTGGGGGCTCACTTAACTCCTGCTAATTTTTATGGTCTTAATTTAATAATACTAGCTAACATTTATTGCACAGGTCGTCTTCTAAGTATTTGTGTGTATTATTTCATTCAATCTTCACAACAAATCCTATAAATTTAGTGCTGTTATTATCTTCACTTTACAGAAAGGGAGTCAGTCTCAAAGACACAAAGCCACTTGCTATAGGCCACATGATTAATAGGCTGCAGGCTTGAATTTGGATTTGGTGGATTGGCTTCATCTCTTGAACACCAAACCATGATTCTTTATCTTTTCTCTTAGATATCAATTATTCTGGAATGATTTTGGTTATACCCAAATTCTGTTTTTTTTTTTTAATATATTTCCATAACACCTAAGCTTTCCAAAAATTAAAGTTGTTCCATTTTAAAAACACCTATTTCCTTGCCTGCATTCTCTGTCTGTATGTACTTGGAGAACAGACACTTGTCTTGGTAATTGTCACATTAATAGCATCTATAACATGAAAGGCATCAATAAATATTTTATTGAATGAATACATAAAGGAACAATGTCTTGATGAGGTGACAATAACTCTTATGAAGGTCATTATTAGAAAACTGATTCAGTTTTTGAGTTTAGCTAGCTAAATACTCTTTTCTGTATTCCCAAGAGAAAGAGTCACAGAAAAAAAATGTTTTAGACACGTGGGGAGAGGTGTGTATTTTGAATCCTTACCCTGTGAAGATGAGCCTGTCTGCATGACATAGTGGGGTCTCAAGAACTCAAGAGGAATGAAAATGGGGAGGGGCTTGAGCAGAGCAGTGATTTATAAAAAGAATGAGAGAATAAAGAGTTGTTGAATAAACAACACTTTATCACTTTGCCAAAAGGTGCCTGCTAACTGAAAAAGAGTCCTTTATCACATCCTATTCAAAATGTATAATCTCTTAAGGTTGGAAGTCATTTGGCTTTTTGGGCACAGGAAGATAGCTATTTTATCAGTCTAAAGAAATTACTTAGACAATAAAGTTGCCTTTTAGTGTCAGAGAAAATTGGCATTCTTTTGAGAATGTTTGACCTTCTTTCCTATGATATAGAGAGCATAGAATGAGCAAACAGCCAAATTTGAAAGTGATTGTATTTCATATTTTATAGTGAGCTTTTAAGATAATGGTTATTGATTATCATGGCCTTTTCCCTTCTTCCCCAGACTGCACCAGAATTAGAAGTCATTATGAATATTACTCTTAATTTTTCTGATCTAAATATTATTTGTTTATGTTGTTCTCCCTTTTAGTTTACAGAAAAACCCTGCCGCCTTTCCTGTGTATTGTTCTATCTAATCAAAACAGCAAGAGAGTGGGAATTGGGCAGTATTTAGTACCTTAATCTACATTTTGGGCCTCAAATGTCTCTCTATATAAAATGACTATATGCTTCCTAAATATTGCAATTCCATGTTGGTTTTCATTTTGTGCTATGAAAACTTAGCACTTTACAAAGAGACCATAAAGGAAAATATGGAAGGAAGGGCAGGGGAGACCAAGCAGAGCTATCGGACCCTCACCTTTACACTAACTAGGAATGATTTGCTTCTTTTTTTCCTGTGAAGGAGGATTTGCATTAAACCATCCTCACTCCCTCCCCTGGTACTGTTATAATGAACTGACCTGAAAATAAGTGCGTTAAGTGGCCATAGAACATAAAGACACTAATTAGTTCACTTGGGGATCAAATTCATGATAACAGACTTATTCATGCTTTTCTGTATCCCCAAAACTATTCAGATAAAAGCAAAGGGGGAAAATAAATCTGTCATATATATGACAATCTTCAAGAACAAACACTTTAAGTTTCAAATATGATCTGGTTGATTCTGTCACAGGAAAAGAATCATCACTGGATAAGAATAAGTAATAACTGAATCTGAACCCATAGCAAACAATGTTTCACAGCCAAAGAAATGCAAATTGCTGGTAAACATTAAAAAGGTTTATCCTCTCTGATGATCAAAGGAATTTATAGTACTATTATGAGACACTATTTTATACTTTAAAAAAATTATTATATACAGTGATGATGGAGGAGGGCTGAAATCATCTCTTCAACACTGTTGGTGGCAGTACGCATTCGTAAATATTTCTAGAGAGCAATTTCACATATGCAAGAGCCTTAAACCTATTCTTGTCCTTTGACCAATATATTCTGTTTCCAGAACCATCCTGAGGATATAATTGCAGATGTGGTAAGGGTGTTCATTCAAGTTTTATTTTGGTGGTATATATCACTTAGGCTCTTTTACTTTATAAGCAAGTATTGTAAGCACAACCTCAGGTGTTAGGGGTTGTTGTAAAACTACAAGGCTAAGTAAGGAAAACGGAAGGACTTGCCCAGATGGGTCTAAGTGAGAGTGGCATACAATTTAGAAACAAGGGTGGGGGAGGGGGTCATTCGGGATGTGTCAAAGTTCCTCCAAGGGCACCATTATCCCATCCTTAGCAACATGTACCCTTTGCTCTTTCCTCTCACAAGCTAATGAAACCGAAAAAGACGGGATTTGCGCTGCCTGTCACTACCAAGCCTGATAAGCAGAGACGGACATTGAGTTTTTATGGGCGCTTTATTCAGATGGCTGGCAATCTGAGAAGACAGTGGGTTATGTAACCTAACAGATTGTCTTACATTTCCTTTCAATTCGGCCTTATATTTTATAAGGAGAAAAAAGTGTAAGTAAGGGATTTGGAATTCCAGAAAGGTTATTCAGATAAAAGATACAGTCTGGCAATTTCCCTAACATCCTTGTATCCATTGACTGGTGATTTTTTTTAATATGCGTCCTATGTCCTGGGTCCTGTGTCCTGTGTCCTATGTCCTGGGTGATTTTTTTTTTTTAATCTGTGCCCTGGGTGAGGGGGTTGTCTCTCCCTGGAACACAATGGTTCAGATACCACCCTGATTGTTTATGGTCTCTTTGGAGCACAAAGGTTGACTTATTTGTGGTCTCCTGGAGTCAGGGTGGGCTGTACCTTCAGTTCTGAAATAATAGCTTTTTACATACATTAACTATTCAGCTTGTTAACTATTACCTAAAACTAAAATTTTCCAGCTCTTGAGTTCCCGCATCACTAACACTTCGGTTAAATTGCTCTGTCTTTGTTTATTGATGCTCCTGACTCTTGCCTGAATCTTTTTCATGCTACCTTATGACTGCTGCTCTCAATTCAGCTTATTCCTTTCTCTCTACATTTGGCTTCTGCCTCCACAAGGAGACTTGGAACTCTTTAAATGCCTTTTACACACTTTCTCAAAAAAAAAAAAAAAAAAAAAGAGCTTTTGCCAGAGAACTTATTAACTATTGTCCTGTCCATAGGTTTATTGTTCTTTTGTCTAGTACCCAATACTGCTCCAAACAGACCTCGCTTGCAGAGGGGGCCACATGGTTTGGTTTCTATGGGATGGGCTGTGAGTGTGCCTGACACTTGGAAGAATACACATCCTACCCAAACCGCAGTATTATTGGTAAAAGCCCAAATGGAAAGCAAGTTATACAAAAATAGGGGAACTGGCACTTATATTACATGCATAAATTATAATGCTATCAACTGTTAAGTATTTTGATGACATTGTGATTGAGAGAAAATGTGCATGATAAAATTTAAAGTGAAAAAGTATTCAAAACTATATACACTGAATAGTGCCAATTTCAGAAAAAAATATGTTTTCTATTCAATGTCTCCATAGTCTACTTTACTTTTATAATAATGATGCCACTTAATAAAATAAAAGTAAAGAGGCTTATTTGAAAAGTGAAAACTTTTACATCAGATAAAAGACATGTTTATGGTATTGCCCATGAGACATGTTTTCTGTTATGCTTCTGTTCATGCAGGAAGAAGCTGAGCGTCATTAACTTACCTGGCCGAGTGTATCCCTCAGGGAAATGACTGCACATTCGGAGTTCTTCTATGTTACCGGGTGGTTCTTTTCTCTAAAATGTTACAAAGAACTTGTTTTTTATTTCTTGTCCACTCCCAGACAAGTCTTATCATTTTCCAATCTAATGCCATGAATAACCATAATGATAGAAAATGTTTATGTATTTGTCCTTTAGAGAAGTACTACATTTGTCACTTTTCACAGACTTTCTCCATGCTTCTTCATAGGGTAAAAAATAAGCAACAAAATAAATATAGAGCCAGCAACATGTCTGTGTGACTCACATTTAAAGATCACAGGAAACAAACCCCAAAACCATGCATTCATTTGTGTACCTCTAACACATCCCCCTTGGCAGACGGTGAGCTTTTGGACCTGAGAGCAGCATGTGACTCTCTCTCATTTTTTAATGCAGCATAAGAAGCCTTTAATTTGTCCAAAAGTTTCTACCTCATGCTCCTTTATGGCCACGTTCATATCCTGAAAATATATTAATATGCGTTTGCAGAAGAGCAGTCTAGAGCAAACTATCTTTAGTGCAGGGACATCCCAGTTTAGAACAGTGAGGAATGGACTTATCATGGTTTTAGTAAATGCATAGTTCTTAGGAAAATTGTTGTTTTCACTGGCTTCTTTTTGTCACAATCAGGAGAGACAGACATGAACATTTGGGGATAATTTACAGGATTCTTTACACTTAAGCCTATATTCAAGTACTTAGGTTTACAGTTAAGTTTGACGGTTGTAAAAGAAAACACAGACACACACACACATTCACACATACATATACAGTTGACCCTTAAATAACATGGAGGTTAGGTGCACTAACCACCATGCAGTTGCAATTCTCTTATAACTTTTGGCTCCCCCCAAACTTATCTATAGTATCAGGTATTTGTTCCATGAAATCCATAGATATCAAATCTGTGGGTGATCAAGCCCCTTATGTGTTATAAATTCTCATAGAACAATGCACACAGTTGGTCCTCTTCATCCATGGATTCGCAAGCATGGTTCAAAAACACTGTTTTTAATCCACTGTTAGAAACCTGGGCACATGGAGGGCCAACCACATATTAATTGAAAAAAAATCTGTGTATAACTGGACCCATGCAATTCAAGCCCATGTTAGAGTTTAAATATGTACAGACATTAAAATTTACTTTCTAAAGTCTTATTTTGATACAGGAAATTTGTTCTTGAATGAAGAATAAGAAGAAAGTATTTAGTTATATGGCATAGAGAAAGGGATGGATAAAAAAGGAATATGATGATGATATAACATCACTTACATTGATTGTCTTCAATCACATTTTGATTTTACAGATTTGGCCCCTGAGTGATTTTGGATTTCTATATGATAGCCCTAAGGGCCACAGATTTTCTGATGATTAGCAAGCATTTAGTCTTTTCATTTGATTATTGTCTTCTTTCTATTCAAGTGAATTTATTATTGCCACTGAAACCATATACTTACTAATAAACTATTTGCTACCTAGTTTATTATTTTTAATTGTTAAATGAAAGAATAGGTAGCATACAATTTGCATACTATATTAATTCAAAATATATGGATAAAAGTAATCCAAAATAGATAATCTAAATTTTATAAGAGATGTAAATATTTTAGGGGGAAACCTGGATGACAACCTCTATCTGAATTTTTAGTTTTATAGGTATAATGAAAAGTAATCTCCTCATGAATATGCTTTATACTTTAGCTACATTTTCCAGTCAGAGTAGAAAACCAGTCTCCTAAGCCCAAACCAACTATAAATACAAAGAGTTCAACCTAATAAAAAGCTGCTAAATCACAAGCTTGGCTCACTCATTTGAAATTAAGAAAGTTTCAGTGAGCCCATAAAGGATTCCTTTTTAAAGCAATTTTAAGTGAGTTCTGACTTAGACTATACATAGAATATTAGGAAAATAAAATCTTTGGAGTCTACTGTAATCAATAGTGATGCATTATAAAAGTCCGTTTCATCATCTTAGCAATATAATGATCTCTGATTCCCAAATATAGGCATTAATACTATAGCTTGGTCCACTGAAATGAAAAAAGGAAAACAATGCACCTGTTTCAAATCTAAAGCAACCGTTTCCTAAATTATATTTAAAGTTGAAGATGGCAGTGTGCAAGAAGCTTATTCCCTTAAATGTAGCCACATGAAGAATTCAGAAATACAGTGCCAGGAATGAAGTCAAGTCTTCCGACTCCAAAGCTATCTCTCTGTAGGTGCCACTCTGCCTTCTTTGCTCACTTTGAGATAACCTCATGCATGTCCATATTCAGGCTTCATTATGGGAGAAGTAGGCTCACATACTATTCACAAAGATTCTCATTTAATTCTAATGACCTGAGATTTTCAGACAGTTGCACAATCGGCCTACAACAACGACAGCCAGAAATATCACCTTACCTCAGAAACATAGTAACTATAAAGGAATATGTTGATGTAGTGACCCATTAAAAGAGGAGACATGCTCATTTAAATAAACAAATCAGTAATAAAGTTCTCAAATAGGAATTTGCTGAATATAATTTATAATTCAAATCCCTTTTTGGTGATCTGCGTGTTTACATTATAAATACATATAAAGAGCTAAATTTTCTACTAATCTGGGGTAGACTTCGGATAATACATTAATATGAGTTTTTGATACTTCCGTTTTAGGTTTGACACATTGCAGATGGGTTTGCCCCCAGTGCTGTACCAATCCTATTTTGGTCCCCTTTCAAATGCCATCATCCGCTGAACAAGAAGTGGGCATTCTCAGATCAGCAAACTCATAGGGGCTTGGGGATGGACTCCTTACAAGCAGTCAGCATGTGACTCTTTTTATATAGTCTCAGCAAAGAGTACATAATAGATTATAGAAAAAGTGAACTTTTACAGCTGGAAAGACTTTAGAAATTGTGTGATTTCCTTTTTTTTATAGTTAAGAAAACTGAAGCCCATAGCCAATGAATGGTTCTGTCAAGATCAAAAAGTGAATGGAAAAACTGACGCTAGAGCCAACTTCCTGATGTTCTTTGTATTGGGGAGAAGAAGTTGGACTTTTTGCTTTAGAGAAGATGACACTTTTTTCCTAAAATGAGACCACATAGAATCAAATGTATATGGATAGTAATATAATAGCTAATTATATTAAGTTATATTCTGGGAGAAGCACTTGTCAAAATAGGATGAAATATCCAAGATATTTACTGAGAGTAGTGCCAATAAAAGATATAGAAGAGGGAGTGAAGAAGGAATGGAGGGCCTTTAGATCACAAGGCAGGTCAGACCTATGAAGGATATAGGGCATGAAGGAAGATTAGATAGGAACAGTCTAAGACGGCAGTAGTTCTAAGAAATTTTCAGCTAGGCTGTTGGAGAGTACTTGAGCCAAATTCTTCCATTAAAGGAGCTCCATGTTTTGTGGGAATAACCTTCATTAATATCATTGCTGTGTTTAGTCGTTGGAGCAGCTGTCAGGAACCCTGGCATTAGTGCAGACTCAGTGGATCCTGAAGGCAGTAGCAGGGCTGTGGGTCAGTGGCACAGTCTGCAGGGGTAAACCTGGTGGTACATCTGCATGGCTATCACACTGACTGGGGACTTACTGTGTGCTAGGTGCTGTAATCAAATATTTATATGAATTATCTCATTTCATCATTAAGAAAACTCTATGGTATGGATGTTAGTATTTGTATTTGACAAATGAAAAAAATGAGACTGAGAAAAAGTTAATACCTCATGCAAGATTACATATTTGGTAAATGATAGAATTCCTTTTGAAAAGTATGTAGTTCTACACATGCACTTACACCCTTGCACCACGCTGTCCTCTCTACTGTGGATACGGAATCATGCATAAAGAATGGGACCCCAGTGTTTAGTATCCCATATCTGTTAGTATTAACTCACACCCAATTAATTAGAGACAACAAATATACTATATTTAGTAGTTAATGGTTTCCCAGCTTGTATTAAATTTGATGACTAGAATTAAAAGCAAGGGACCCTACAAATTGTCTTCGTGTGTTACACTGCATGTTTCCATATGAAAGTAGAAGAAAATCCTGTTCTCTCAGAGACTGTAAGCCCCTATTGTCATCTACATCCAAACCACATGTAGCTGTAAGTATCCCTAGATAAAAGTAATTACATGGTTTGAGATTACAGCGAGAGTATTCATCCACTTTCTTCCATCTATTTCTCTCTCTTCTGCCTTGTGTATGTTTAGGAGATTAAGAAATGGGTACTAAAATTGATTCCAAAATATATTTCATATTTAAATTAAAATAGTATTTAGAAATAGACAACTTCCTGAGGAAATACAGTCACATAAAAAAACAGTTTAGAAAATGAAAAGATCATGGAAGAAACCAAATGAAAAAAGCAAAAAAGAAAAAAAAACTACAAATAACAATTTTTCAAGATCTAAATACCCACATAGACCATTTTAATATCAAGTGATCTGTAAATTACATTGAAAAATATATAGGTGATTTGCTTCAAATTTTGTGTGGAAGCAAAGGAAGATTTGCAAATATGTGTAACAAAAGCAACTAGAATAAATGGTGGACATCTGTAATAGTGTCAAGAATAAAAATGAAATAAAAATATTTTAAAAAAATGCAACTAGAATAATGTAGCTCAGGCACTAAACATAGTGATCCTGACACCAAACCATTTCACATGTGATAAATTTTGGGCTGTGTAAGGAAGTGATCTGCCAAGCAGAATTTGGTCACTAAAATAGGAAGCTCTATAGAACTACCAGGGTGGGGTGGTGTAAGGGAGAAACATAGAATAAATAAAAGAAAGGGATTCTTTTTTAATAAATATGTGAAATTAAACATATATTTGACAGCTTGTGGGAGCCTATATCAGGGGTGTCAAACTCGTTTTCACCAGGGGCCACATCAGCCTCGCTGTTGCCTTCAAAGGGACAAATGTAATTTTAGGACTGTATGAATGTAACTACTTTTAACAGTTAAGCAAGAGCTTGGTGCTGCCACCTGGTAGGAACAAGGTGCCAGGCTGGATAAAACAAGGTGGAGGGCTGGGTTTGGCCCGCGGGCCTTGTGTTTGCCACCTGTGCTACAGATCTTTATTTTTCTTGCTGAAAGAGATCTAATCAATGTTTTTTTTTAATTTTAGTTTTCAATTACAATTCACATTTAGTATTATTTTATTTTAATTTCAGGTATAAAACATAATTGTTAGACTTTTACATAATTTATGATATGATCCAGTGGATATTTCATATATCTACCTGGAACCATATATAGTTATTAAAATATTATTGACTGTATTCCCTATGCTGAACTTTACATCCCCATGGCTATTATGTAACTACCCATTTGTACTTCTTAATCCCTTTGCCTTTTTCACTCAGTCCCCCAACCACTCTCTCCTCTCATGCCATCAGTATGTTCTCTGTATCTGTTTCTGTTCTGTTTGTTTGTTCATTTTGTTCTTTAGATGCCGCATATAAGTGAAATGATATGGTTTTTGTCTTTCTCTCTCTGACTTATTTCACTTAGCACAATACCTTCTAGGTCTGTCTGTGATGTCAAAAATGGAAAGATTTCATTTTTTTATGAATGAGTGATATTCCATTGTGTAAATGTACCACAGTTTTTTTTTTATCCACTCCTCTTCTATCGGTACTTGGGTTGCTTCCATATCTTGGCTATTGTAAATAATGCTGCAATAAATATAGGACTGCATATATTCTTTTGAATTAGTGTTTTGGGGTTCTTTGGATATTTACACAGAAGTAGAATTGCTCGGTCATAAGGCATTTCCATTTTTAATTTTTTGAGGAAAACCGCCATAGTGTTTTCCATAGTGGCTGCACGAATGGACATTCCCACCACAGTGCATGAGAGTTCCTTTTCCTCCACATCCTTAACACTTGTTGTTTGTTAATTTATTGATGATAGCCATTTTGACAGGTGTGAGGTGATAGATGTTGTTGTTTTAATTTGCATTTCTATGATAATTAGTGATGTTGGGCATTATTTCATAATTCTATTAGCCATCTGTGTGTTCTCCTTGGCGAAGTGTCTATTCAGAACTTCTGCCCATTTTTTAAATTATATTGTTTGTCTTTTTGGTGTTGAGTTTTATGAGAGTTTTATAAATTTTGGATATTAATCCCTTATCAAATGTATCATTGACAAATATGTTCTCTCATTTAGTAGGTTGTCTTTTTGTTTTGTTGATGGTTTTTTTTTGCTGTGCAAAAAGTTTAGTTTGATATAGTCCCATTTGTTTACTTTTCCCTGTACCCAAGGAGATATATCAGAAAATATATTGCTAAGAGAAATGTCAGAGAGTTTACTGTCTGTGTTTTCTTCTAGGAATTTTATGGTTTCGACACTTACATTTACATCTTTAACCAATTTTTTATTTTATTTTGTGTATGGCATAAGATGGTGTAGTTTCACTTTTTGAATGTGTGTGTCCAATTTTTCCAACACCATTTATTGAATAGACTGTTTTTACCCCAGGGAATGGTCTTGTCTCCTTGCCTAATTGACTCTATAGGCATGGGTTTATGTTTGGGTGTTCTATTCTATTCTATTGATCTATGGGTCTTTTCTATGCCAGTCCCATGCTGCTTTGATTACCATAGCTTTGTAGTATAGTTTGATATTAGGTAGTGTAATATTTCCAACTCTATTCTTTTTTTATCCAGATTGCTGTGGTATTGAAGGTCTTTTTTGGTTCCATATACATTTTTGAATTATTTATTCTAGCTTTGTGAAAAAAACCATTGGCATTTAGATAGAAATTGCACTTAATCTATAGATTGCTTTGGGTAGTACAGACATTTTAATGATGTTAATTCTTTTTTATTCATGAACATGGTGTATGCTTTAATTTCTTTGTATGTCCTTTAATTTTTTTCTTCAATATCTTATAATTTTCTGAGTGTAAGTCTTTTATCTCCATGGTGAAATTTTCCCCAGATATTTTTTTGATGCAATTAGAATTTTTTCTTAGTTTTTCTTCCTGGTAGTTCATTATAGGTATATAAAAGTGCAACCAGTTTCTGAATATTAATTTTGTATTCTGCTACTTTACTGAATTCATTTATCACTTCCAGTAGATATTTGGTTGAATTTTTAGGATTCTCTTGGTATAATATCATGCTATCTGCAACTAATAACAGTTATACTTCTTTCTTTCCAATATGGATGCCTTTTATTTCTTCTTGTCTGATTGCTATGTCTAGGACTTTTAATGCTATTGAATAAGTTGGTGAAAGTAGACATCCCTGTATTGTTCCTCTCTTAAGGAAAATGCCTTTACCTTTTGCCTCTTGAGTCTACTGTTAGCTGTGGGTTATTCACATATGGCCTTTATTATTTTGAAGTATGTTTTATTTATTCCCACTTTGCTGTGCATTTTCATCATAAATTGGTGCTGAATTTTATTAAATGCTTTTTCTGAATTTATTGATGTAATTGTACATTTTATCCTTCATTTTGTTTATGTATGTTATGTTAATTAATTTGCAGATATTAAACCAAGCTTACATTTCAGGAATAAATCCCAATTGATTATTATGGGGGGGGTGCTCCACCCACAGAACCCTCGCAGCTGCCGATAATGAGGTAGCCAATCTCTCGTAGGTGAAGGGTCTTGAGCCTGTTCCTCAATGGGCTTTTATTGGGTTTAATTTGCATAGGAACACAGGGCATATACGTAAAGCTCAGAAATCATTGTTATGCTGTAATGATCAAATGATAAATAACATTCAAAGAACTGCAAGGGCCTATTCTGAGTCAGGGTCAGATAGATAGAGTGCTGCCAAAGGGCCATAAAACTTTGGGAAACAAACTCATTTTATGCTTGGACCCTAATCATTTAAATTGAGGGCATTCTTAGCAAAGCAGGATTCACAGGATTTTATGCATTCTTTCTTAGGCCTAATTGCCCCCTGAAACTGCCCATTCCAGAACAGGGCCACACCCACCTCCAGTATTGTTTCAGGCTTAACTCAGGTGGGGGGATGTGGGCATCCAAGAGATTAGGAGACTTTTTACATGTAGAATGAGAACTCAGGCTATGACAAAGCCAAGGGGTGAGGGTCCATCACCTCTTTTCTATAGTCTCCTAAGTCCTTCCCTGGTGGCCCCTTGGTGACCATTCCTATCTTGGGTTGTCCCTCCCTTGAGGAATCTTATCCATCATTGGCCAACCTGTCATCTGCCTGGGGCCAAGCAGGGTGAAATAAAGGGAGACAGAGGCAGCATAAGCTTTGTCTCTTTAGTGGCTTATGGTGCCCAGGACTTTTTACTCAGCTTTAGCCATGGCGGGTTACAGCTTCTGAAACCAGGCAGGGCGGTTGCCAATAGATTATGGTATATGATCTTTGTAATATATTGCTGAATTTAGTTTGCTAATATTTTGCTGAAGATGGTAGCATCTGTGTTCATCAGGAATACCGACCTATAATTTTTTGTAATGTTTTTGTTAGGTTTAGGAATCAGGATAATTGTGGGCTCATAAAATGAGCATGGAAGGCTTCCCCACCTCTTTTGTTTTTTGGATAGTTTGAAAAGGGTAGTTGTTAGTTCTTTTTTAAATGTTTGGTAAAATTCACCTGTGAAGCCATCAGGTATAGGACTTTTGTTTGTTGGGAGTTTTTTTGATTACTGAGTTGATTTCAACTGGTCGTTATTTTTGTTTGTTTTTTGTGTAAAAAGAAAACATTGCTAACAGATTCAATTTCACTTGTCTTTTCTACTTTCAAGTATTTCTTGCAAATAAATAAATAAAAAAGAGCCCTTGTAAGGTAAGTTGGGCTACTAGTGACTTTATCAACCTAATGAAGTAAACAGATTTTCCTGTTCCTTTTGCCACCAAGGAGAAGTAAGACTTGTTTGTAAAAGGAGGAGAAAGGAAATTTTTAGCAACAGAATCTTTCAACCCACATCTCCACTCATCCACTCCCAGACAGTATGGTTCATATTATTACTTTTTAGCAGAGTTCTAAACTGGAATTTTGACTCATGGACCCCAAGCTTCAGTCCTAAAGAAGTTCTCATAGTCATAGTAGGTTGTAGGCTTATATGAAAAGATAAAATGAGATAAAAATCACATGAAACATTATTTGCTATAAAATTGTACAATATAATACCAAAATTTTTGTCGACTTTAGAATGTCATGATTATTTCCATTATTCTTAGTTTTGTGGTATGTGACATCCAAACATACATTAATGAAAAACTTTCCTATAAAGACTAGTACTGATGTTTACATTTGAAGACACATGAGCAGAAATTACCAGTCTTGGTTTAGAGTTTTGATGAAAAAGGATGATTATAATGAAAGTTCCTTTAAAATATAGGTCCTAATTTAAACAGTTGAGTCTTTTGGGTTCTTCTGAATATATTCCCAAAAGTAGGATCGCTGCATCAAAAGTAGATCCATTTTTAATTTTTTGAGGTATCTCTATATTGCTTTCCACAATGGCTGCACCAACCTGTATTCTCACCAACAGTGAAAAGGGGTTCCCCTTTCTCCACATCCTTGCCAGCATGTGTTGCTAGTGCACTAATTCAGTAGAACATAAACACCCCTACGTTCATCATGGCCTTATTTACAATTGCCAAGATATGGAAATGGCCCAAATGTCCATCAGTAGATGAGTGGATAAAACAACTATGGGACATTTACACAATAGAATTCTACTTGGCTATAAAAAAGAAGAAAATTTCATCCTTTGCAACAGTATGGGTAGACCTGGAGAACATTATACTAAGTGAAATAAGCTAGTCAGAGAAAGACAAATACCATATGATTTCACTCCTATGTGGAATCTAATGAACAAATTGAACTAACAGCAAGATAGAGATGGACTTGTAGATAGAGAGCAGGATGACAGCTAAGTGGGGGATTGGAGGAGTTTGGAAGAGAGTGGAGGGATTGAACAAAAAGGGCAAAGGACTCAGGGACATGGACAACAGTGTGGTAACTGTGGGGGGGAGAGGGGTATGAGGCGACTAAATGGCAATGGGAAAAATACAATAAAATATTGAAATAATAAAATAAATGCTATTAGGCACTATATAAAATGTAAAAATAATGAACAGGTGAGTCATGTGAATCTGTAGGTTAACATTGTGATGTCAAGATTGGATCTTTATGTATTCATTTTTAAAAATTAACTTTAAAATTTTGCTGTGTGATAAATTCAAACAAATGATTATAGAGGGTGACTATATATTAACAAAATATAAAATCTAAAGATAAAAGATTTTATTTATCTTTAGAGGGGAAGGGAAGGAGAGAGGGAGAGAAACATCAATGTGTGGTTGCCTCTCATGCATCCCCTGCTGGGAACTGGTCTGCAACCCAGGCATGTGCCCTGACTGGGAATCGAACAGAGATCCTTTGGTTCGCAGGCCTGTGCTCAATCCACTGAGCTACACCAGCCAGGGTAATCTAATATTTTCATAAGGCAGCCATATCAATTGAAGACCTCACAGACAATTGATAGTACTGTTCACAATTGATTGATAATGTTCCTTCAGAATTCGAGAACTTACTTTGAAAAGTTTAATTCTATTTTATGCAGAAGTCTGACAGAGTTGCACTAATGACTTGATCAGGCATCCCAAGAACCTATAACAATAGGACACATATTCCCAATGATGAAAAGTGTACTCAATTTAAGTACAAGATAAATATTAATAGGATGCTTCCCTTTCAAATATCCTCCCTGTTTTATTCTCCTTCAGTCGGTGATCATTAAGCTGAGTTCTGAATAGTTTTACAGTGCTATCTTTTACAATATCATGCATAAAACCTATATATATATCCTATGAGAATCTCTGCAATAAATTATATTAATCTTTGTATTTGCTGAAATGTACTTCCTCTTGCTATTCCATGTGAATTCAATTATGGAAAGTAAGAATGCTTTCAAATACAACAATCTGGTGTGAAGTATTCTGAAAAATCTTTGGGGGACATTAGTTTGCCTTTAATAACAAGCCCAAAGCTCTGTCTGCTGGGCCTTTCCAGTGGAAACAAAGATTGCACATTGCAATGAAAAACAGTATTGTCATATGGCAGATATCTGTCAAATGGGGAATAGTTCTGTAGCGCAGGAGAGAGGAGCCAGAGGATGAGGTAAAGAATAGTCATTTAAAGGTGAGAAATACTCCCCCCCCCCCCGGAAGGTACTTTTTTTTTTTTTTTTTTTAAGACAACAAGAAGAAAGTATTTTATTTTTCTGCCTCTCCTCAGACTTTACAAAATGTAGCTGCTCTGTTGTCAAGTTGGAAAATCAGAGCTATGATTACCTTAAAAAAGTTTTACCTGTCAGAATCTCTTCCCAGCATGTGAAACACCCCTTTGTAGTGCTTCATGTTGCATTTCCATTTTATAAGACATACTGTGGAGAACACCTTGTCCAGAAGAGTCAGGATCAATGCTTTTCCTACCATGCCAATTGATTCTAAGAACTTTCTACTTTATTATCCACTGGGCAAATTTTTGCTACTTTTTGGAGTATGACAAATGTAATTTAATTCTGAAATAACTGAATGGAAACAGAATTATGTGGATTTGGGTTTGGTTCTACAAAGTAAATTGAAATTCAGGGGTCATAGGTAACTTGGTATATGTTTGAGGGCAGGCCAATAAAATACAGTTTATAAACAGTGTCTACAAAGATATAGAAAATATTTCAAGATTAATAGTTCATAGTAAATGGAAAATGGCCCAGTATTGTACTGTTTTAATACTGAGAAAAAAGAGCAAAACATAAATAGATGAGGTTTTTATCCAGTGACTCAGAATATCTCTGTCCTTCAAAGTTTTTCCTTTTAGTAGTACTTCAGTAAATCTGGCTTCCCAGAAATTCATTGTCTCTGTCCTTCGCTCACTACTAAAATCTGATTTCAGAAATATAATATATTAGAAAGACTCTATAAATTAGGATATGAAGTAAGACATTAGTTTAAGACATGATTCTTTTTCTTATTATGTATATAGGATGAATGGTGTGTTGTTAAATGTCTGAGAACTGACTCTTTAGGAGAGAGGAAAGTTTGAACTCTGTGGTTTCCTTGGTGTATATAATCCTCCTCTGGCCAGTTTCGAGCTGGCAGAACTGTGTCACTGAATGTAACGTTGAGAAGAAACGTGGATAACCGGCTTTCATGATGCGGTAGGAGCTGGCTCCAACACATCACTGCCTTGGACAAATATATATATATCCCTGTTCTAAATGTCTTTTCTTTTTCCCCTGTAAAATTGAAGTACAATGCATGTCTCACAGGTAATTGAAAGGATTAAGTGAAGAAAATATTAGTACCTTTAGGTCATCAGAGAAATGTATTAAAATTAAAGATCAATGCTGAAGGCCTATTTGAATTCCTAGTCAAAATTTCAGCAACGCCCAGATAGAAAAGCAATATTTAACACATTTATGAATATAAAAAAAACTGAGAAGATAAGTTAGCAGAATGGAAGATGGATTGTGAATAAAAAATATTTTAAATGATTTGAGTAATGACTATACAACAATAGATATTTCCTGGTAACACATGCATCTAAAAACAAAACATATAAGCATTAAGCAGGTGAGGAAGGGCTCCTGTTAAGGCAGGCTTGGAGATTTGTTAGACAGTTCTCTTTGTGTATGCAATTGATAGGGCATCGGCCAAGCTTACAATCTCAGGCTAAACTACAAGGCAGGTTTTTTCAATTAAGGAAGCAAAAGTTCTCCGTTTAATGATGGCTAATCTGCATCTGAAAAATCTGCGTTGGGTATTAAACATTAAGATTAAAGTACTTAACATTAAGATTAAGTACTAACCATTAAGATTAAAACAAAAACATGCAATACATGAGGCATAGATTGACTACAACCAGGCAAGACTTAAAATGTGTATCATTTGAGGGGATTGTAAATGTCTAGATGGATAAATGGAGATACAATTAAAATATGACTGCCGACATTAATTAGGTGAAAGTTTACATTATGAATGGTTTTAAAAAAAAAAGCCAGTGTTGAAAAGTTTCAGGAAAACAAATTTTGCCACAGAATAAAACTCTCTAAAGATGAAATTATCTTCTTTGGGAAATGGGGCTGCCCAACATGATTGCTAGTCGGGCAGCAAATGGGTGATCAGATAAGACGAATAGGATTCGAGGATTAGAAACATTGTTGTACTTTATGACATAAGAACTTTCTATTTTAAGTTGTCATATTTTGGATTTATGTTTTTAGAAAAAAATTGGAAAAAGAATATTGTCTGAAATTTAGTGGTTGGGGGCAACCTTGAAGGTTTTCAAACTTCATTTTTTACCACAACTTTAAAAAGTCAGCATGAAAAAATAAAAAAAAGACTGTGAGCAAAGGCAACTGCCTTAGAATATCAAATAGAAGATCTCCTTGGATGGTGAGGAAGGTAACAGCAAGGGAACTGTTACCATGAGTGGAATTTTACATACGGCGTGTTAATTATCATTTTCATTCAGCCACCAGTAGTTATGACATCGATGTTATTTTATCTACATATACCATGGCCAAGAGTAAGAGACATTTTAACCCACAAACATTCAGATCTCTGAAAAACAGTGCATGTTAACCATTTCCTTATTCCTCATTATCAGGATTATTTAAAAATTCTCTGATATATGCTTGTAGTTTGAGCAATGCGTGCTCTGGGGAAATATTTGTTAGCCTCTGGTTTTTGGTCATCCCCTTTATGTTTCAGAGAAACTAATACTTTCCATTACCATTGCTCTAATTCAGATTCGTACAAGTTTTGTCTCCTTTCCTTCCTTAAATGGACACTGAGAGCAGCTGGGGTTCTCCGAAAGACGCTTGGGACTCATGGAGCAAAGACAGTTTTTTTCCGTTACCTTTCAACACCATCTTGACTAGCCTTGGCTTAAGTCAACCTTAAATTCAATTATTGCTTTTCTGAGGAAGAGGCTTTGGTCTCCAACAACTAGATGTGTTAAGATTTTTAAGAATTTGCTAATTTAACCTTGTGCTTTGTCCAAGTTGTCAGCCACTAGAACCACTGTAGTCATTGTCTCCTGGGGACTGTCACACATTTTTAATGATGTTATCAAGGCCTTGTGTCCCAAATGCTGGAAGTTTGAAATGCCTCTGAATGTCAAATCAGGACATCGTTTAGGCCCTGTGTTTAAGGATGTTGAATAAGATCATCAGCATCCATGTTGCTTGCTTATTCTGAATGTGCAGTAAGACTGAAAAATGCAATAAAAATTATACAGCCATTAGGCATTGGTCATGTCTATAGTCTGGTGCTGGTGAGCATATAGTTAAGGGATTCTGCGTAAGGGATTTCTCTCTGGCCTATTTACATTGAAAACTGGTAACCTTCAAGCAGACAACTTTTTTCAAAGGCTAAAGATTCCTTCCCTGCATGTTTTTGTTAGACTAAAGCTTCTAATCCCTGTTATCAATATTTAATGTGAAGGATTTGAGGGATCATCAAATGTGAGCACACAGGTCTGAGCCAAGTGACATACCCAAATCTTGAACTTAAATTCTACTCTTTAAAGTCTTGTAGGAGGCCACCAGCTTTCTTTATCTGTCAAGCCAGCTTTTATCTTATGGGTTAATTTTCCAACTGTATTTGTTTCCAGGGTCCTAGTGCATGTTTTCCAATTGCTCTGAGTCTCTCTTTCTTTCCAACTTTGGAAACTTCTTCCTTCTTCCTGGCCCAGGTTTAATTAATTGGATTCTTTTGAGGAGCTATATGTTTCCTGGCAGTCATAACTTCAGCAAAATTCTTCAGTCTCTCTCTCTCTTTTTAATTACTTGTCTATAAGGCCTTGGGTATCAGTGACTATAGTTTCTGGTGACCAACCACTTTATCATCAACAGTGCTCATAAATATTTGCTTGAAAGTCTTCAGTACTTCAGGCAATTACCAAATAATTGCTTACCTTGATAAGGACACTTCAAAGTTACCAGGTTCAGTGTTTCCTTCATTCTTTTCATGCCTTTGACAAAATCTCAGGGATGTATTCAGCCATATTTTAAAGACTTTTTATCCCAGTGATGAAAACATTTCCTAAATTAATTTCAGAAAATGATGTGTACTTTTAGATTGAATGGAAGGATGAATGAATGGATGGAGAAATAAATTATATACTTTTTAAAAACTTGCATGCTCTATAGATTATTCTTTTCTCAAACTGATCTATGGGTCACATGCACATGAATCTTCATAGGCGCACACTAAAGTATACTATAGTGTCCTATAGTATAGACAGCCTCAAGGCAGACCCCAATGATCCCTGCCTCCTGGTATTGAACTCTTGTGTAGTTCTAACATTCTATTAGAATTGGTTTCTACGACCAATAAAATATGGCAGAAAATGATAGGTCACTTTTGAGCATAGGATGTAAAAGTTACTATTGCTTTCACCTTGGTCACTTAGCTTCTCTTCTTGGATGATTCACTTTGGCAAAGCAAGTTTCTACTTGTGTGTAGGGGAGTTCTATGGAAAAGTTCATGTGACAGGACTGAGGGCTTCCAGAAACAACTAATGAGAACTGAGGCACCTCAGGCACCTCCCAATGGACATGTGTGTACAGTCTCTTAGAAACCTCCTCCAACTCCACTCAGTTCTCCCAGTGGTAAAGATTCAGTGGATAGTTTCACAAGAACCTCATGAGAGACCCTGAGACAGAACCAATGCCAAATCAACTCTAGATTTCTGACCTCAGAAACCATGAGAGACAATAAACATTTCTTGACTTATATTGCCAAGTTTGGGGGTAGTTTTTTATGTAGCCACAGATAATTAGTAGAAGTCCCATCATGTATCTACTAAACCAGAACATTCAGCCAGTACTGCCTAGGGAATCCCACTGTTAGCAGACACCCCAAGGTGCTGATACTTATGCGTATTGGCATTGCAGAACAAAATTCTTGTTAGTGTTTTAAAGCTCTAAATAACTGGAGACTCCCATTCACTAATTTACTACAAAATATTTCTGATTCTTTAACATGTCAATAGTTCAAGTTTTTATTCAATACTTCCTATTACAGTGCTGTGTTGCAGCTAATGAAGGCCTGACAGGTTCATGGCCTTCAGGCAGATGGAAAATATTCACGGAACTGTTGGGATGTCTGATGTGCCTTTATTCACGGGTGGGTAAGCCATGCATACTGCAAGCCACGTGTCCCCCTGCATGTCTCTACATGGCGCATGTCATGGCCCTTGCTCCCCAGCATGGCACCCAGCAGGGAGCCCCTAGCCCCTTGTAAATATTATGACAAACAAAAACAGCAAAGAGCCGTAAAATTATATAACATAGCATAATTCTGTGTATACGACCCCACTTCATGTTATGGAAACAGTTTATTGGACCCAGTCTCAAGGCTACAAGAACACGGCTTATCAGGCCCATTCAAGGCTATGAGAGCTCTGCTTCCCTTAGTTGCCCAAACATGTGGGTGAGGAAGCCAGACTGCCTCTATTTACCCTACAAGGCCTAAGGACTACTTAAATGTTATTTGCTACAATGAGAATGGAACCATGTTTTGTTGATTAGATGTAGACATTTGTAGCTTAATGTGGTTTTCAGAATGACTCCTGAAAGGATGATTTTAACTACTGGCTCTGTATCTTTAAGTCTAACTACCAAAATCAAAGAAAACTCACTTTACCATAATTACTTGGATGAATCGGAAATGTTCTGACTTCTTTCTCTCCAGTCCACTTTTCTTTACCAAAGCATAGGACCCAACTCTCTAAGATCAAAGAAAACTTTTTTTTTCAAAGCTAGTGAGCCATTAATATCTATCTCTGTAAAGCAATCCAAATGAATATTTCAAAACTGACTTGTATAATTAGCAGAATTTCACAACAGTGTCAGCATTCATCTGAGGACTGTCTACGGCGGAGTCAGAGGAGCCCAGGGTGGGAGCCTTAGGCAGCAATGACTTGGGAGAGTTGCCTTCATTTCTCTGAATTGAGGCTGCTTTATTTCTGAATTGAATATGCCTTCTTTCTTTATAACACAGGAATTAATTAGAAATTATAGAGTCACTTTGTAAATTTTGAGCATTTTGAGAATGAATTTTATCTCTATCACCTTGGATTTATGACTGTACCATACAAGTCAAAAGTCCTACTTTATTATCCCCTTCTCTTGTATTGGTCAGTTCATTCATAAAAGCGGAACCAATAAGAGAACACTAGAATAAGATATCTATTACAGGATGCTACCCTTTTGTAGAAGGCACTAGAGATGCAAGGTTCCAAAAATAAAAGTTGAAAGATCTAAAAAAATGTCACTAATCAACACTCCTGGAGCAGGGTTCCCTTGACAAATCACTACTTGCAGCCAGAGGTAGACCACTGGGAGACACCTTTGGGAAATCTCATAAAAGCCTGTGTTTCGGTAGTTCCCAGCTAGCATCTGGTTAACAACAAAAGTTAGAAAGAAAGCTGGATGTGAAATAAGGAGAGGGAGAATAGCCTGGAATATTACAGTACTTACACATTTTTGTCACTGCATCTGACCCCCAAATCCTTAGCTAATGTCAGCTGCTTCACTCCCGCCTACGTAGCCTCATACAGCTTCCCTTTTGGCCTACTCTCATCTAGACCCGCACAGGAAAAGAGATTCTGGGAAGCATAGTTCCCAACGTACTGGAAACCAGAATGACAATAGGATAACCCAGTACCACCACGTCCCCACCAAAATATAAAACCGTAATATCTATTTTGAAATTTATTTATTAAAATGTAAAGTAGGAGTAAGAAAACTGTCTTCAGTATCAAGAGACTTGACCTATATAATATTATCTCTTTCTTAACTACATAAATCCATAAGTTTAGTTTCATTACTGTCCAAAACTGAGACTCAGTTTTTCTCATGGTGGTAGGTCAGGGTGTAGTGAACCAAGGAACTTAAAAATAGCTTCTACCCATGATGCTTGCTCTATTATTTCTAACTAGATACTCTTTTTTTTTATTTCTTCTAGCTCTTAAATTACATGGTTCAAAGAAGCAATTCTTATATGACTTCTCTTTATTTCTAAAGCACTTGAAGTCCATTAAAATTTGCTCTATTAACTCCTGTAAAATTCATCTACCTTCAGTTATATACCTAGAAGTAAAGATGCACTGAAGGCTGCTTTGATATCTTGTATTAAACATATTATGGGTTCAGAACTAGGTGCCTGGAGGAATTGTGTGTGACTCAGATGTCTAGAAGCGTATTCACCTGGGCTGTACATTGTAATCATCTAAAGACATTTTTAAAATACTCATTCCTGAATTCTACCAACAGAAAGTTACGTTAACTGTTCTGGAGTGAAACTCTAGCATCATTATCTTGCCCTTTTTTAAGATTGCTAGACCATTCTAGTGTCCAGTTAGCACTGACAAGCACTAAATTAGATGCTCTTACAAAAATAAAATGAGTCACTTCACCTGTCAGTAGCTGTTTATAAAAACACCCTCTTCAAAGGATGTAAAAAAATCAAATATGCAAAATCTTATGATATTGAAATTGCTGCTTTTCATATGTAGAAAACTCAGTTCTTTCAGGTATATTTCAATGTAACTAAATACACAAGATAGCAATTTACCTAACTACTCTTCTAATTAGAGCTTGAATTATGAGGAGGTGACCTAATAAACATATATTACCTCTGCAGTGTCACAAAACTTTGTTAGCAACGGTGAAGATGTATATCATAATAATAGTATCACTAATTCTACCCTTTTTGAGACTCATACCCAGGAGGCGCACCTGGTCAGTACCTATGATTCTGTTTTAAATTTGACTCTACGATAGCCCAATAGGCCTTTCAATCAGAAGCATTTGGCAAAGTAAAACAGAACAAGCAACTATAATAAGTAATAATAGATACTTATAATCTGTCAAGCATTGGTCCAAGAACATTACACATATTATATAATTTAATCTTTAAGACAGTCCTATGATATAGATGCTTTCATTATTCTCTTTTTACAGATGGAGGAACTAATTCAAGACATAAAGTGGGGAAGCTACAATGTAAATCTGGAAAGACTGTATGTAATTCTTCCTTTTCCTTCCTTCCTTCCTTCCTTCCTTCCTTCCTTCCTTCCTCCCTTCCTTCCTCCCTTCCTCCCTTCCTTCCTGACTATAAAAGGAAATAATGGCATACAACCTGATAAAACATTCTGGTTATTTGAGCTGCTCTTTCAAATGCATTGTTTATCCTTTTCTTCTCTACTTTGTGCCATAGGGGGTCAAAACATGCACTTTCTATCACCTAAGTTCTCTTGCTGAATGGTCTTAGATTTAGCCAATGAACTGTTCTTTTAGAAGGTAAGATGATGGTAGAGAGGAAATCCCAGGTATTTCTCATTCATTTTTCTTTATTTTGGTGTTTTGTCTCTGGGCGTAGCTATAGTCTTCATTGACTACTACTTTTGTCTAGTGGTTTCCTCCTCCACAGTTCCAATTCTCAATTCATGTTTGATGACTCATGTACACGTGTAGTTTAGTCTGAACTGTGTTATTTTGTGTTAGGAACATTGGATATTCACATATAAAACAATGAAACCAAGCTTCTATCTCATACTACTCATAAAAAGTTAACTCAAAATGGACTAAAAAACTTATACATAAGACCTGAAACCATTGAACCCCTAGAAAAAAATAGAGAAAAAGCTTATTGGCATGAATCTTGACAATGATATTTTTAGATGAGACACCTAAAGCATAAGCAACAAAATAAAAAAAAAATAAATTAGACTATATTAAACTAAAAAAGATTTGAACAGCAAAAAACCCCAGCAAAATAAAAAGACAATCCATGGAATGGGAAAAACATTTGCAAACCATATATTTGATAAGAGGTTAATATTGGAAAAATAAATATAAAGAACTCACAAAACTCAATAACAAACAACATAGAATCTGAGTAAAAATGGATAACAGGTCTGATTAGACATTTTTCCAAATAACATATATGAAAGGCCACCAAGAACATGAAAAGATGCTTAGCATCACTAGTTAATAAAGAAGTGCAAATCAAAACCAGAATGAGATTTTACCTCACAATCATTAGAATAATCATTCTCAAAAAAGACAAGAGGTAACAAATGCAGTGAGGATGTAGAGAAAATAGAACCCTTGTGTCTCCATTGTTTAGAAGGTATCCAGCCATGTAATGTGAAAAACAGGTATTTATTGAAGAATATACAAGTGCAAGAAACATTCTACTCAAGACAATGATGCCTTTGTCCCCTTTAAAGTAGCCACCTTGGGACCTTACACATTTATCCCATTCACTATCAGCTGTCCTGTTGTATTTTCCTTATCTTATTAATGGTCTGAAATATCCTCTCTTTCATAGGTCATTTTAGTTTTAGGAAAAGCCAGAAGTCACAGGATGCCAAATCTGGGCTGTAGTGGAACTGATTCACCTGGGTGATTTGATGTTACACACAAAAAAACCCAAAAAACTCTGCATGAGCCATGATACATGAGTGGACATATTTTCATGATGAAGCTGCCAATCACCAGTTGTCCATAGCTGCAGCTTTCTGAATCATGTGAATAGTTTCTGCAGAAGGAGGTTCAATCTTAATGCAAAATTTGAAGCATATTTATTGCTCTATTGGCTCAGTCATTTGAATACAATGGCCACACAGCACACACACTCATTCAACGGCATCTATCACCCCCAGTGTCTAGTACAGTGAAGTCGTCATTGATCATGCTTGTGCATTCCAGTCCACTCCCCTTGCCTGCCAGGTTACATCAATGTTGCACAAACTGTTCTCACTGGCTGCATTTTTTCTGGATAGACCTTATATGTCAATAATATCTCACTAAAATTGGAAAAATTTGCCAACATTTTATTTATTTATTCTTTATTTTTATAGAATTTTGAGGGGTGACATTCTTAAAAAATGATATAGGTTTTAGGTGTATGTTTTGATAATACATCTTCTGAATGTTGTATTGCATGTTCACCACCCAAAGCCAAGTCTTCTTCTATCACCATTTACCTCCCCAAACCCTCTTGTACTCCCTCTACAACCTTCTTTTCATTTGTAATCGCTGTACTGTTTCTGTCTATAGGTTTTTTTTCTTTGTTTAATCCTGTCACCTTTTTTACTCAGCTTGTGCCTTCCTTCCCCTCTGATAGCTGTAAGTGTTTTCTCTGTATCTATGAGTCTGTTCCTACTTTGTTTGTTAATTTACTTTGTTCACTAGATTCCACATGTAAGTGAAATCGTATGGCACTTGTCTTTTTCTGACTGGTTTATTTCACTTAGCATAACACTCTCCAAATCCATACATCTGTCCCAAAAGGTAGGATTTCCTTTTTTAATGACTAAGTAATACTCCATTGTGTAAATGTACCACAGATTTTTTATCCACTCATCTGCTGATGGGCACTGCTTCCAAATCTTGGCTATAGTAAATAATGCTACAATGAACATAGGGATGTATATATTCCTGTGAATTAGTGTTTTTTTAAGATATATTCCCAGAACTAGAATTGCTAGAACATAAGGCAGTTCCATTTTAAATTTTTGAGGTAATTTCATACTGCTTTCCACAGTGGCTGCACCAGTCTGCATTCCTACTAGCAATGCACAAGGGTTCCCTTTTCTCCACATCCTTGCCAACACTTGTTTTTTGTTGGTTTATTGATGATAGCCTTTCTGACAGGTGAGAATATTTCATACCAATGCAGGAAAATATACATTCTCTTCAGGTGCGCATGGAACATTTTTTAGGATAGGACCACATGTTGGTACACCATAATAATATGACACTAGAAATCAATCACAAAACAAACAAACAAAAATCCTGGAAAACACACAAAACCCAGGAGGCCAACATTGTAAAACTGGGTGATTTGACACAAATAAAGTAGATCTCTGGCTTCTCTTGAAGAATGGAAGTTCTGGCAATACAGAGTCTCACATTACCATAAGGTGAACAGCAACTGGGAGCTAATTTAAAACCATCTTTTCTCCCTTTGCTCCACCTGCATTGTCACCTGCTTGATACCTGTGGTCATCTGAGATTGTCACCCTTGCTCTGGTCAGTTGAATTGGCTACTTGCATTGTACAGCTGGGGCAGCCATTGTTCTTGTCTGATGTTAGGAAATAAAATGAGGGGTTGGTGAAGTTGGCCAAGAGCAGTATGGGCTTAAGACTATAAGTTCCACAGAAAAGGATAAAAAAACCTTCCTTTCAATGTTTTTATTCTCAGTTTCAATTTACCTGGCTCCAAAATTAGACATGTGAGTAATCCGATGGAAAAATGGAAGGTCTCAAAACCATAAGGGACTCGGTATTGTTTAAAGAAAAGTTTGCTTTCAATTAACGGAGTAAAGTGTGCAGGTTGGGGAATGTAAGTTTAGAACAAAGCTATGAATGCAAGTTATGATTTTTCTGAATAAACAAAAGCCTAAAAATTAAGTATTAAAATATTCCTTCAGTGGTAACAACTTTTTTTGTTGTTGTTTACCTGAGTACTGGAAATTTGCCAGATTGGATATTATCGGCCGTATTTCCAAGTCTAACACTTAATAGATTCTTAACTGCATTTTGTTCAGCTAGTTCCCATTCTGTGTAACTTCCTGTTAGTTTTTCATCAGTTTCTACTTCCTATCTTTTCTTGCTTAATGAATGTCAGTAATATTCATCTTTTTTAAATAAAGTTATGGCATGGATTCCAGTAGTGTAAAAAAAGGAAAAGCAAAACAAAATTTGGAAAATGCAATTTTGGAATCTGAGATGAGATACCAATTACCACAAACAAGCTTATTTATATTTTAGCATTTAATAGTTTCCCAAAATAATGTATTTCAAGATTCTCACCAATATGTTTATGTTAAATGTTCTTTATGAGGGGAAAACTAAGAAAAATAGGGAGCAGAGAGAGTATAAAAGTTGCTTCACTTTTATTTGCTTCCTTTCACAGACTGTGGAGTTTGGAGATATGCTAAATTCCCAAAATCCTTTAAGATGCAAATTTATTTTACATTTTTCTTTTTGGGAGATCTCTCCTAATCTAGCAGCTCTTACTGAAAAAAGCATCAAACAGCAGACTTAGGTGTTGATTTGTTTTGATTAACAGATCCTCCCCACTACAATTTCTCACTGCTTTTCATTTCATGGTAAACATTTGCTGATGACAGAAATGACTTCTGTCTAACATTTGAAATCTCAGAGCTGATAGGCAAGGGAAGGGAAGTGAATGACATGCTGAGGAAGCCACAGTAGGCTAAATAATTTGCCATAGATATGATAAAGGGAAAAAAATCTTTGCTTTATTTTCAGCTGCCTCTCAGTTCTGTAGAACAGAGCAAGTATTATCTGAAGAACATCATGAAATGGAATGAGGTGTGATGAGTGGAGTCCCAGCAGAAAAATTGCGTGAAAGAAACTCTATGACCAGGGACCTTAAAAATAAGACTGAAAGTGACATGGCTGTTCGGTAGCTGGTCACTGGTGACTATGTCTCTTCATTATATTTGTTTATTATTATTATTCAATCATCATTTATCTATTAGCATAATTTCTCAGTTCAAGGAAATTAGTTTCAGAAAGCAGAATGCCTTTTCTTAATTTGTACCCAAGCCAGTGCCAGTCAGTGTTCACAGAATTCCCAATGCCCTGTCAATGCACTTCAACCCTTCCTCGTTGAGTCTTTCTTAATTGACTCCACTGAAGCAAATCCAATTTCTGCTCTCAGTCCTTGTACACCTATGTGAAGACTGCTAAATTTAAACTATTTCTGCTCAATTTTGTGCTGTCAACTCTTGACACACTAGACAGAATGAGATCACCTGAATTTGCTTTATATCTTATTTTAAGATCATTTAATTGGAATTATTTTGTGCCATTGTTTCAGGATAGTATGAAAGTGATATCCTAGAGGTGAAAAACAAATACATTATTCGACTCCATCATCCAGTCTCTCTGAAACCATCATCTTTGCTTTGTCTGCCTGATGTGATTTATACAGGAGATATAAGTGTCAATAACTTGTTTTTGATGGGTGCAATACTGCCAGGAAAATGGATATAGTTGAACATTAGGCTATAAAGAGGGGCATGAAATATCATTCAGATGGGCTTCATGACACTTGTCCCTCATATGACACACATTCGTTTCATTTCCAATTTCACTGGAACAAGCAGAAAGAATGGTTTCCAATCTGTCCCACCTCATAAAAATAGACCTGTGTTTAATTCTTCAGGACCTAAAATTATCCTTTGGATATTGTCAACCAATCATCCAAGGAAAACGTTCCTAGCCAAAGTAATAAAAATCTTCTAGGTATTGAGATGACTAAAATATTACTGTTACCTTGCTTTTAATGATTGCACAAAATATTACAGAAAACCAAATGTGATAATAATAGCAAGATGCCCTCTATCTATTTTTTATTAAATTGTGCCTTTTTTTTTTCAGTAGTATAGTGCAGTTTGCAAATGTGACACTTTTTAATAGGAGGAGACCTAATAGCAGACCCTGATTTTGTAAAATATAGTGAAGGAATTGTGTTTGTTAAAGCCCAAAGCCTCATTTAGTTGGGATCAAAGATCTTACATGAAAGATGTTAGTTTTATTTCTGATTATAGTTGATCATGTAGCATCGAAGTAGCAATTAAAATCTTATTCTGGCTTTCTTGATCAGTAAATTGGATTATAAATGTTGTGTTTCTGAAGCACAGCAGCTTGATAGAAAATTAGCTGCCTAAATTTTAGACATTTGGACACTTTCTAGGAGAACCAATTGATCATGTCACATCAAGTTTGTTATGAACAAACTAAATGACTCAACAGAAATTAGAGTATACTCCTCAAAACTTGGGCATTGAATCAAGAATGATTTTTAGTTCATTTATTTTATTTTATTTTTTTATTTTTGTTCAAGTACAGTTGTCTCCATTTTCTCCCCACTACAGTCATTCCAAGTTTACTGGGAAAAACCATGCACCATCTAATTCTTCAAAAGGCCTATTGGAGAGACTATAATTTCACTGTCTTAGGCTTTGGAAGAGTTGAACATGCATCTATATTTACTTATCAAAAAGTAAATAATCCCAAATTTGACCTAAAAACCCCCCAAATCTAATAAGCATATTCTTTTGGGCTTATTTAGAGAGGAAGTTACTTTATGTTATATTAAATTTGTACAATTTCTCTCTTCATTTATGAGTGAATTCTGGGAAGCTGCACACTTTGGATAAGGGTCTGTTGTCAGCAACGTGCGTGACTATATATGAACAAAGAACACAATTTAGGGGTGAAATTATTGGACTGAAAATCAATCACCCCCAACATTGAGAGGAATGTCAGCTAATGACTCATTATATGTATAATGCTATATATAATGTTTTAGTTAGAAGAAATTGTTTGCATTATACTTCTCTACCTTTTAAACTATTCAACCACCTACAAGGGAAATACAAAGCAGGGGTTGATATTTACATATTATTAGAGAAAGCATATTCTAGAATAGAATATTTCCTAACTGGTATTTGGGTTGATTACCTCTTTAAATTAAAGATTAACTATAGCCATTGAACATGACCAGTTGCAATGGCTAGGAGTTGAATTTATGTTTAAGGGATATTGTTTCTTTCTTCTGAATCACTCTTGCCCTAATGGCAGCTTGACTGATGAAAAAACATAGTTTCTTTTTCTATACTCTCAAAGACTCCATGAACAAATGGATAATAACACAGTGAGGAATTCTTAGTTCTGCCATACTGAAAGTCTAATACAGACAACCATAATTTATTTCCACAAAGTCTTAGAAATATTAGTAGACAATAAAAATTAATACAAATAGAAGAGGAGTTAATAAGAGGCTACTTACATTTCTCAAATAACTACAATGTGACAGACACTGTATTAGAAAATTTATGCATACTGCTTTATTCAATTTTCAACTTAAACATTAGTTGAGTTTCATTAGTTTAATTTTTACAATTAATAAAATGAAGCTCAAAGAAGCTAAATAATCTTCCCAAGGCAATACAGTGAGTAGCCACAATTTATCTGGTCCAGTCACAAGAATAGTGTCTATGATTTTTCTACTATAACATATGATTACAAAATTTATGAAGATACAAAGATACATGTGCTTTCAAAGTGCAGTGTGAGGAAATTGCTAACTTACACATTTTATAAATATGTAATAAATTTGCTTTATCAGACCAGTGTGAATACTTTCTCCTCTGGACACCTTCTCACTGCACCCTTTTCCTTCATCTGTCTTGGAGTTCAATGTCCTTGTCATTTGAATATATTGCTTTGCATGCATTTGCTTTACTATTCAGTGTTTTTTTCCACTTTCTGTCTTTTGTATGTATCTTTTCTGGCAACCCCTGCAGAACACTAAAAGTTAGAAATACAGGGTAGTGGTATTTGATACTGGAAAATGTGGTTGGAGATTAAAAGCAACACCCTCATTAATAAATTTTGTCTGTAGATTCCTATCTCTCTGGCAAACTTAAATTTAGAGTTGGATTTCTCTAGGGTCCCTCACCATATATGCCATCTATATGTTCTAAAATTTAGCCTGTGTACTTATGATTATAAGCTTTAAATACTTTGTAAACCTAACATTTATCAAAATGTTTTTTCTGTTGTTGTTATTCTGACATAGAAAACCAACAATGGTTGCATTAGGGTTCCTCAAATTCCAGCTTGATTTTGCTGTCACAATCACGTAAATTCCTTAGACGAATGGTTCCTGGCCCATGTGTGCTATGAACGGTTAGGTGAAGCATCGTTGTATATGTGTAAATGGGAATGTTTCTCTGTCTGATTTGTTTTGTTGATATCATAGCTAGATAACCATTCATTTGTGATTCAAGAATCTGGACAATCACTATTAGATTGCAGAATTACCATGAATTATACAAAAGCAATATAGCTATGCTATATAAGTAGCTATACAACTTTTAATATCAGTAACTATGGTAATGTTGAAAGAGTTTACTGTCAATACCATTTATATGCTAAATGTATTAATAGCAGATAAATTTATTGGACCTTGACATGAGTTTTATGTGAGAGCTGAGACTCTCAAAGGCCAAATTAGGCTGTACCTAATTAAAAATCTCTCTTCTACTGTGTCATTAACTTCACAATAATCAGTAATATTTATTATCTAAAATAGATTTTTTTTAGTCCAAAAGAGAGACCTCTATTTTTCTTTTTCATCCTTTCTCTTATTTTTTCATCAGTCACCATGCAAAAAGAAGGAAGAAAGGAGGAGAAGGAGGAAGAGAGGAACATATTTAGTCTATATAATTTATACTTTCACAACTCATCTAGAAATTACAGAATTACATAGGATTAGAAATCAATCATTTTGAAAGTGTTTGTTACAGAAATTTTTTACTCAGCCTTTAAGTCTAGTGCCTAAAAGGTGCTTCCCCCCTCTTCTTTTGAGAATATTTCAGAACCCACCTCTACTTCTGCCAAAAAAAAGAACATATATTTTTCATGAGCTTTCTAAAATCACCTGCTAGATATTAAGTGATCTATTCACACTCGAGAGGCACTGGACTTAATTCACAATTGGGACAGAGGGAGAGCAGGAAAGTACAATGAGGCAGTGGCCGATTATTTATCATGCTATCAAGACCTGTAATCAAAAGATATGGAGATTGAAGGTAGGGAAGCAATTCATTTTTAATAAATAACAGTACTTTGATATGGCACAGGAAGTGGGGACAAACTCTGATTTCTGTGACCTAGAATAGGTGTGCAAAATATTTAGTTTTATATTTTATATTTAATAATAATAATACAAGAATAGGAAGAAAACTCAGAATTTATTTTGTCTAAAGTCAGTAGAATACACTTCAGAGGATCACAATAATTTCTGTGTAAAATCTTCCTTGTATCACTAAATCTAACCAAATCAGACAACTTTCACTGTTAGATGGCTGTGATTGTTGTAACATTCTTTTTACAGTGAGCTAAACTTTTGCCTTTTTGTAATTTTTGTATGTTGCCTGTTGGCTAAATGTACATAAAACACATCTAGTCCCTCTTTATCTTGAACCTTCAGTGATGCAGGTGCCCATGGGATCATTTGTAATACATTAGGCTGCTGACAAACTAGAAGTAGATTTATATCTGCTACTAATATATAGCTTATGTCACATTGCTGCTACCTTGGGATGTTTGTTAGGTTGATAATATTGTGTCCGGGCCCTTTTCATTTTGCTCTAAAACGAGGGACATGGTTTAACTGATTTTGTGGTACAGGTAATTAAACATTTATATTTGAAGGAAAATTAAAATAGTTTGTATTTTAGGGACATGGAATAACCTTCATCTGGAGTTTCAGTTGTCATGTTCACACTAACATATGCAAATCAAATCAGAGTTTTGACAGCCACTCTCTTTCTAGTGGTTATATTCTCTTAATTACAATCAAGCAATTAATTCTAAAAGTTTCCCTAAATTATTTTGAAAGTATTTTTCTTCCTTGCTAAAATCCTTATATGTCTTCCCATTCTATTTTTTAACATATAAAATAATGAAAACTTATGCTATGTTTCTTCCTGGAATTAATTGTCCCTCCTTTTAGCACTGTGGCTCTTTGGGATTTCACAGCTTTCTGATGCATGTGTACTTGTGATATGCAATGTTAGAACAAACTGAGTGTTCGTTATTATTTTGACACCTTAAATTCCATGCTGCTGAGTTATGTAACCAGGAAATTAGCAATATCCAAAACTTATTCTGACATAAATTTGTATTTTAAAGTAGTTAAATATAAAGGTGATAAAACCTAAATATGTTACTGAAAATTTTAGTTTTCTGATGCCTGAATGTTCAGAGCCCCAGACAGATCCCCTCACTAAGCAGATAGTGGCCTTATAACTTTCCTATGGAAGCTTACAAGAGTCACCCAACAATCATTTCCACCTAATAATAGTGATAATAATAATAAATTATAATAATAGTAGTAGTAGTAGTAGTAAACATTTATATAGCACTTCACCGAATGGATAGAAGTATTGGACTATGGAAGTATACATAAGTCTTAGGAGACAGTAATAAATGCATCTTTTGCAAGGCATGGAACCAGATAATTTAAGAAAAATAGCACCAAGTCAAAACCTTTGCTTTATAGTTAATATAATACTACTGTATTTTATTCTTTGAAAATGTCATAATAATACTTGTAGTTATAATTAGAGCTTATAAGGTGCCAGGTATTTTTCTTAGTGCCTTACATATATCAATTCATTTAATCCCTTAGAGAGAAAAATGACTGACCCTTGAAAAACATGTGTTGAACTGTGCAGATCCACTAATACATGAATTTTTTTGATAAATATACAGTTATCCCTAGATATTCCTTAATTTCCTGTCCACAGATCCAAACAACCACACATGAAAAACAGTACTTTCCATTCATGGTGGGAATCCACAGATGCAGAGGGTCAACTGTATGTTTTTCTACACCATTTTATAAATAGAAATTGAGCATCTCTGGGTTTTTGCATCCATGAGAGTCCTGGAAACAATCCCCTGTAGATAGCAGGAGACCTTGGGGGAATCAGAAGTTACAGGAAGGGTTTTGACTGTGTGGGTGTGGGTTCCCCCGTCCCCAAGGGTCCGCTATCACTATTCCATAGGTAAGGCAATAAAGGCACAGCACATCTGAGCAATTTGCTCAGGCTTACATAATATTAAATGGTAGAAATGAGCTTTGAACCCAAGCTACTTTGCTTCTAAGGACTATGCTTTTAACTGCTATATGTCACTATCACATAAATGATTGTTTCTCATAAAATTTAAATGTGAGAGACATACAATTAAAATTGACTCATCTAGATAGAATTGAGAAGATAATACAGATGTCATTGTAATATTTTAAGCAAGAGGAATTGAGAAGTTCAGGTTCAGACAGTCAGCAATTTATACCTCTAGAGCCCTAGTGGTGCTACATTTTATTCCTCTGTGTCTAACAATACACTGTGTTGTGTATGGAATTGTAAAATGGTTGCTGGAAAAATACAGAAATGTTTATCTATATTTGTGTAACACATTCCATGATGATTCTCTTAATGTTCTCAAGGGAAAGAAAATGTGAGCAATCTGTAAATCCATAATTAATGGAACAACCATCCGGAGTATCTAGTAATGGATTGATGTCAAACCCTGTGGAGGTTCCTGGAACTGGGATTCTCCACTTGGCTATCTTCTGTATAGCAGTTTGGTCAATGGTAGCACTTTTGCAGGTAATGCAAAGCTAGAAAGGCCAGCTACTGACTTAGATGATAGTTGTGTGCCTGAAAAAAAAAAGATCTTTCTAGGTTGAAACTATGGGCTGAAACTAATAAAATAAAATTTTACTGCATTGTTGTAAACTCTTGTTTATTGCACATTTACAGAATAGGGAAATTTATGGCAAAATTCCTGTGGTTTTATGTGACTACCTGTTCAATATGAGCAAATATGCTGTTAACAGATGCTTTAAAAAGTTAATTCATGCTTAAACTGCATTAATAGAGGTAGATGGTCAAGTTCAAGGGTGGCAATAGTTTTGCTATAATCTGAACTTCTCAGACCATGTCTTGAATATTATATTTAGTTCTGTGGGCTGGGTTTTAAGAGTTACTGAAAAGGTGGATTACACCTAGAGGGTGACTAGAACGTTGAAAAGATTGGAACCCATCTAACCTGGAGAAGAAAATTATAAGCCTTGCAAAAGTTCACATTTGAAACTATTTTTTGAAGAGCAGCAATAATTTGGTATAATTCTGCAGAAAAATATATCCAATAGGTTACAAGTTAAAGAATTAGATATATTTTTAGTTATGGCTGAGAAAAGGTAAAATAAGACACACTGACAATACTGTGGGTGAAGCAGAGCAAGTGATTATTTCTCCTTTTATATAATAATAAAAATTGTGGCATTTTTTTAAAAATAGGAGTTTTTATTACAAATGTAATAGTGCTCAACTAAAAACTGTCAAACAATTTGGATGGTATTAACTAAAAATTTTAGGTTCTTTTCCCTCTCAGAATTCCTGTGCCATTAATTGCCACATGGCTGACATAATCACTATTACTTTTTTAGACATTTTCCTAGAAAATGTTTATGTATATAAAAGATCACAGACAAATAGAGAAAAAATAGACAAATACATGTATACAAGTCCTTTGTTAGCACTAAAGGGATCATACTGTATGTGGTCCTCTAGATGGAGCCTATATTTTAAATGTATCTTTTCATATCAGTGGAATGAGACCTATCTTACTATTTTAAATTCCTTCAGCTTTCTTCATTACCCATAATTATATTGATAAATGTTTTGGTGTTTTTATTTTATATCTGTATAATTAGAAGACTTGACTATAATAACCAATCTTGTATAAATATTCATTCCTTTAGTCCTAATTGCTAGAAGTAGAGCTATTAGACATGAATGGTTTAATACTTTTGAGGTATTTTATGAAATAAACCTCAACAACAAAGTTTCTTTACAAAATTAGACTTCTACCAACAACATATAAATAAAATAACTCTATATGTCTCTGCCTGACCAACACTGAGTTTTATATATTTTTTATGGTTTCCAATCCAATGTATGAAACAGAGCACTTTGTTTTGATCTCTTATTAATAGTGAAGTTAAGTAAACATCATTTAGCATGTTCATTTTTATTTGTGTTTGTTCTTTTATGATTTCTTATTCATGTCCTTTGTGTATTTTTCTTGGGTAGAGTCGAGTAGAATTTCTTTAAATAGTAAGAATTCTAGCATCCTTACATAAATGATTCAAATAGTGTTAATTTATATGTAGTTGTTGTATTAGTGGCCTTTATCTTCTATTACCTATTGATTTTTATTACCAGCCAAAAAGGGAAGAAAAGCCAAAAATACTATTTTATTAAGAAAACCAACTGATTAAAGAGCCATATAGTTCTCCTTGGCTTCTCAATAACACCTACTCTTTCCTGGGTATCAAAATATATGAAGAAAATGTAATGTAATTTCTCACAAAATATAATGATTCCAATTTTTAAATATGTTTAATGAAATAACACTCAATAAAATTTATTTTTTAAAGATTTTATTTATTTATTTCTAGAGAGAGGGAAAGGGAGTGGAGAGAGAAACATCAATGTGTGGTTGCCTCTCACACCCCCAGCTGGGGACCTGGCCTGCAGCCCAGGCATGTGCCCTGACTGGGAATAGAGCCAGCAACCCTTTGTAGGCCAGTGCTCAATACACTGAGCCATACCAACCAGGGCTCAATAAAATTTCTTGAAAATTATTCTAGGTACTAAGAAGAGCTTTATAAAAAATTCTGTAAGGTATTTCCTAAAATTAAAACAATTATTATTTCTTCATTTATTAAAAGTCATCTTGATATTTATTTTAAAATCATAACTTTAGCCATAGAGACTAAAAACATTTGAGATAATATTTTTTAGTTTAAAATTTATGCCAGTAATATTACATTAACGATATATGTACATGAGTGTGTATGTGTGCATACTTATGTGTGTTTTGCATTTTAAGTTATTTTAACTGTCATCATGTACCTCTGGGTTGGTACCTGTTGGGTGTTCGAACATCAAGGCACAGCCATAAACGTCAGGCTTTGTATGCTGCCTCATTTATGTGTGCTGGCTAATCTACATACTGGAGTTCCTGGTGCATTGTATCCAAAGAATTATGTATAGACTGAAAGAATTTCATAAATTGTTAAGCAATAAGACAGTACCAATGGGAATACTCTATTTTATGCTTTCCATACTAATGCTGCAATAAAGAAAGAAACCAAGCATCTAACTGAAAAATTCATCTTTGTGACATTTCTTTTATAAGCAAGATTTCACCAAAGCTGAATTTTCACTATTTGGCTATCTCATTGCCAGTTTATATTTTAGGAATTGAATTATTAGTATAAAATAATGTAAAAGTACATAAAATGTAAAAATATGAGGGGAAGTAATGAATTTCCCTTTTCACATGGGTTTAGAACAAAAGGAAATGCCTGTAAAGTTATCAAACTCCAAACACCACCGAGACAGGACTGACAAACATGGAAACCGCTTCCTGGATTTGGGATTGGGAGTTTGGATAGAGGATGTTCAATCTGTATTCATGAGGAAGTATAAAGAATAAAACTAAACAATTGTTTCTCTCAAAGTGTTTAGTCAGAACTGAAAATTCAAACATGACCAAGCAATCATTATCTCAAAAAATATTACAGTGAGTTTCTATTACGAGTTTAGTCCCAGAACCATCTTGCCTAACTTTCCAGACAAAAAGAAATTATTTTCTACCTTTGCTTACCATACTTAAAAATTAAAAGAGTAAGAAAGCAACATTCTTTAGTCATCAGCTTGGAGAATATTAAAATATCAAGTGGCATTCAATGCTGACAAAGTTATAGGGAAGCTACACTCTTGTACAATTTTAATAGATCTGGAAATTGATACTACTACTTTGGAAAGGTATCTAGCAGTTTTGTCAAAATTTCAAATATGCTTGTTGTTGGACCAGAGAAATAATAATAATAATAATAATAATAATAATAATAATAAATAGTAGTAGTAGTAAATAATTTGGTAGAAACACTTTAACTATATGAAAATGCATGAGAATATTGATTGTGGTACTGTTAGTAATAGTGGTTAATTATCCCAAATATCTGTTACTAAGGGAGTTAAAGACAATGACTACTGTATGGGTGGTTTTCAATTTCTTATTTATAATTTCTGTATTGTCTGAAGGTTTTGTTATAAAAGCATATGTGACTTCATCCTGGAATCATTATCATGATAATTTATTTAAAAATTAAAAAATAAACACATATATAAATTGTTATTTAATTGAAAAATTAAAAATCAAGACAATAATACAGAAAACCATAAATTAGAAATTTAACTGATTTTGTATGTACGAATTGAGTCTCTTCAAGCTAAAGTTATATAACCTTGACACCTGGTTGGCTAATTATTACTTTTTTAATTGACTTATAATTATTGTTTAGGTGGGATTCTGGGATTGTCACCACTTGAAATGAAAGAGCATGCCACTTAGTAGGGAATGTGATATATGTGATATCTCTAATATTGTATGATTTATACAGTCAAGAAATGCCCCAGATAAGAAACATCAGCAAACTCATGCACACCACAAAACACAAGAAGAAGCCTCTGTGAGGTCCTTGTGATTGCTGGTGACTGTGCAAAATATAACCTGAAAGATAAATGAGTGCTGGTAAACAATTTATGTTGAAAATAATCTAAATACAAATATATTTTAATAAAACAACTATTTGCATACTCCTAGAAGCTTGCCATAAAACAGAATTTATATATTAGTTTTTCTAGACAGTGGCTTTCATTATAAATTTTAAAATGGCCATAAAATTTAATTTAGTATAACAATTTAAACATCTCCTCGTGACACATAAGTTTTTTTTTATCATATAAGAGAAGGTATATTTATTGATAGTGTGATTAGTAAGGGCATCAATTATTTATTTAAATGTCCCTTTAAAATCATTACATTAACAATAAGAGGATTTTCTTTTACAAATAAAAAAATGAGAAAAAATTACTTCAAACCAAAGATTTTCTCTGGGTCTTACAGTGCCCACAGAGCACTGAGGAGACTGTGTGCCCAGCCTCCCTGTGTCTCTCGAGCTCCACAGAGTTGAATTTCCTGCCCTGAGTTAGGAGACAGGTGGGTCTGGACCCAGCGCTCATTCCGAGCTGAGCTAGATCAGGGCGATGCTCTGCCTTCTGTCTGCAGCTCTCATACTGTAAACAAGGGTCCCTTTTTAGGTCTCTTTAATGCTACACTTTTCACATTTTCAGACTTTTGGTCTGTGATTTTGCTAGGGTTTTTTTTGTGTGTGTGTGTGTCAAAAAGTCTTTATTTTAAGAAAAAAGTTTAGTTAACAAAAACTTAACAAATGTCACTTAGCAAAATACACCTAAAAGGAAATCACAGTAAAGAAAGTTTTAGGACAAGGTGTCACCAGTACCTACAGTATTAGTAATGTGTCTCAGTTTTCAAAGCTAACTTTTAAAAAGCTTAACCTAAAAGACTTTAAATGAAAGTAAACTAGAATGAACAAACATGAGATAATGCTCCTCTTCAAATTAGGGATCTAGCACCTTGAGTTTCCCAAAATCACATCTCCCCAGTGTGTTCATTGTGACGTGGTATGAAGATCCACATTCAATGTAATTAAAACTACTTGAACTTAGATAACGTCAACCTGAAGCACACTACCAATACACGGAAAAAAGCTGAAAATAGTTTTCCTGTACTCAATATCACAGACCGGAAGAAAGTTTGCACGAGAAAACACTGAAGAGTTTACATCTATACAGTGGCCAGGGCCTTATGAGTGAGCAGGCTCAGCCAGGAGGAATATTGGCACTGTCAAGCCAGCAGGCTTGGAGAGGATGAGCTCTGGGGTGGGGAGTGTAGGCTCTGGGGGCCCTGAGGAATACCGTGTCCTCAGCGATGGCTACGGCTTTACCGCTGACCTATTTGGAAGAGACCTTAGTTACTGCCTCTCTGGGAGGTATGATCACAGATAAGGAGATGGAGAGTTCACTGGGTACCAGTGGGCACTGTGTCCATATGAGAGGGCTGTCATACAAAGCTACAGAACACATTTACAACTTCTTCCCGCTCAACCCTGTAAGGGTCCATATTGAAACTGGCCCGGATGGAAGAGTGAAAGGTGAAAGTGATGGCGAGTTTGCCACTCATGAAGAAGCTGATCCTGCTGTTCAAATGGCACCCAAGTGTGCTGAAATGATTGCTAATGTTCCTAAGTGCAAAAGGGTCCTGAGGTGCCTCCCTGAGAAAATTTGCGTGCTAGATAAGCTTTGTTCAGGCTGAGGTTACAGTGCTGTTGGCTGATGAAGACTGTCTTTGTTTGGTAACTTTTAGTCAGGGTCCTCAGAGCCCTCTGCTTAGCTAGGCCTCAAACTTGGCCCTTGTCCTGTCTTTGGTTTGCCCTATCCAGTTTTAGTAAAGAATCTGTTAGGTCAGTTTAGGGAGAAACCCTCCACCCTGATATTTGATCACCCTTGATATCTGATTGAGTTTCTCATCCGCTACCTGGGGTGCTTTATAGCTATAAGATCTTGGCCAAGGGTCTCACGTGCCTGTGACACAAACCATCTCAGTGGTTTGCCTTGAAGAAAATACAACAAATGGAAAGCAGATACCTCAACAGCAAAGGGAAATTTGTGGAAGCGAGGAGACAAGAAATTTACCTTCTGAAGCCACTAAAATCTGTCTTCCAGGGACAATTAGAACAGCTGAAGTATTCTTCCGCTTTATATTCTTCTTTGACAGTCTGCTGTCATGTCTGCTGTGGAGAGAGAGGAGTGGGAAGGGAAAGACAGAGAGGGGGAGGGGATGAGAAAGAGAGAGAGAAAGAAATGGATTATTCATGTAGTAGCTAAAATGAGTAATTCAAATGGCGTATTCTTAATGAGTAGGTAAAATAAAAGCCTACCACATTTCAGCATTCAGTTTTCATTTTAGGTTATTTTTCTGTTTTGTGTAAATTGAGTGATTTCTTCTAGTGGAGAAAGTAGTTTCAGAAGATATTCTTTAGACCCATAGTAAATAACAGCGACTTCTAATTTTTAATCTGAAATCTTATAGAATATAGCTCTATAAAGTTAATTTAACATTATACTAACCTGTAAGAAATGCAATATAAGGAAGAATTCGCCCCAAGTTAGCAGTCACTAATTAAACACGTTTCCCCTTTCTGGTTCTGGGGATACAACAGACCAAATGTGATAAACAAACTTTGTTCTACAGCTTTGAAGTCTTCTTGCTAGTTTCCCCCAACTTAGGAAAATTATACTATTTATAAAAGTGCATAAATTGTAATTTAAGTTAAAAAAAAAGCCTTGAAATTTTTATCAAAAGCATTCAAATTACTCTCTCCCCAGGTCAGCTAATGAGTTGTCAGGAGCTGGCCCTTACTGTCGTGCACCTCCTGCAGACTAAGACAGTTAACCATGTTTTCATCAAAGGAAATGCTCATTAGTAGAGCTTTCAGAAACTGATTTGATTATAGTTTCACTTGTTAAAGTGAAATATTTTGAGCTCATTAGGATGATTATGATTCAAGGTCATCGTTTGAAGCTAGTCCTGTCAATATAAGATAAATGGGCCCTCATCCTTTTCCCTTCTTTACGTCTATGCTTTTTAAACTCTTCTGTGTAAAAGTTCCATAGCCATAATTAATTTTTAGTTCTTCTGTTACAAAGCTGCTTTAAAAAAAGAACAAAGATTTTGGCTACCAAAAGGGCCTTGAAGAACTATTAAGAGGAGGAGGAGGAGGCTATCTTATTTGAGAAAAATCAGAAAAAAAAACTTGAAAAGTTCAGCTTTTGAAATCTAGCTATTTTCTCCTTGACCTTTCCAAAGTTTCTAAAAGGTACTTTGTACATAATTTTGAATGTACCTTTTCATCTCAAAACTATAAAACGAAACTGAAAACCACCCAAGAACTACCAGTGGCTTAATTAAACAGCCCTTCTTTTATGGCACAAGCTGAAGTTAACACCTTTTAAAGTTCTTTTCTTTCTTTGTCTCAATCCAGCACTTAAATCTCAGAGTGTTAAACAGCCACTTAGACATTAAAGAGAGTGATGTTAACTTCTATCAGCCAGTCCTTCTAACATGTTTCCCCCTTGAACTTTGTTGGTCAAATATTACCTTTTCCTTTAACATTAAGGAAAGGTTAAATGAAAGTAATTATTTTTTTAACCTCTGTATGTTATATTTTGGAAAAATGTTTTGATCTTTAAGATGATTAAATTTCCAAACCCTTCACTATAATCCTATACTGCAGTCGAATAGCAGATGATAGTTAAAAAGTTAAGATTATTGAACTTTTTAGTTAATAATTTACTACTTTTAAATTTTATTCTCCTCTGTAGATAATGGATGGTTAAGATATCTTTTTAAAGTAATAAATCTTTATATGACTTCTTCTAAACCCATGATTTTGGCATTTAGCATATTGTTTATTAAACAAAAAAGCTACTGCCCAAACATGCAGTTCTTTGAAACTGTATTAAAGGTTAGATCATTATTTGAGGACAGATGTGAACACTGTACCTTGAAGCAGTTAATCATCATTCTCAAATGTACCTAAAGACTTCTTTGACCACAACATTTATAATTATGAAATTAAGTTTGAGTCCTTGGATGCTTGCATGAAAGTTACTTCTGTGCTAAATTAATCTAGGTTTATTTTTAAATGAAACAAAACACAAACTAAAGCACATGGTGTGGAGACCGTGCTGGAGGAAAGGTATTTACTTCAGTGGTGTTTCGGTGCCAGGGCTTTTGGTCCAATATGCAGAAGACAGTAGAGGCACTTATTGTAAAGTAGAAAGGTGCTGAATTAAAATCCCTTCTAAAATTGCTTGGGAAGACTACTCAATTGATATCTACCTTTCCTCTTTATCCTCATTTTCAACTGCCATTTCAGATTATTTCCTAATTAGACCTATCACAATCTATAATTATTTTATTTGTCTGTTTATTTATCATTTTTTTCTCAAGTAAGATTTCAACTCCCTGCGGGGAGGAAAAGTGTTCCTTGGTCATTGATAAAACTCCGTTGCCCAGCACCGTGTACAAGGTTTGTCCAGAAAGTATCCAGTTACATCCTATGAAAAGACATTTATTAAAGAAGACACAAGATACAAGAAACTGTGTACATAGGCCAATGATGCCTCAGTCCCCATCAAAGCAGGCACCTTGGGACCTCACACAGTTCTCTCAGGTGCCATCAGCTACCTCTTCATGTTTTCCTCAATCTCATCAACAGTCTGAAATCTCTTCCCTTTCAACGGTTATTTTAGTTTGGGGGGAAAACCAGAAGTCACAGGGCACCAAATCTGAGCTGTAGGCAGGCTGAGTGTGATTTGATGTTTTGCCAAAACACTCTACACCGAGACATGATGCATGAGTGGGCGCATTGTCATGATGAAGCTGCCAATCACCAGTTGCCTGCAGCTGCAGCCTTCTGAGTCATTCGACTGCGAGGATGTCTTGTCTTGGAAGACAGGCAAAGGAGAAATGGGGACATGGTGGAGAGTGGGGTGGGTAGCAGAAGGACTGAGGAATTTATACAGTAAGATCAGAGAAAGGAAAAGAGGAATCAAATATCAATAAACACCTTTCTGGGTTGGCAAGTGGTCTTCTTATCTCACACTATACACACCCTTCTTTATAGGAATTGCCTGCAGACAGAGGGATAAGTACTTGAGAAAGAGCCAGATCAGGTCAGGATGGACAGGAGATTTTTGCTGTTCTCATCTCAGTCATTATGTGAGCAGTCTAACAAGGGTTAGGTCTCTGCGGCTTGAGAACAGAGAGCACTGTATGGATCATGGAATCGCAGGAAGGAGGGGACAGACCTGTGTAGAATAGGTGGGCCCCCGCTGCTTATATGTGTTAGCTGCTGTTGATACCCGCAGGGTGCAGAGCAGTATTTAACAATGTTTCCTCTACCTGCTTTTTGGTGCATATAATTAGTAACAAGAGGTAATATAGCACTCTTCTCCTTGTAGGCCCTGAAAACTAATCTCAATTTAGTACAAACTTCTGCCTTTCTCCAGAATTTAAAAAACACAAGAGGAGTTTAAAGATGTTTCGAGCTAAGTGCGTTTCTCCCTCAATGAATGTGTGTGCTCTACAGGAACAGTTGTGTCAGGTGTCATGTTAGGGGCCATGTTAAAAGATTCTAATGTATTTGGACCTGAGTCTTGAAGTCCTGCACATCCTTCAAATACAAAAGAAAGAAAATTAAAAAGTGTGTAGATTATTGTATCCTGAACAGTGTAATTAATTATTACTAGTTCAGCAGGCCCCAAATTCCAAGTATTCTGAGATAGTTCATTGGATTCAAAGTCATATTTATGGTATGAATATTATATATTTGCTTGTTCAGTTGCATCAAATTGCTCTTGACATTGGTCATTAAGTTTTAGTAAGTGATAAAGAAACATAAATAATGAATTTAAATAACAAAATCATGATCAGATGGATCTTGCATATCTTTACATAAATTTCAGCAAAGACTCATTAAGGTGCTAAGCTGCTTGAATAAGCTGTTTTGAAGTGTCTCCTTGACAATTTTTAGTTTGTCACATGTCTGTAAAATATAAAAGTCTAGAATAAAATACAAATGACCGAGAGTAAGCAAGAGTTGAGGAGAAATGTCTACTCTTTTCAGCTGGTCTTCCCAGTCAGCCTCGGGGAAGGGAAGACATTTCGATGTGCAACAAGTATTGCCATGGTGTCAGCAAGGGCTAGACCCACATTGTGTAACCTCAGCACAGCAGGCAGTGCCAGGGCCTCCTGCCGAGGAAGGATGGTGCAGGCAGCCTCAGCCCCAGGGAGAAGCGGGTGGGGTTCCAGTCTTATCTACTGGTCTCTAGTGCCTTAACTCTCAATTCCTCGGTGAGAAGCTGGGATAACCCTTGGCCACTGTGGCTAAGAATACTCATCCTTTTATTTGGGATTCTTCCCATCAGATATTCTGCCAGTCTTCTCCTTTTCTTATGTAATTGGATCCACATAATTTTTCATTAGGTTGTCAATCATTTTATAGTATTTGTGGCTATCAATCTTTTCACGTGAACTTGTTTAAAAAACCAATTACTTGATATACACTCACCTTTTACATTTTTTTAAAAATGTGTTTTGTTGAATTTTAGTTGCATGTTTTACTTGAAATCACATTTAATATTTAACATTGTAGACATATGTCTCTGTTTAACTTGGGCTTCCAGACTGGTTTCCATGTTCTTATTACTAGCTCCACTTGCTCTCCACAACCAACATTGAAAATACCTGCTTTGATAAAAGGAAGAGGCATTTTAAACTCCTTTTAAAGGAAAAGTCACATCCTGTTTGGCGTATGGCCTGGAAATCTTTCTCTTGGTCTTGCACCTTGAACAGTTCTATGCTACATGAATCCACATCACTCATTCTTCCCTCCTCTTTACTCAGTAGTTGAAAAACCAGAGTTATATGATTACATTTTGGCAATTATGTCTTTTAATTGGGTGGATCACTGATGAGATCCAAATACGTTTGTTTTACCTGTTTATGTTTCTCTTCCACTCTTTGTAGCCAGCATTTAGATATCCACCCCTTTAAAGACAGAGAAGTGGACTTCTAAACGTGTGAACGCTTCCATTCACCTCTGATTCTATTTTAATTCTCCAATGCACAATGTATTAAACAGAGGAACAGAATCAGTAGGACATATATAGAGATATATGAGGGGATTTGTTGTAGGAATTTGCTCATGTGGTTATGAAGGCCAAGACATCCCACAGTCCCCACGTGCAAGTGGAAAACTAGGAAAGCTGCTGATGTCCAAAGACCTGAAAACTGAGGGTAGGATGGGGGGTGAGTAACGGCATAAGTCCTGGTTGGAGTCCAAAAGCCCAAGAACCAGAAGTACCATGTCCAAGGGCAGGTGAAGACGATTCTCTTCAGCTCAGACAGAGAATAAGTTGGCTCTCCCACTTTTTTGTTCTATTAAGGCCCTCAGTAAATTAGATGACGTTCACTGCGTTGGTGAGGGCAATCTACTTTACTCAGTCCACTGATTCAGATGCTAATATCTTTATGAAATACCCTCACGGATACCCGAAAATATTTTATTAACTATGTGGACATCCCTGAGCCCAATCAAATTGGCAAATAGCTTTGATCACCGAAAACAACAACTTTAATAATTATAAATAGAAAATTTGTCTTCTGGGTTATCCATGTTATTTACTTAAAAGGCCAAAAATGAAATAACACCAACTGTAGATTTTTCCTACAATAGTTTAAAATTGCTCTTAGAATATTTAATTATTTAATAAACTGAAGCCAAAGAAGCTAATGTTAAAATTGTGTTTATTTGGCCCCATAACTGAGGACATTTTTTGAAAAGAAAAAAGACTTAATACATGTTTGACATCATGGGACAAACATTTTATTTGCCAACTGGAAATCTAGCATTGTATAGAAAATAAAACCACTATTTCTTTAGTGCTAAATGTATCGGTTGGCGAAAGCCTTAGACAAGTTAATGATTCACAAATTGAAAATGTTAAATACCTTACTGAATAAGTCCAGTGAACTCACAGTGCAGCTCCTCAAAATATGAGTTACGAGCATTTGAATGCCAGCTGCCCACTGTTATGTAAAAGCAAGTATTACCAAAAAACCACTGAAATGAAGTCTTAACAAATGCAAACATTTTGATTTACTGCCTTTTTTCTTGCCATGTAAAATGAACATCCACCTCTCTTGTCTTCCACTTTTCAACAAGATGTCAGCACTAGAATGCATTATAAATTCAGTTTCCAAGAGAGGTTTCTAATTTGCTACTTCTGTTTGTTAAGATTTTGGGAACAGAGTATCTTCTTGCTCTAATTCTACACCATCAACAGGAGCTCTGTTAGACACTCAGGCTTCTGCAAATGTATATTGTCCCTCATTAGCCTCAACTTGAAGACAGCATCTCGTTCTCTTGAGAAAGGTTCTCAAAGTCCTGTTCAGTGAATTTGGACTAATGAGGTCACAGTCTTGAATGAGAGCAGGCCAAGAATGTCTTGTTCTCCTGCAGTCAAAGCCATGGCAGATGCTCTCTGAAGCCTAAGAGGAATTATTTTAATGACTCACCCATGGATTCCATTTTTATACAACCTTTTTGAGAAAAACATTTGCAAGTCATTTTCATTTTTATTTTTTTCCCACAAAATTTTACAGGTTCCCAAATATTTAAGAGATATTTTTTAGGCGTTCCTTTATTTCCTTAGAATTCTAAAGTGAAAGAATTGTTAATTAAAACTATTAACAGTAACTATAATGAGAATGAGAGTAATTTACTCATTAGATCTGGTGCATCTATGGATGGTGACAGGGAATGAAAGATTTACAAGTGTGCCAATCAAAGCAGACATGATCTTTCTTATTTTAATAATTTAGTGAGAAAGGTCCTTTTCTGTACCATCAGATCTAGAATCTAGCAACTCAGGTATGAAAGCAAGTTTTTAAAGATTGAAATTTCATATAGCAAAGGAAAATGTAATGCTTTTAAAACTTCTTCCAGTTTTATTGAGATACAATTAACATACACCATATTATTTGTTTTAGGTTTACAATATAGTGTTTCGATATGTGTATACATATATTGCAAAATGATTACCACAGTAAGTTTAGCCAACTTGCATCACTTCACATAATTACAATTTTTTTCTTGTGATGAGAACTTTTAAGGTCTACTCTCTTGGCAACTTTCAAATATACTGTGTAGTATTATTAACTGAAGTCACCATGCTGTGCATTACAAACTTATGACTTACTTATTTTACAACTGAAAATTTCTACCTGTGACCATCTTCATCTATTTCCCTACCCCCATACCCCATCTTTGGCAATCACCAACTATTTTAGGTATTTATATGTTTTATTTCTTTAGATTACACATCTAACTGATATTGCAGAGTGTTTATTTTTCTTTGTCTCACTTTTCACTTAGTATAATGCACCCAAGGTCCACCCATGTTTCCATAAATAACTGGATTTCCTTGTTTTTATGGCTGAATAAAATTCTATTGTTTATATGTTACCACATTTTTTATTCATTCATTCATCATGGGAACCCACATTGTTCTCATGTTTTGGTGACTATAAATAATGGTGGAATGAACATGAGAGTGCAGATATTTCTTTGAGATAGTGATTGTGTGTGTGTGTGTGTGTGTGTGTGAGAGAGAGAGAGAGAGAGAGAGAGAGAGAGAAATTGCTGGATTTCTGGATTACATGGCAGTACTAAAATTAAAAATAATTTTTTGGAGACATTTCATACTGCCTTCCATAGTGGCTGTACCAATTTGCATCCCCATTAACAGTGAACCACGGTTTCCTTTCTCCGTATCCTTACTAGCATTCATCTATTGTCTTTTTGATAAAAGCATCTAACAGGTGTGAGACAATATCTTATTGTGGTTTTGATTTGCATTTCCCTGATGATTAGTGACGTTGAGCACTTTTCCATGTTGACCATTTATTTGTCTTTGTTGGGAAAATGTCTATTTGTTCCCTCTCCCCATTTAAAAAATTGGATTTTTTTTTGCCATTGAGTTTTATGAGTTCTTTATATATTTTGTACATTAACTCCTTATTAGATATGATACGCAAATATTTTCTCCCATTCACTAGGTTGCCTTTTCATTTTGTTGATAATTTCTTTTGCTGTAAGGAAGCTTTTCAGTCTGATATAGTCCCAATTGTTTATTTTACTTTTGTTGCCTTAAATTTTGCTGTCAAATCCAAAATAAAACGTTATTGCCTAGACTGGATATCAAGGAGCTTACCACCTAGGTTTTGTTTTGTTTTGTTTTTTTCTAGCAGTTTTAGGTTTTTAGGTCTTACATTCAAGTCATTAATCCATTTTAAGTTGATTTTAGTGTAGCGTATATGATAGAGTTTCAAGTTTATTCTTTTGTATGTGCTGCATAGTTTTTCTAACACCATTTATTGAAGGCTGTCCTTTCCCCATTGTATATTTTTGGCACCTTTGTAATAAATTAATTGCCCATTTATGTTTGGATTTGTTTCTGGATGTTTTGTGCTGTTCCAAAATCTATGTGTCTGTTATTATGCTGACACCATACTATTTTTAATATTATGGCTTTGTAATATAGTTGGAACCACAGATTGTAATACCCCCAACTTTATTTTTTTTTCATGATTGCTTTAACTATTCAGAGTCCTCAGGGTCTTTTGTAGTATGTTTCCATAAATAGGTTAACGCACTCCCAAAAGCAAGATCTTTGCATCCAAATGAGCACACACTCATGTACATATGCCATTCCTAAAACATGGGCTTTTATACTTATTAGGTTATACTCTACTATATTATTCTAGTCTCCCCTCATGACTTAAACTTGCCCTACAACTTAGACCATTTTTCTCCTTATCCATAATAATTGTAGTTTCCTTTATCTTATCCAAACCATATGTAAATAAATGCTATATGTGTGAATCAAACAGTATGAAATAGATAATATTGAAAAAAAAAATGAACATCTACCTGTCTCCATTTGTGGAATAATAGACTCTCTCTCTCTTTTTCTGTATCTGTATCTGTATCTATTTATCTACCTACCTATCTCTATCTATCTATCTATCTATCTATCTATCTATCTATTATGCCACATATTTATAAAGATCTCTGTATAGTTTTTCAGTCTCAAACATCTTATTATTTGATATGACCAACTTCTAAGTATTTATCTGTCCTTCCATTGCCCCATTCACCTTTTCATCTAAGCATCCACTTAATGGGTATGCTTTTATTTTTCCCTCCAAATTACATTAAACTCTACACCAACTATAAGTTCTGATCTCTCCACCAGTTTATGAGTCTCATGTAAAATTCTTTCCACTGTTTCCTCTACTGATGATTTGACAGTCATCATCCAAGTGTTAAACTCAGCTCTCACTAATTACTTGTTTTTACCAGGAGTCCTGAAGAACCAGAGTATGCGAGGCCTCTTTAATGTCATCAAGATTTTAACTGAAGCTCAGCAGTCCCTCTGCTTAGGCTGTGTAGCATCTTGCCAACTCTACTTACACTTCTGTTTTTCTAACACTTTTGGGGTATCTGTCCTATTAGACAGTATATTTTCTCTAAGTCATGTTCCATCCATACTATTTGTCTCCTTTTGACAGCCACTTGTGTTATTATCTATAGCCCACTTCCCATATACTTCCCTTAACACTGTCTAACTTCCTGGAATTATTGACATTGCTAATATTCCACTCTGGTATTCACATAGGTGCTGGCAAGTTATCATCCTCCAATGCTTCTTGGAGAATGAGGTATCTGTTCTCTCAGTTACTTCTATCTCAATATTCTTGGTTATCCCTCCTCCCCATAGCCAATTCTCCTTTCTTACTGTAGGAGGGGATGGCATAGTTAGTGGTCAAACATGGCTATACACTGTATGGGAACAAGTCCCTTCAATAACCAGAATTCTTTAATAAAATGAGCCACTATAATAGATTCCTTATTCACTTTAAATGATTCTCTGGCAAGAACTCTAATCTCCATTTATTTCACAACCTCCTGCTCTATATCAGATGACCAGATAAATTTATTTATATCTGGCTCTCATTTATGCCCTCATGTTTAATCTTTCAGCAAATGTTCTTGACCCTTTCTTTGAAATATCTCAGAATTCATCTCCATCTTCCCACCCACATCCAATACTACAACACTGATCCAAGCCAGCATCTTTTATCACCTGACAAATGTAATAGGCTTCTAAATGCTCTCTCTGCTTTTATTCTTTCCCTTCTGCATCAGTTTTCTATGCAGCAGCTAGAGAGACTTAAATTTTGTCAGATCAAGTTATTCCTCCAAAACTTCCCATCTCACTCAGATGAAATTCAAAGTATTATGTGTGCAAGGCCCTTGGTGGTTTGGACCCCAGCTGCCTCATTGGTTATAGTTTCTTCCCTCAAAAGGGATTGAGTCCCTTTTGTCACTCAATTTACCACAGACACAGTAGCCTCCTTGCTGTCCTTAAAACTGCCATCAGGCTTGCCCCTCAGACCCTTAGAACTTGTTATTTCCTCTGGAATGTTCTGTCCCAGATATTGACATGATTTGTCCCATGCTTTCTTTTATTCACTTTCTTGTACTCTCCACTAAGTTTTGAGCATATAAAAAAGGCATTCATTGGTATAAAATACCATGCCTCATTATTTTTCACACTTCCTTCTTTCCTTCATTTTTCTTTGAGTACTTATAGCCATATAACATATCACACATGAACTTGGTGACTTGTTAAACTATTTCTTCCTCCTTTTTTTTTTTGCAATCTAAGCTTGTCAAAGACAAGGACTATCTTAGTCTGCTCAGGCTGCCAAACAAAATATTGTAGACTAAATGGCTTAAACAGAAATTTATTGGTAGGCCGTTCTGGAGGCTAGGACACTGAGATAAGGATGGTGGCATGATGAGGTTTGGATGAGGGCTCTCTTCCCAGATTGCCAGCAGCTACCTTGTTGCTGTGCGCTCATGTGACCTTTCCTTGGTGAATACACATGGAATCAAGTGAGAGACAGAGTGAGAGAGAGAGAGAGAGAGAGAGAGAGAGAGAGAGAGAGAGAGAGAGAGAGAAAGTTTTTCTCTCTTCCTCTTCTTATAAGGCCACAGTTCCTATCAGTTTAGGACCCTACCCTTATAAACATCTCTTTAATTACCTTCAAAAAGCCCTATCTCCAAATGTAGTAATTTGGGAGTAAGGGCTTCAACTATGAATTTGGTGGTGGGGAAAATGCCTCAGTACTTAGAAACTGTATTGAATTTTAGAATGAATGAATATATGGAATAATTTTTTCATGGACATTTTGGCTCATATGTAAATCAGGGAATGTGGTTGGACACCTATATAATATATGCAAGCATTCTGGGAACTTAGAAGCTCTTTGAACTTTCTGTAACATTTAAGTGTCTTTCAGTTTTTCGATTTTCCTATGGGCTTTCTATAACATTTAAATGTGTGTGGCTCATTTATGTGAGAACTTACACATATACACATACACACGACGCTGTGGGTGGGGAGTGCTGCCTGCTCCATATGCCAGCATTTCTAAGTCTTAGCTACAGCCCAGAAAATGCTTCTATTCACACTATGTGAAAACTTCATAGTCTCTTTCAAAGTTCTAAACCATTCTAAGTGGTTGTAAGGGGAGGGAAATACAGTATTTTAGTTGGAACACTAGGTACTGTTCAAGAGCTGGGAGCTTTATTTTCACAAATAGTTATCAATCAAGAATATGAGAAACAATATAAACAATCTATATTTAGGGCAGTTTGCATACATTTAATTATGTGCTGCCCATTCAGCCTCAAAAGTTGTTTCTACCTTACCACTCCTCTGTTCACTACTGTGATCACAGAGTTCTTCCTGATTCTGGAATAAGTCTCTTGGTGATTAATGTGACTCAAGGGCTAGCTAGCAGATGCCTCTTGCTTAAAAGCAATCTTGATGGTAACAATTCTTTTATGTGAGTAGGTCATTATCTGTCTCCCTAAATTGGGGTACCAAATGAGGATTTGAAAAGCTGGCTAGGGAAGAACTTGGTCTTTACTGGGTCCCTAGGGTTAAGGACAAAAAATTGTCACATTATTTTCTGATGGCTGAGTGGAAGTTTATTTTTTGTTTGTTTGTTTGTTTTTTTGTTTGTTTTCTATTAAAAAATTTATTTAACAAAAACGTTTAATATAAAAATGTACACAACCTGATTTTTATATTGTAGTAAAACTGAGTGGAAGGTTTTAAAATTGATGTAAACTGCTTCTCCCACTGCCTTATCCTATCATTTTGGATTCTGCCCTTACATCAACTGCTTGAATAACTGTACATAGTACTTTCAGAGTCCTACCTGCCTATGAAAACCAGAGTTTACGAGTAGGGACAAGTTATTCCATGTGTTTTTCAAGTAAAATTTCAGGCTAATTTTAGTTTTCAAACCTAAACATGGATTCAACAATAGCAAAATGTTAGGAATGGCTGATTATCAAAAGATTGCAAAGGATACACTCTCCTTTCAAAATTGGGAGGTGTTTTCTGTAGTTGATATCCTTTGAATTTCCCTGTAAAATTCTGAGATCTAGAGGCTTTTGTTGCATTAATTGCTGGAGTTATTTTGCCACTGTTTGGTTTCTCCTTCTTGTTCTCAAAAGTGGCTTACCCCCTGCCTCTGACATTAGATTCTCTCACTGGAATACTATCAACCGTACTTACTTTTTTTTTTTTTTTTTTTTTTTTGCTGTGTAAAAATAAATGCAAGTATGTAATTAAGGGTGAGCCTAGCCTGACTTCTTTTTAGATGTGACACTTTTCTCTAAGGCTTTCTGGGCAGGATATTTTTTGTTCTCTGGCAGGTTTTAGGAAATTTAGCCTCTGTGGTTCTCAATTAATCCATTTCATTTAAACTCCTATTTAAATATTTCCATAAATCTGCCAATTTAAGAAGGCCCTGCCTTCAGAGGCTCATGGATGATTTCTAGAACAGTCACACAGACTTTTCATTAACTGTTTCACTTATTCCCCCATATACCTTTTGAGCATCTCATTGACATGCTTTAGCTAGAGTATCAAGTCTCATCCTATGAGATTGACACATCACTCTACAAAATCTCTCTCCATTTTTAGGGCCATATGGTTGCCATGCAAAGTTGAATAGTCTTCGCAGCATGGAAGTTCATCTGTGAGCTACTTGACCCAGCATATAGGCTCCTAAATATAGCAGCAGCATCCTTATACTTAGGAATAGGCAGATACTTTAATGTTTTTCTTCTGGCATTGTATAACACAAATTCAGTCTCTAATAGTCCTAGGAGTTAGAAATCTCAAAATGGGCTTCACTGAGCTAATATCAAGGTGTCAGCAGGAGCGCATGCCTTCTGGAGCTCTAAGATAAAGCCTATTTCCTTGTCTTTTACAGATTCTAGAGGCTACTTACATTCTTGGCATGTGGACCCCTTCCACATTCAAAACCAATAGAGTGTGTGACATACTGTATCATTCTTCTTCTGCCGCCCTTTTCCACCTTGAAGGATTTTTAATTGAAAGGTAGTTGACATAACATTTTATTATTTTCAGATGTACAACATGACAATTTGATATATATATATACAATATGAAACTATCACCACGATAAGTTTAGCCAACATCCATCACCAAATATATTACACTATTTTTTCTTGTGTTGAGAACTTTTAAGAGATCTTAAATCTCTTAAAAGTTGCTCTTAGTGACTTTCAAATATGTAGTACACTATTATTAACTATAGTCACCCTGTTGAACATAATTCCCAGAACTTACTGACTTTATAACTAGACTGAGATAGTAAGCACAATAGAGACAATCATTAGTCAACGGACACTAAAGTTGTTCCCATGTTTTGGCTACTGTGAATAATGCTGCATTGAACATAGAGTGCAGATATTTATTTGAGATATTGATTTCACCTCCTTCAGATATATACCCCAAAATGGGATTGCTGACTCATATGGTAATACTGTTTTTTAATATTTTGAGGAACTTCCAAACTGTTTTCCACAGTGGCTGTAACAACTATTTTTTTCCATTAATAGTGGGCCAGAGTTGCCTTTTCCCCATAATCCTTAGCAGCATTTGTTACCTCTTATCTTTTTGATGATAGCTCATCCCAACAAATATGAGATGACATCTCATTTATGCTTTTGATTTTCATTTTCCTAACGATTTGCAATGTTGAACACCTTTTCATGTATGTGTCTGCTGCAAAGGTTTTTTTTAAATTGCTGTTCAAGTACAGTTGTGTCCATTTTCCCCCCACTGTGTCATGGCCATTGTTCCAAAATCAACTTGCTCAAGTTCTAGAGTTATGAAAAAGTTAGCAGTACAAATGTGCAGTGTACTAGGATGCAAATAATAAATCTAGATGTTTCTCTACCCTCCTACGAGGTCTGTCCAGAGAATATCCAGACACATAATATGAAAAATAGAGATATTTATAGAAGAAGATACAGAAAATATTGTACCTAGGACAATGACACCTCAGTCCCCTTCAAAGTAGTCATCTTGAGACCTCATGTAGTTCTCCCAACTGCAGCGCAATGTTCTTTCTGCTCTGGTAGCAGAAGCTGCAGAATGAATTTTGCTACTCCACATTTCATGCCAAGATCCTGCATCAAAATCTCGGACACAATAGTTTTTGGAATCCCCAGATCAGCTTCTAGTTCTCACACCCATATACAGTCAGCATTCTTAGGTGTTCTACTTGTTTCAGGCCTTCCAGAACATGGATCACTTTTGACAGATTCGCAACCATCTTCGAAGCATTTGTGCCACAATTTTGTTTGTGTTGCAGTCATTGCATCATCCCCATAAAGCCTTCTGAACCATCCCAGTAGTTTCTATGGAGGAATGTTTAAACTTAATGCAAAATTTGATGCAGATTGGTTGCTCTGCTTGCTCAGTCATTTTGAATGCGATGGCCACATAGTGCACATGCTCCCTCAATAGAGTCTACTGCTCCCACTGACTAGTACAGTGAAGTTGTGATTATTCATGCATGTGCATTGTAGTCCACTCTCCTTGGCTGCCAGGTTACATCAACGTCACCCAAACTGTTCTCCTTATATTAACAATGGCTGGGCTTTTTCCAGACAGATCTCATATATATAACCATTATATTCTAGGCCTCTACACTTATGAGACTTTTTTTGGGGGGTCATATTAAAATGAGTATCAAAATGCTGACTTCTGCTGATTTGTCTATCCAATCCCAAGTTAAGATCATTTTACCTTTTGTACCAAAGTTTGCTGGATTAATAATAGTTTTCTGGGGATTTTATCCCAAGAGGCAAAACTACACTTTTCATTCCTCTCTCATTACTCTAAATATCTATGGCCAGGGATGGCTTGTGTGTGTCACATATAAGTACAGACACTATATGAGACTCTGCTTTGTCTATTGCTTTGTATATTACTCCTAACATTTCTCTAGTATGTCCTTCTCCTTTTACTATTGTTCAAATCTGTTGGCATGATGTTCTCTGATCATCCTAGGTCCCTGTATCACTTACTGGTCTCCTTTGGAGACTAGCCTTTGCATGGCCCATTGGCACAAGCCTGGACCACTACTTATCATATCTTACAGTTCTGGGAGTGCTAGTGTTTTTCATATTTCCTTTGAATGATGCTCACCCCTGCTTGACTTTCGACCTCTCTAGGACTGGAGTTATCCCCTTTCTCCACTGCTTGCATCTCCTTGCCCTTATTCACTTCTCTCTTTTTCTGCTAGTATTAAAATATATTTCTTTTTCTTTGCCAGAATATTTTCTAGAATTTTTTATAACATTCTTGCTTAATCCCTACTTATAAAAGTTTTGAAAATTTCTCCCCAGCTCTCTTCTTTCAGGGATGTGTAGAGGCTCAGAAATGATGACGGTAGGTCAAGAGGAATGTTGTTTTCTCTGACATCTAGGACTTTTTACTGCATTAGCCTATCATTGCCAAGAACAGTCTATACTTAGAATGGATGTGGTATCTCTTTAATATTTGACTTTAAAGGCTCCAATTCCCCTACTTCCCACTCACCCAGTATGTCAGGCATGTCTACATCTGTTTCAATAACAAATAATATAGGTTGACATTAGTTTTTTCCCAAGAGACTCCTAGACATCATGCAGAATAAAAATATAATATCTTAAAAATCATAGGTAAAGAGACTTAGCACCCAGAGCACAGATAGGAACTCTTTGGAAAGCAGGGAAGTAGAAGTGGAAGAGAGGGATTGTCTAAAAATATGAGTCCGCATCTCAGGTCCACCCCCACCAAGATTCCTTATTATGAGTATGTCAACTTTTTTTGTCACCTAGCTTGTATTTCTTTGTATGTGAACTCAACAAGGAACCGAAATCAGTGATCAACGTTATTCTCAAATATTCAGGTTTTTAAAAATATTTTATTTATTTTATCTTTAGAGGGGAAGGAAGGAGAGAGGGAGAGAAATATCAATGTGCGGTTGCCTCTCATGTGTCCCCTGCTGGGAACTGGCCTGCAACCCAGGCATGTGCCCTGACTGGGAATCAAACCGCTATCCTTTGGTTTGCAGGCCCATGCTCAATCCACTGGGCTATACCAGCCAGGGAAAGTATTCAGGATTTTTTTTTTTTTTATTCTGACCCCGCTTTCGTATTGTCCAAATAGTCCAGTCTTCTGAACTGCGGACACCTCAAGCATTTTAATTATTGTTTATAATGGCTCACTTTGAAAGTTTACCTTTATCATTAGCAGCATAAGAACATATTCAGGGACATACAAGTGTGCTATTTACTAGAAAAATAAACTGTTTTAAGGGGGCACTTGGTATGTGTTGATTGGTATATTGCAGAGTGTGTCACTGTGGGCATGACTAAGACTTCCATCAACCAGAAAAACCCTCTTAAGGGTTTTTACTTGTCTCCATAATGTGGAAGCCTAATGTCACAGCTCAGAGCAAAGGTAAAGACACATGTAAGAACCTAGAACAACTTTTTATAGGGCCATTTAGTGTGGGGACAAATAGTTCTTTAAACTTTAATAACTCTTTGGTTCTTTAATTACTTATTCATAATAGTCATCCTGAGCTACTGGGTTGGCCAAAAAGTTCACTCATCTTTTTTTTTGTAAGATGTTTCTAGTAGCGCTTAGTTGTCTTTAACTTCATTTGAAACAATTTTGTTAGATTGTATTATGACAGCTGTCATATCAGCGTGCATTTAAAAACACTTAAAAACATTGGTGGATTTTTGTATAGCCATTTTAATATTGAAGATGGAAGAAAATAAGCAACACTTTTTTGTGTATTATGCTTTATCATTTTAAGAAAGGTAAAAATGCAACTGAAATGCAAAAAATAAAAAGATTTGTACAGTGCATGGAGAAGGTCTGTGACTGATTGAACATGTCAAAAGTGGTGTTTGAAGTTTCATGCTGGAAATTTGCTGGATGATGCTCTGCAGTCAGGTAGACCAGTTGAAGTTGGTAGTGATCAAATCAAGACATTAATTGAGAACAATCAATGTTATACCACACAGAAAATAGCCAAAGTACTCAAAATATTCAAATCAATAGTTATTGGTGAAAATGAAAAATGTGTCTTATCTTTTATGAAAAAAAATACAAATTTTTTGGCCAACCTGTGCTTTTACTGCATGCACTGTTTTGATACTGGAACATTAATATGGAAAAATGAAAGTAAATCCCTAATAGATTTCCATGTATAATGATTAAAAATGATGAATTTATAAGCTTCAGTCATCTAGAAAATTCATATCTGCAGAATACCTAATTTCCTAATGCCACTAAGTGAATATTATTGGCTAATTTTAATTATGTGCCACTCATAACCTAGAATACAATAGAAGATTGTATTCTTACTTGCTCATGAAAATTATTACGACACCAATGGTGAAGGGCAAATTTAACATGCTGAGAGGAGCAGAGTGGAGACAATCAAATCAGGAAACATTTCAATGCCTGCTTCAGGTTGTCCTTGAGACCCAGTCTGTCTCTGAACTTCCTAGCATTATAATAAGAAAAATACTCTATATATTTGCCCATGTACCACTTATCATATCTGGGGCTTTTTATTACTTCTTGTAGATCTATATTCCCAACGGGTGTCATATTCTTTCTGCCTACATAACTTCCTTTAATATTTTTGTAGTGCAGGTTTTCTAGTGATACATTCTTGTGGCTTTAGTAAGTCTTTATTTTTAAATGTTAATTTTACCTTAGTTTTTCAAAATGCATTGATGTGAAATTCATATGAAATCAATCAATTAAAAGTAAATAATTCAGTGGCATTTAACACATTTGCAATATACAACTACCACCTTTAACTGGTTTCAAAATATTTCTATTGCTCCAAAGTAATATCCCTTCTTCATCGAGCAGTAACTCCCCATGACTCACTTTCCCTAGCCTCTGACATTTTCTACTCTGCACTCTGTCTCTATGAACTTGCTCTACTGGACGTTTTATAGGAGTAGAATAATACGCTTATCCTTTTGTGTCTTGTTTCTCCCCCTTAGTGTAATATTTTAGAGGTATATCCATGTATCATATTTTATTCCTTTTTTATGGGTGAATAATATTCACCTGTGTACATGCCAAATTTATTTAGCTATTAATGGACATTTGGAATATTTCCACCTTGGGCTATTGGAAACAGCACTGCTATGCACACATGTATACATGAAAATAGTCACTCAGACAAGTACATGTGCATGCATGTTCATAGTAGTAAGGTTCTCAATAGCCAAAAGGCGGAAATTATTGCATACTTTTGTGCATGGAGTTATTAAAGTCCTGCATTTGTAATTTTCATCAAATTTGAAAATTTTTCAAAGGTTTTTTTTTTCTTTTGCCCTTCTCCTCCATCAAAGAGTCCTGTTAAATATTTACTTGCTTGTGTAATATTGCCCTACAGCTCGCTGATGATCATTTCATCTTTTAACTTCTTTTTTTTCTGTTTCATTTTGGATAATTGATTTTACTGTCATCAAGTTCACTAATCTTTTCTCCTCCAATGTCTAAGTTGCTCTCAGTCCTAACCAGAGTTCTCTTCATCATACATTGTAGTGATTTGCATCCCTTATACAACTGTTTAGCATTTGAACAAATGGAATACGGTTATAATAAATATTTTCATAGTCTTACCTACTAGTCTTAATGTCTGTGTCAGTTCTACTTTAGTTTTGATTAATTTTTGTCTTCATAAGGGTTATATTCTCATGCTTTTGCAAGTCTGAAAATTTGTAATGGGATGCCAGACATTGTGAGTATTGCCTTATTGAAGATGAATAATTGTTATCTTTTTATATATTTTTGAACTTTGATTTGGGACTTTATTAACTGACTTGAAAATAGGTTAAGACTTTGGGGCCTTGCTTTTGAGAATCATTTGGTGGGACCAGAGCAACATTTAGGTCTAGGCCTAAATAGTCCTCAGTACTGAGGCATGTGTGAGTGCTCTACTCAGTGCCTATGATTATGAGAAGTTTCGTTTTAGCTGATGGGAACAGGCACCCCTGGTCCTGTGTGAGTGACAGAGGCTGTTTGACTTAATCATGTCAGATAATTCTTTGCCAAACTTGGGTAGTTTTTGCACATACGTATACCAATCAGCACTTTGCTAAATATGAAAGATGGATGCTTTGCAAGTCGCTAGAGTCCTCTCTCTTTGCAGCTTTCTCCTCTCCAGCATTCTTTTCTGCACACACTAGTACTTGATTCTTCCTAGACTGTCAATTCTTCAATGTAGGGAGTATGTGGGCTCTGCCCCTGGCCCCTCTGACTGCAGTGAGTCTACACACCTTGTCAAGGCAGTTACTTGGGGCAATTACACAGCTTACTTCCTTTGTTTCCCTACTCTCAGAAATCATTATCTTTAGTTGTCTGATACCCTTGAAAACTGTTATTTCCTGTATATATGTATGTATGTATGTGTATACGCACACACAGTATAATTTTGTTGTCCTATTATTTCATATATATACACACATATATATAAACATATACACAGTATGATTTTGTTGTTTGCTTAAATCCATTTCTTGTTACTCAGTTTTAGCCACTATTAGATGTTATTTCTCACTGGTTAGTTTCTAAATTATCCATTAATTCTCTGAAACATTCTAGCTTCCACCCAAGAAGTTTCTTTTTTATCTAAGCTAATTTAATTTGGGTCTCTCCACCTTGTGTCAAAAATTATGATTAATAAGTAGGCAATGATCAACTAATATACAAGAATTTATAAACCAGAAAGACATAGACAGAATGCATTTACTTGGTTAAGTAAGTAGTTGTTTAAAGTCTTTAGTGCCTTTTTTTGAATGGTAGACCAGGGATGGGTTAATGTCCTAAGGAAACACAGAAAAAAAATTTGAACTTTCTAAAATTTGCATCTCTCTGCAGGATAACATGGTAATAGAACCATAAAATCCACAGAAACAGAGAAAATGTCCCCCTCTTTTTTAAGAATAAAATTAAATTTTATTCTTGTTTATTATATTACAGTTGTCTCAGTTTTCCCCTCTTTGCCCTCCTCCACAGTTCATCCCCACACCATTGCCTATGTCCATGGGTCATTCACAGATGTTCTTTGAGTAGTTCCTTCCCTTTCTTTCACATTATCACCCTCCTCCCTTTCCTTGGGCACCTGTCAGGCTGTTCCCTGTTTCCACGTCTCTGGTTATGTTTTGCTTATCAGTTTATTTTGTTCATTAGATTTTAAGTGATATTATATGGTATTTGTCTTTCACTAACTGACTAATATCACTTAGCATAATAGTCTCCTGTCACATCCATGCTGTCACAAAGGGTAGGATTACCTTCTTTCTTTCTGCTGCATAGTGTCCCATTGTGTAAACTTTTAAATCCATTCATCTAATGATGGGCACTTAGGCTGTTTCCAACATTTGGTTATTTTATATCACACTGCTATGAACATAGGGGTGCATAGATTCTTGAATTGGTGACTCAGGATTCTTTAAGTATAGTCCCAACAGTCGTATTGCTGGATAAAAAAGAAGTTCCATTATTAATTTTTTTGAGCAAATTCCATACTGTTTTCCACAGTGGCTGCACCAGTCTGCCTTCCCCCCAACAATATAGTTGGGTTCCCTTTTCTCCACATCCTTGCCAGCACTTGTTTTATCTTGGTTTATTAATAATGGCCATTCTGACAGGTGTGAGGTGATATCTCATCGTGGTTTTAATTTGCATCCCTCTAATGGCTAGTGATGTTGAGCATTCTTGGTATATCTTTGGGCCCTCTGTATGTCCTCTTTGAAGTGGCTATTCAGGTCCTTTGCCTTTTTTTAAAAAATTGGATTGTTTGTCTTCCTGGTATTGAGTCATCTGAGTTCTTTATGTCTTTTGGAGATCAAACCCTTATCTGATGTATCATTGGTAAATATGTTTCCCCATACAGTTGGTTCCCTTTTCATTTTGCTGATGTTTTCTTTAGCTGTGCAGAAGCTTTTCAATTTGATGTAGTCCCATTCATTTATTCTTTCCTTTATATCCCTTGCCTTAGGAGATATATTGACAAAAATATTGGGGTGTGGGGTATCTGAAGTTTGGCTGCCTAAGTTTTCCTCTAGGACTTTTATGGTGTCATGACTTATGTTTAAGCCTTTTATTCATTCTTGAGTTTATTCTGGGGTATGGTGTAAGTTGGTGGCCTAGTTTCATTTTTTTTGCATGCACCAGTTTAGTTCTCCCAACACCATTTATTAAAGAGGCTATTTTTACTCCATTATATGCTCACACCCCCTTTATCAAATATTAATTGACCATAGAAACTTGGGTTTATCTCTGGGCTTTCTGTTCAGTTCTACTAATCTATGTGTCTGTTCTTATGCTAGTACCAGACTGTTTTGATTATAGTGGCCTTGAAGTATAGTTTGTAATTGGGTATTGTGAACCTCCAAGTTTGTTCTTCTTTCTCAAGATTTCTGTGACTATTTCGGGTCTTTTTTGGTTCCAGATAAATTTTTGAAGTATTTGTTCTAGAATTGTGAATTATGCCCTTGAGATTTTAACAGGAATTGCATTAAATCTGTAGATTGATTTGAATAGTATGGATATTTTAATCATGTTAATTCTTCTAATCTATGAACACAGTATATGCTTCCATTTATTTGTTTCTTTCTCAGTTTCTTTCTTCAGGGTTCTATAGTTTTGTGTGTATAGATCTTTTACCTCCTGGGTTAACTGCATTCCTATGTACTTCATTTATTTTTTCCTGCTATAGTAAATTGGATTTTTTCTTAGTTTTTTCTTTCTGATAGTTCATTGTTAGTGTACAATAATGCCATCAATTTCTGAATATTGACTTTGAATCCTCCTGCTTTGCTGAATTCACTTATTAGGTCAAGCAGTTTTTTGGTGGGAACTGCAGAGTTTTCTATGTATGCTATGATGCCATCTGCAAATAATGACAGTCTTACTTTTTACTTTTCAGTTTGGATGTCTTTTATTTCTTCTTCTTGTCCAATCCCTGTAGCTAGGACCCTTAGTGCTATGTTGAATAAAAGTGGTAAAAGTGCAAAACCTTGTTTTGTTCCTGATCTTAAGAGAATCTGTTTTAGTTTTCACCCATTAAGTATGATATTGCCAGTAGGTTTTTCATATATGGCCTTTATTATGTTGAGGTATTCTCCCTCTATTCCCACTTTGCTAAGTGTTTTTATCATAAATAGGTACTGGGTTTTATCCAATGCTTTTCTGCATCTATTGATATGATCATGTGATTTTTATCTTTCATTTTTACATGATGTATTGCATTTATTGATTGGCAAATATTGTGCCATCTTTGCATCCTTGGAATAAATCCAACTTGACCATGGTATATTATCTTTTTAATATATTGTTGGATCTGGTTTGCTAGTATTTTATTGAGGATTTTAGCATCTATGTTCATCAGAGATATTGCCCTATAATTTTCTGTCTTTGTTGTATCTTTGCCTGGTCTTGGAATTAGAATAATTCTGGCCTTATAAAAGAGTTTGGGAGTGTCCCCTCTTCTTGAATTTTTTTGGAATAGTTTGAGAAGGAAAGGTGTTAGTTCTTCCTGGAATGTTTGGTAAAATTCACCTGTGAAACCATCTGGATCAAGGCCATTTTGTGTCAGTAGTTTTTTGATTTATGCTTCAATTTTGCTAGTTGTTATTGGCCTATTCAGGTTTTCTGTTTATTCCTGATTCAGTTTTGGAAAATTTTATGTTTCTAGAAATTTATCCATTTTTCCCAGGTTGACCAATTTCTTGGCATATAGTTGTTCATAGTAATTTCTTACAGTCCCTTGTATTCCTATGGTATCAGTTGTTACTTCTCTTTCATTTAGGATTTTACTTATTTGGGTCTTCTCTCTTGTTTTCTTGGTGAGTCTGGTTGATGGTTTGTTTATTTTATTTATCTTTTCAAAGAACCAGCTCCAGGATTCATTGATCTTTTGAACTGTTTTTTTAGTATATATGTCATTTAATTCTTCTCTGATCATGATTATTTTCTTCTTTCTGCTTGCTCGAGCTTTTTTTAGTTGTTGTTCCTCTAGTTCTGTTAGGTGTAGACTTAGGTTGTTTGAGATTTATTTATCTTCTTTAGGTAGGCTTGAATTGTTATGCATTTCCCTCTCAGAGCTGCCTTTACTATGTCCCATAGGTTTGGGGTTATTGTGTGTTGCTCATTTCATATTTTTCCAGGTACTTTTGATTTCTTCTTGATCTCATTGTTAACATATTCATTATTTAATAACATGTTATTCAGCCTCCATGTATTTAAATGTTTTTGAGTTTTATGTTGAAGTTGGTCTCTAGTTTCAAGCCATCATGATCCAAGAAAATGCTTGATCTGATTTCATTTTTCTTGAATTTGTTAAGGCTTGTTTTGTGTCCTACCATGTGGTCTACCTTTGAAAATGATCCATGTGCTTTTAAGAAGTATGTATATTTTGCTTCTTTGGTGTGAAACGTTCTACAGATATCAAGTTCATTTGGCCTAGAGTATTATTCAATTCTACAATATTTTTATTGATCCTTTGTTTGGAAGATCTATCCATGTTGACAGTGGGGTGTTAAAATCCCCTACAATGACTATATTGCTGTTTATCTCTTTCTTAATGTCCTCCAATATTTTCTTTATATATTTAGGTGCATTTATATTGGGTGTGTATATTTTTACAAAGGTTACATCCTCTTGTTGGAATACTTCCTTAAGTATTATGTAGTGACCTTCTCTGTCTCTTGTTGTGGCCTTTGTTTTGAAGTCTTTTTTGTCTGATGTAAGTATTGATACCCCAGCTTTTTTTTCCATGTCCATTTGCATGGAATATATTTTTATCCCTTCACTATGTATATCTTTTGTTTTGAGGTGGGTTTCTTGTAGACAGCATATATATAGGTAGTGTTTTCTTATCCATTCAGCTACCCTATGTCTTTTGATTGGAGCACTTAATCCATTTACATGTAAAAGTATTATTGATAAATGCTTATTCTTTGCCATTATTTCTCCTTGCACAGGCGTTCCTCTTTTTCTCTATTTCTTCTTCTTAAAGCAGTGCCTTTAACATCTGTTTCAGTGCTGGCTTGGTGGAGGCATACCCTTTTAGCCTTCTTTTGTCTCTGAAACTCTTTATTTTACCTTCCATTTTAAATGAGAGCCTTGCTGAGTAAAATAGCCTTGGCTGCAGGTCCTTGCTTTTCATTACTTGGAATATTTCACACTAATTCCTTCTGGTTTGTAGTGTTTCTGTTGAGAAATCAGCTGAAAGCCTTATTGGAGCTCCCCTGTATGTTATTTCCTGTTCCTGCTTTGCTGCCTTTAAGATTCTCTCTTTGTCTTTGAATTTTGCCATTTTGATTGTAATGTGTCTTGGACAGGGCCTGTTTGGGTTGGTCTTGATTGGGATCCTCTGTGCTTCCTGGATTTGCATGACTTTATCCCTCACCAATTTAGAGAAATTTTCAGTCATTATTTTTTGAACAGGTTTTCTATCCATTGCTTCTTTTCTTCTTCTTCTGATATCCCTATGATGTGAATATTGTTATGTTTCATTTGGTCCCAAAGCTCCCTTAAACTAATCTCATTCATTTTGGGACTTTTCATTTTCTTGCTCTGTTTTTTTTTATTTTTTCCTACCTTGTCTTCCAATTTCCCATTTGATCATCTGCTTCAGCTCACAAGCTTTTAATTCCTTCTAGTGTGTGCTTCACTAGGAGCACACACAATTTCATATATTGCCTTCTTCATTTCCATCTGGTTCTTATGCAAGGTTTCTATGTCCTTTTTTATGCTAATTGATGTCCCACTAAGTTCCTGCTACTGCACTCCTACTGCTTTGTGCCGGTGCCACCCCAACCACCTCTCTCTACCCCAGCACTCCAAGCACTTCAACTAATTCACAGTGGCTGCCAGTGACAATGGGGGGCACGGCCCCAGTGGCAATGGAGTGCAAAGCCTGGCCCAGCAGGCAAGGAGGTCACAGAGGCAAGCCCAGGCACGGAGGCACAGCTACGCTGGTGGGTTCTTCTTGAGGAGGATATTGCAAATTCTCCAAAATGGCTCCCACGCCAAATCTGGACAGCCAGCAGTGCCTGGCTTGGCAGTGGCTGTGGTGCCAGTGGCTCTACCAGGAAAGCCTGGGCCACCTGCCCCTGAATGCTCTCTCAGGTGGACATCATTTATACACTCACACACACCTGCCCACTCATCAGCACACATGCTCACTAATACATGCTCTCACTCTCAGCTGGATTTTCAAGTTGATTACTCTGTGGTTTAGCTCCAAGATTGGTCTGGGGCTGGGAGCAAATGGACAGAGTGTCCAGCTGACCTGCCGTCATCTTGGACCCCCCTTTCCTTTTGGTTTCTGTGTTGTGCTTGACAAAATCCTTTGCTGCTTCTCACAAATATAAATGTGACCTAAATTCTTCATAAAAGGCAAAGCAACATATGATGTAGTTTTATTAAGGCTTCAGATACTATTAATATGACTATTGCTTACCTACTTGTACCCTAAGATTTTTCATACTTGAAAATAAACTTTGCTATGTTGTGGATAGTGGTTCCAAATTATCTCAATATTTAATCATTGCCCATTGCCGGTCACATTTGTTCCCTTTTGTCTCTACATGAATCATCAATTCTTTTAGGGAGTGTTTTGTCATGCAAATGCTACAGGTTTTCTGGACTATTTGGCATAGCTGTGTAAGAAAATATAACTCTGACCTCATAGAGTGAACCATCCCTAACTTAATAGATTGACAGGACTGGGACCAAATGCAGAGAAATCCTTGAGATGTAAGTGTTGTTTAGATAGCTTTCAAGTTGTTTGACATTTTTTTGACCCATGTCACTATTTATTTTTCTGTAATGATTTGGTAATAGAACTATGTGTCACTAGCAAATTTCCCTGGGTAGTTTATGTGTAAGAAAAACTGTTAATTTTTCTACCATGTCTTCACAGAATATTTTTGTCACCTAGTATTTAAAAGGTAGACTAAAAGCTAAGATTGGATTAAAAATGACAAATAGTAGTCTGTTTCATGGCTAACAATAATATTCACAGTTCACAGAAATATTCCTCCATCTAAAATTGGAACTTGGTCTATAGGAATAGAGAAGTCTCTGAATTTTTGAGAAGAGGAAAAGTAAAAAAAAAAAACAAAACAATGAGAACATGAGTTCGAAAATGTATTTATGGAATCAAAACTCTGATTACTTAGAAGAGTAACTTTTCACCAATAAAATTGAATGATTTATATTTAGAAACTGCAATAGATGGAAAAATGACCATAGATCAGCTTACTAAATAATAATTTATTCTCTTGAGAATTAAGACAATATGTTTATGAAATTTGGGTTTGACATGAAGTTGGAAGAAATTGTGAGCTTGTTAGATGACAAAATATGGAGTTAAAAATATCTTGACAGGCTGAAATATCAGATCTAATTTCATCATTTTACTAGATAAAACTTATGTTATAAAATGTAAAAATTTTTATTGGGATTTACAGTAGGGGAAATATTTGTATGTGTCTATGTTTATATGTGTATATATGTGCACATCTGTGTATATAGTAAAAATATCATTTATATGTAGATATAATGATATATAATTATTAACTGTCAAGTACTGTGGAAAGCTATTTATATACACTACCTCATTTCATTCTTATGGCCAGTTGGGAGTATAATTATTAATGTTAACTCAATTCTGTAAATAAAGAAATTGATCCTCAAAGTGATGACAGGGTCAAGACATGAACATGGCCTTGGTTCCATCTGATTGCAAAGATGATACTCTTACCTACATTCTATTGCTTCTCTGTAGCTAAATAAGAGTCTGACATTTTACATGAATAATCTCAAAATATAGTTTACATGAATGGCAATGAAGTACCCTAATAGGAGGGAGGTGGTGTACAGGATCCTCCATGTGGACATGGGTGTGAATTAGAGGAGGGCCACCGTTAAACAGTGGCAGAACATGAGGGTTCGGACAGGGTTCATACAGGTTACTTACACCCTCTGTTCATGCTGCATTAGTTTGTCAGGGCTACCATAACAAAAAGCCATAGACCTTAAACAGTAGAAGTTTCTTTCCTTGTAGTTGCAGAGAATGGATATCCAAAACAAGATGTCAGCAGCATTGGTTTTTTTCTTAGGGCCTCTCTCCTAATCTTGCCTTATAGATAGCCATCTGTTTCTGGGTGTTTTCACATGGACCTTCCTCTGTGCGTGTCTGGATAGTAATCTTCTCTCCTAGTAAGTATACTAGCCATATTGGATTAGGGCCCACGCATCAAACCTCATTTACCTTAATTACCTCTTTAAAGGCCTTATCTCCAAATATAGTCATATTCTGAGATACTGGGAATTATGATTGAACGTGGATTTTATAAGAACATGGTTCATAACACATGCTAATGCTTGGTCTGAGTAGATCACTTCATTTAATTGCTGATACCTCTGCTTAGTTTTATGACTTGGCACAAAATGGGATATTTCAGGTGGTGTTCAGTTGGTGTCTCCTGGTCAGCTGTGCCATTTTGACCATAGCTCATGGCAGCATGCTGGATGCTGTTTCTCAAGTTATGTCTTAATCACCACTGCAAGTGACACATCCTATTTTCAGAATACCAGTAGACTGCATTGTAATTTTTTCTCTGAATTTTTTTCTATCACCAATACCATAGGATCTTCTGGATCTTAGTGTTATAGTATCTGCTGGATCATATGGCTCAAATGGTAGCACTGCTAACTCAAAAACCTGCCCATTCTTGTACTAGGTCCCATTCAAAGATGGCATTCTGACTTGTGTTTTCTTTATCATAGTAGGTAGTGAAAAATTTAATCATTCATATTTTGTTTTGAAAGGACTATGACTACTGGACTCCTAAAAATTTTACAGATTTGATAAGCACTAAATGTTCATAGGGTTTATCTCTGCTCTCCAAAGCATACCTGTCTCTCTAAATGCCAGCAGCTTCTTGTTCATCCAGCTCAATGAGCATGTAATCAATGTGGTGTATCATTGTTTTTTATAGGAATTATAAAGATACACCAGGTATCTCTTTAGACTATATTGTGACAGACAACTATAGTTAATGTAGCTCTTGAGGAAAATGGTAAATGTACGTCATTACCCCTACCATGTGGATGAAGATATATCTAATTGTTCTTTCCAGAAGTATTCATTTCCCAAATCAATAGACTAATAGCATAGAAGGACCTGAATCTGTATTAATTACTCTATAAAAAATGCATCTGACACTGAGGCTAAAAGTTGATAGTTTGTGATACTCTTGCTGTTTGTTGAACTGCATGAGCCATAGCTTTTTCCATGCTGGTAGGAGCCATCATAGCAGTTAATTAGCAACATTTCTTGGAGTCTTTTCCAAGTTGTTAAATCTTTTATTTCTGACATATGCTTCCAGTTCACACTCATTCTTATCTGTGCAGTTTTATGTATTAGACTTTTTTCTATTGTTGTTCAAGTATAGTTGTTTCCATTTTCCCTCCATCACTTCCCCCATTCCACTCACCCTCACTCCCCACCCTCAATACCACCCTCCTTTGGCTTTGTCAGTGGGTCCTTTATACATGTTCCTTGATGACCCTTCCCCTCTTTCCCCCGTTATTCCCCTCTCCCCTCCCCTCTGGTTACTGTTAGTTTGTTCTTTATTTCAGTGTCTCTGGTTATATTTTGCTTGCTTGTTTTTTGATTATATTGATTGAGTATTCTTGAAATCTACTCCTCCCTTACCCCTCTGGCTCCCCCTGGCCCATGCTGACTAGGTCTCCCTGCTCCTTCGAGGTTGAATCCCTTTCCTATCATATCAGTCCCAGAATGTCTTGACTAGGTCATGTTATAGGGCTAGTGACTAGGAGGGGAGATATGGTGATTCCTATGTTGTGTGTGTATGTGTGTGTGTGTGTGTGTGTGTGTGAGTGATATGTTATTTTGCAGCAGAGAGGTCTTTGCATTTTTTTAAGCATGGGGAATGTTAACTCTTTACATTGAGGGATGGATAGGCCTTCTGCAGGCCAAGAGGTTTTAAAGAACTCTAAATACACAACATTTTCTGGGGCATATACCCATATGTATCTATTCAAAATATCAAAATGCTAATTATTTTTTTTATCCAAGACCAAGACTGCTGCCTTGGTTGGAATTTAACTTTTTCTGGAGCTAATTCAACTCTATTAAGTCCTGGTTCTTGTCCTCAATTTTCTCTGTCCTCCTGCTACAGGGGATGAGAGCATCTTTGTAAGCTACCAGAAAGGCCCAATGGATGTCAGTATTTGTTTTCCAATTAATACCTGTTGATCATCCATAACTTTTCACTATCTTTTTCCAGGGTGTCAGTGGTGCTTAGCAATAGTGTTTCCATCCCTCACACTTTTAAAACTTCTGATAAAATTGTGGTACTGAGAGCATTCCCCTCCACTGTCCTATCGTATTAATTTACCTTCAGTAAGAGTTTTCACAGTTGGACTATCATCTTGAGCCAGGGACTTTCTGTGTTCCCCATACCACCATGGTGCCTTTATTGACATATGGGTAGTGAATTATTTAGCTGCAAAACTGTATTATAACACTTTCTGTTTTTGAACACTCCTGGTACTAAATATTACAGTATGGTTCTCTGGAAGCCAATCCTGGGATGGGGTTTTTGAGCAGGATAATTTTTAGATAACAGTATCTGTGGGGAAAATAGCAACTGTGGGGCAAAAATGAGGAGAGTAGGAAACAGGATTAGGCAAAAAGAGAAGCTGGATTTCCATGTAAGCCCAACAAAACCTGTGCCAATCTCAAGGGTAAGTTTGGAGCATTTCCTGTGAAGACCTGATAAAGCTGGTTCATGGTTGGCCAAAATGTAGCTAGGGCAACATATGTTTCCTCAAAGTGGGGTATGGGCAACAAATCTCCATGTGTGATGCAACAGCTAATTGTATTCTAGCCTCATATCATACGTCTCATGATAAAAAAATTCTAGATGGATCGAATAGTTGTTACTGTCAGTTTTTAAGTTGACCATTAAGAAAATATTGATGGACCTGGAGAACACTATGCTGACTGAAATAAGCCAGTCAGAGAAAGACAAATACCATATGATTGCACTCATATGCGGGATCTAATGAATAAAAACAAGTAACAAGCAAAACAGAGACAGACTCATAGATGGAGAACAGATGACAGGTACTGGGTGGTCAGGAGGGTTAGGGAGTGAAGGTTTTGAGCAAAAAAGAAAAAGGACTCATGGACATGGGCAACAAGGTGGTGATTGCTGGGAGGAGGGAGTTTAAGAGGACTAAATGGTAATAAAATATATAATAAAGATTATATATTTAAAAAAATTCCTTATAGTCCTTTCTAATCTTAGCCTGTTCCCTTCTTGTATTAGCCTGATTTTGTTTTACAGAATCAATAATCTCTTGTATGTTATTGAGAATGTGTTCCATTCCAGTAGATTTTTGTTTATTTGCTTCCTGACAGCAAATCTATACAGCGATAAAGTGTATCCTACACATGTGAGTGCTGCTTTTCTTTCTCTGGGAGACAGAATTACTTTACCAGTATTTGTAGGGAGCAGGAACATGTCAGTTTATTCTTGGCTTAATTATACTTACTTATGTATTTAGTTGCAAACATTATTTAATCTACATCAATAATAACACTAATCCAAAAATTTAAATGACAGTAAATATTTAAGTTGTTTTAAGTCACCAAGTTAGAGAATAATTTATTATACAGCAATAAATAATACAGATGTATGTATTTACTTAATTATTTGTTTACTGTGCGGGTCAAAAGGTTGAAAGTTATAAAGGCAGGAATCATGTCTGACTTGTTTCATACTTTATTCCTAGCACCTAGCTACTTTGTAATATTTTAATGTTTTATAACAGTATGTCAATTAAATAAAGTAATAAATGAATGAATGAATGAATGAACAGATATTAGTAAGAACTCCCCAAAGTTGAAGTGGGAAGACTGTTTCTGCCATTACTAGAAGGTGCTCAGAAATTATCTTGTTGAAAACATTTTAAGGAGGAGAGTTGATGAGTCAGACTTGTACTAAGTGAATCTGTAAATTCAACCTAGTGATTCAGTAGCCTTTTTCTATGGACTTCTATATGTCTCAATACATTTTTCTATCTAAAATGAAACAATACTTCTAAGTACTCTCAGGTAAACCTGCACGCAATGTAATCTTTTATAGTATTGAGCAAGGAATCCCTTGAAAGAAGACAACTAGAAAAATATATTTGCACACATATAACCTAGATATCCATTCACACATGTCTACTTAAAGTAGGATTTCTGATTACTTTATATTTCTATTTAGGGAATCAAGCAAAAAAAAATCAGTTTTGGAAAATATGGCAACTCAGTAGGTAGAAGCTGGGGCTACTTGCTTGTGCCCCTAGCATGGATTTTTAGCTGATCTCCTGACAAACGACCTGATCAATCAAGGGAATCTCAGATGATATTAATTTTTATAGCCAAGAAGTACAGAGGATGCTTTGCACCATCAATTAAGAGATTTTATGAGTTGAGGGGGAAGTTAACTTGTGAGAAGAGCTTAGCAGAGGAGAAATCAGACACAAAATGCAGGTTGGTGGTTCCCTAGCTCCCAGAGTGGGATTCCTGGTCCCATACAGGGAAACCCCCAACCTTAGTCTGGTAAGACTGGGAAGGATATACAGAGTCTAGAAGATTTAGGATGCACACACACAGTGAGCAGCATGTCCATAGCTGCAGCACCAACCGGGAGAGTTACAGAGAGAAACTCTCTCTCCTGAAACTGTTGCAGGCACTGGCAGGCAGAGGAAAGCCTAATCGAGAGAGACTTTTTGTTTTCTGGGGAGGTGGAGAGTGCAGAGAGTGGGCCCATGGCTTGGTGCTTCAGTGTGGATACCATATAGACTTTTGTAAGAGAGGAGCTGAGGCAGGGCTGGGCAAGAGCTTTAGCTCACACATACAGTGGGGATGCCAACAAAGAAACCAGAGTGAAAGTGCAGTTCATTCCCATTGAATGTAGCTCTGCAGGAAGAACAGAAGGTGGCATGGGGAAGGGCCTGTGGGACCGACCCAGTGCAGCTGGTGAGCAGGGGGCTATGCAAAATGGAGAGTTTCCTGTGACAGCAGCAGACAACACGGAGCTGAGTGGCTAAGATTCCTTGCAGCCAGACAGGTCCCCTCACAGGCAGGCGTGCTCAACCACCACCTGCAGGATTGCAGGCTCTGCAGATTAGTGAGGCCAGGCTCAGGAGCCCCCTGCTCAGCAAATATCCACAGGGGAAAGAAGGAGAAGCTCTGAAAGGGCCCTTCCTGAACGTCTATCAGATACTATGATCTACACTGGTTCCTTGGGCCTGGACCCACCGAAACCAGCAGAGCAGAGAGATTCGAGAGAGAGGCACAGCAAGGGGGGTATTCAGGCCCCACCAAGTCTCAGCACTTATGCAGAGCTGGAGTCAGTGCTAAGCAGAAAAGAGCTGACTCTTTTACACAGATTGGCCCCTCACAGGAAATGGACAGCTAATTCATCAGAAACTATACATTATTGGGAATAATCTGAGACAGACCAAGAAGTGTAGTGAGATGGGGAAACACTTCTACCATCTTCCCTGAAGAATGAACAGCAACTCTTGGGCATGACCCAGGAATTCCACCCTCCCAGTTGCACCAGAGACCCCCTCTGGAGGCAGGTGGAGGTGGTACTGGCAGTGCTTTCAGACATTAGATGAACCATTCCTGGAACTTGTGCTGTTGGAAAACTGGCAGGGCAGAGCAGGGAAGATCAGCCAGGTCTGAAGGAGACAGCCATAGACTGTGGATTGCTTATAGTCTTGAACACTAGCTGCCTAGGGCTAGAATAGGACACCATCTGACATCACCAGGGATGGATCCAGAAAGAGAAGACAGTGGCAAACATTAGACTCTGCTGAGATTAATTCCAACTTGGGCTTCTTCATTATTTGCATTATTTTTTCTATGGCATAGATTTTTAACATTTTTTCATTTTCTTCAAGTTTATTCCTGTTATTTCACTATTTTTTAATTTTAGTTTTATTTCAAATCTCATATTTTACTCCTCCTTTCTCTGACACCATTTGGCTTTCTTCCTTCCTCTTCTTATTTTTGTTTTAAATTTTATTTTTCCCTTTCAGTGACTTGTTCCTATTCCACACTCTTATTATTTCTTCTCCCTCCAGCCTCTCAAAACCAGTTTTCTTGCCTTGGTCATCTCACATTCTTTTCCCCTTTCCTATAATATCCTCATTATCTCTCCATCTTTGTTACTCTTTGCTTGTTTGTGGTTGATATGAGGGTTGGTTTATGTTTCTTCAATTTTATCCCAAGATACCCAGCATTTTTGTATTTCAGATCTCAAATTTTACTGTCCCCCCTCTCCTATTCCATTTTGTCTTCCTCCTGCACTTTTTCTTTTGTTTTATATTTCACTTTTTCCCTCTCTTGGTCTGGTTTTCATTCTTTACTCTTATTATTTCCTCTCCCTCTATCCTCTCAAAAATCACTTTTCTTTTCTTTAAACATCTCATAATATTTTTTTCTTTTTTTCCCTTTCTTATTCTTTTCCCACCTTTCTTAATCTTTGCTCATTTGTCATTGATATTGCTTTGGTGGTTGTTTTCCTTCAATTTTGTTTCTGTTTTTTCACTGTTTTGAACATTTTTTAATCCTCATATTATACATTTCCTTTTTCTTATTCCATTTTGTCTTCTTCCCTCTCATTTTTATGTATACTATAAATTTTATTTTCTGTCTTTGCCTTTTTTCTGTTTCTTACTCTTATTATTTGTCCTCCCCTTACCCTCTCAAAATAATTTTCCTTTTCATCAGTAATCTCATATTTGTATTTACTTTCTTATAATAGTCTTAATTTCCACCTTTATGAATATTGGCTCATTTGCTGTTGATGGTGTGGTTGTGGTTGGGTATATTTTTGTGGGTGTGGGATTTGTTTCCTGGGTGGCTTTGTTTTGTTCTGTCAATACCTGTACAGGAGCATATAAGATGTGGTATGGGTTGTGACTCTCAGTCAGCCAGCTGGTTGGAAGAAACCACCAAAGAATGACCAAACAATAAGCAAAACACAATTATAACAAGAGAGCCCACATAAATGTCACAGAGGGTATCCCAAAAGCATCAAACTCAGGAGATCTAGGAGTCTACACCATGAGTCCCACAAGTGTCCTACCACAGAACGCCACCCCATAAAGGCAGAGAATCAAAGCAGATCCATCTAATATGGAGAAACAAACAAAAGAGTCACCTACAATGGGGAGACAAAGGAACAACCCCTAATTGAAAGGAAAGGAGGAATCCCCAGAAAGAGTGGTAAATGAAAGTGAGGCAAGCAATCTATCAGGCATAGTGTTCAAAATAATGGTTATAAGGAGTTCAGTGAGAACAACAATGGACTCTATAGGCACTACAAGGAACTTAGAACTACATCAGCATGAAAAAGGACATAGAAACTATGAATAAGAGCCAGGAGGAAATAAAGAATACAATATCTGAAATGAAGAGTACACTAGAATGAGTTAAAAGCATGTTAGATGAAGCAGAGGATCAGATCAGCACATTGAAAGACATAGTAGGAAAACAAAAAGACCCAGACACTGCAACAAAATGAAAAAAAGAAAAGACTAAAAAAGAATGAGGATAATTTAAGGGAGGGTTGGGACAGCATGAAACATAACAATATTCTCTGTATAGGGATACTAGAAGGAGAAGAAAAGGAACAATGGGTAGAAACCCTGTTCAAAAAAATAACAGAAAACTTCCCTAAGTTGGAGAAGGAAAAAGTGATGCAAATCCAGGAAGCACAGAAGGTCCCAATCAAGATGAACCCAAAGAGGCCCACTGCAAGACACATCATAATTAACATGGCAAACTTAAAGACAAAGAGAGATTCTTAAAGGCAGCAAGGGAGAAATACCTACTAGCATACAAGGGAGCTCCAATAAGGCTTTGAGCTGATTTCCAACAGAAACACTACAAGCCAGAAGGAACTGCCTTGAAATATTCCAAGTAATGAAAAGCAAAGGCCTGCAACCAATACTACTCTATCCAGAAAGGCTCTCATTTAAAATAAAGACAAAATAAGGAGCTTCCCAAACAAAAATTTTTTTAAAAGGCTAAAAGGGTGTATCTCTATCAAACCAGCATTGCAAGAGTTACAATGGAACTGCTTCAGGAAGAGGAAGAATAAGAGAGAGATTGAGAAACACAGGTACAAAGGGCAAAAATGCCAATGAAATAACTATCAATAGTAACTTTAAATATAAATGGATTAAGTGATCCAATCAAAAATCATAGAGTAGCTGAATGGATAAGAAAACATGATGTGTATATATGCTGTGTACAAGGGACCCACCTCAGAACAAAACATTTGCACAAGCTGAAAGTGAATGGATGAAAAAATATTCCAAGCAAACAGACATGAAACAAAAAAGCTGGGGTAGTAATATTTATATCAGAGAGAGGACACAAATAAATAAAATCATAAATGAAAGAGGAGAAGTTACAATTGATAACACAGCAATACACAGGATTGTAAGAAATTACTACGAACAACTATGTACCAAAAAATTGGATAACCTGTGAGAAACTGATAAATTTCTTGAAACATACCATCATCCCAAACTGAATCAAGAAGCAGAAAGCCTGAACACACTGATAATAACTATTGAAATTGAAGCAGTAATCCAAAAACTCCCAGCACACATATGCCCTAAACTAGATGGCTTCACATACAAATTTTATTAAACATTCAAAGGAGTAACTTCTATCCTCAAAACATTCCAAAAAATTCAATAAGAAGGAAAAACTCCTAAACTCTTTTTGTGAGGCTGGTATTATCCTAATTCCAAAACCAGGTAAAGTCATAATAAAGCAAGAAAACTACAGGCCAATATCTCTGAGGAATATAGATGCTAAAATCTTCAATAAAATATTGGCAGTCAGATCCAGCCATACATTAAAAAGATCATCCATTATGTTCAAGAGGGATTATGATCCCAGGGATGCAAAGATAGTACAATATTTGCAAATTGATAAACATAATATATCATATAAACAACATGAAGGGCAAAAATCACATGATCATAGCAATAGATTCTGAAAAAGCATTTGATAAAATCTAATACCCATTGATGATAAATAACACAGCAAAGTGGGAATAGAGGGAGCATACCTCAACATAATAGAGACCATATATGAGAAACCTACTGGAAACATCATACTCAACAGGCAAAAAAAAAAAAAAAAAAAAAAAATACCTTCCCCCTTAAGATCAGAAACCAGACAAGAGTGTCTGGTCTCATCACTCTTATTCAGCATAGTATCGGAAGTTCTAGGCACAGCTATCAGACAAGAAAAATAAATAAAAAACATTAAAATTGGAAAGAAGGATGTAAAACTGTCATTATTCACAGATGACATGATAGTGTACATAGAAAATCCTATAGTTTCCACTAAAAAACTACTGGACCTAATAAAAGAATTTGGCAAAATAGCAGGATACAAAGTCAATATTCAGAAATCAATGGCATTTTTGTACACCAAAAATAAACCATCAAAAAGAGAAATGAGAGGGAAATATCCCGTTTACAACAGCAACAAGAAAAATAAAGTATCTACGAATAAATTTAACCAAGAAAGTAAAAAAATAACCTGTACACAAAACACTACAGAACATTGAGGAAAGAAACTGAGGAAGATACAAATAAATGGAAGCATATACTGTGTTCATGGATTGTAAGAATTAACATCATTAAAATGCCCATACTATCCAAATCAGTATATAGATTTAATGTCATTCCTATTAAAATACCAATGGCATATTTCACAGATCTAGAAAACTTATTTCAAAATTCATATAGAACCAAAAACACCCTGATTATCTTCAGCAATCTTGAGAAAAAAGAACAGAGTTGGAGGATCACAATAATGGATATCAAACTATACTACAAGGCTACTGTAATCAACACAGTCTTATACTGGCATAAGAGCAGACACATAGATAAAGGAACAGAACAGAGAGGCCAGAAATTAACCCATGTCTCTGGTCAATTAATATCTGCCAAAGGGGGTGTGGGCATACAATGCAGTAAAGACAGTCTCTTCAATAAATGGTGTTGGGAGAACTGGACTGGTATATGCAAAGAAAAAAATGAAACTAGACCAACTTACACCATACACCAGAATAAACTCAAGATGGATAAAAGACTTAAATAAAAGTTGCAACATTATAAAAGCCCTAGAGAAAAACATAGGCAGTAAGATTTCAGATATCTCCTACAGCAATATTTTACCTGATATATCTCCTAGAGCAGGGGAAATAAAAAATAAACAAATGGGGCTACATCAAATTAATAAGCTCTTGCTTGGCTAAAGAAACCATCATCAAAATTAAAAGGAAACTGGTTGTATGGGAGAAAATAGTTGCCAATGATACATTGGACAAGGGTTTAATCTCCAAAAAATGTAAAGAACTCCTTTGACTCAATTCCAGGAGGACAAACAATCCAATTTAAAAATGGGCAAATGACAGGAATAAACACTTCTCCAAGGAGGACAAATAGACGACCCATAGACTTTTGAAAAGATGCTCAACATCACTATCCATCAGACAGATGCAAATTGAAACCACAATGAGATATCACCTTGTATCTATCAGAATGGCCAACATTAAAAAATCAACAAATGACAAGTGCTGGCGAGGATATGGAGAAAAGGGAACCCTAGTGCACTGTTGATGGGAATGTAGACTGGTGCAACCACTGTGTAAAACATTATGGAATTTCCTCAAAATACAAAAAACAGAACTGCCTTTTGACCCAGCGATTTCACAGTTGGGAATATAAACAATAATTCAAAATATCTTTTACACCCCTATGTTCATAGCAGCACTATTTACAATAGCCAAGTGCTGGAAACAGCCTAAGCAGCCATTAGTAGGTGAGTGGATGAAAACACCGGTACATTTACACAATGGAATACTACAAAGCAGAAAAAAGGAACCCCCATCTTTTGCAACAACATGGATGGAACTGGAGAATGTTATGCTAAGTGAAATAAGCATAAGTACCATATGATCTCACTTATGAGAGGAATGTAATGAATATATAAACTAATGAGCAAAATGGAACCAGGGGCTTGAAAACATGGAACAGACTGACAGCAGCCAGAGGAGAGGGTGAGGGGGATAATGGTCAAAAAACAGGAAAGAAGCTAGTCAAAGAACATGTATGAATGACCCAGGGACACTGCCAATGGTGTAGGGATTGACTGTGGGACCAGGGGGTGGGCTAGGTGAAGGAGGGCATGGGGGGAAAATTGGGATAACTGTAATAGAATAACAACAAAATGTTTAAATTTTTTAAAAACATAATGAAAATGTATCACACACTAAAACACACACACACACACACACACACACACACACACACACACACACACAGAAATAAAAATATGTCAAGGCCCCATAGCAGAAGGGAGTGTGGTGACATGAAGAACTTAAAGACAAATGTGGTTGTAGTATAGAGAGTGAGAGGGCTTGAAATGAGACAGGAGAAATAACCATGTGCCACATCATGCAAGTCTTTGTAGGCTGTATTAAAGAGTTTTGTTTTTATTGTAAGAGTAATGGGAAGACACAGTGCTTTTAAGCATGAGAACGATATGGAGTTTCTTATGCAAAGACCATTCTGTGCCTTGACTGGTGTGGCTCAGTGGGTTGGGTGTTGTCCTGGGAACCAAAGATCATTGCAGCTACAATCAAGGGTATAGACTAAAGGGGTGCCAGTGTGAATGTGTGTAGTTTAGGAGCTATTGCAATAGTCTAGGAAAGAAGCAATGGTAGGATGGCGGTAATGGAGATGAAAAGAAGTGGATTGGATTTGGAAGTTTTTTCCAAAGTAAAATTAGACCATAAAACCCCATCAAAACCAGAGTTCAAAGTGGGGGAGGAACAGGGAGATATTAAAAGTTCCCTAAGTACAACTATGATAAAATGGTAGGGCAATCCACTGAGATAGGGAAGGCTGGAAGATGACCAACTTTCAGGAGCAAGTTGAGTTTGAGAGGCCTTCGAGATATCTTTGAGGAGGGGTCCAGTAGGCATTTAAACATACTGATCTGAAGGTCCAATGAAAAGTCTGAGCTGGAAAATAAATTGGAAAACTCATCTGCATTCAGGTGGGAATTAAGCTGTGAATGTGGGTGAGCTTGACCAAGCAAGTATGGAGAGAGGTTGGAGACGACTGGGCTTCAGGAAAAGTCAATATTTGCAGCAAAAAGTAGCTGTGATAGTACATGGATTATCTCTCCACTTCTGGAATTCAGAACTCCTTAATTCCTTCTTTTGCATTGCCACTCAATTACTTGGTAACATTTAAAAACTAACTCTCTCCTTACAAAATCAGTGTTCCATTCATTGTAGGGGTTTGTGCCATTTTTATGAGGGTGTACTTTTACTTTTTACCAAATATTCTTAGTAACATGGTAGTAAGTATACTGGTAAATGTATACTTACTACATCTCAGTACACTGAGAATATGATGGCAGAAGTTTAACTTGGTAAAATTGGGCCTTATGTGTAGACAGGTGGGACTCGGGGAGATCTGCAGTACTCTTCCAGAGTGTTTTCTGCCAGGGTAGGCAAAGGATAGCCCCTGTTCTGTTGTGATGTTCAGAGTAGTAGGTTCTACATGCTTGACCATTCTCTGAAAGTAGAACTGTGCTTTCAAAGTGTGTAGGCTTCTGATACATGACCCAGCTATGGGAGAAAGAGAGAGGTTCCCCCTCTTTCTTAATCAGTGTTGTATAGCATATATTTGTGGCCTCAAGAGTTTGAAAAAAAGAAGGTAGTAATTTGGTTGATTCAACATTTGAGCTGAGTCAGAAAGTTACTCCATCATCCTTTAGCAGGCACGAGGAGGTGGCATGTTCAGAGTCAGGAGTCTCCATCTCTGATACTGAGTGTTTGGGGTAAACCATATCCACTCCCTTTATTTCCATATCAGCAATACCACCCATTTTCCCTATCTCTTTGGCTTGTTATGAGTGTAATGAGATCACAGATTTGAAAGCATTTTGAAAATGTCAGACATTATCATGCCAAAAAATAAGCCATCCACTGAGAATAGTCTGCCTTGGGTAAGACACAATGTTTTTACACTATACTGTGCTGCCTTTTTTTTTCCAAATTTTGTTTCCTTTGAAAACAAAAGCTTCTGAGCTACTTAGAAAAATAAATAAATTTAGAATGGGATAGCAGGTAATAATAGAAAATAATATTACTTGTATATAACTTCTTTGGAAAGATCCTAAACTTCCAAACCAAATGCTTTAGATTTAAACTTATTTTTCTCCAGATATATATCTGTGGGAAACCCCATCACTCTATCCCCTATATTTCATCCCCTATATTCCATCTCCAACTCAGAACTATTATTTAATATCAGTCTCATTTATCCAACTGTCTTCTACTATATCCAATTCAGTGTTTCATAAGTACCTTATACTGGACAAATCCACCAATTGACCAATCATTATCTCAAACCATCCCCCAAGTCCTACTTCACCATTGCCAAGTACTGCATCTACTTTCCTCTTGTAGCATATATATTAGTTAATTGTACAATAATCTCATTATTCAAGTTATTCTAGATATGTCTCCATATCAAACATTCTGAATTTAGATTATCTTTTAAGAATTAACTCAGGAATTATTCTTTTCTAGAAGACTTCACCGACTGTCTAGAAAATTGTCCCTACCTCTGTATGTTGTGTATATGTATTGGGGCCCACATGGACCTATGGACCATATCCCATATTTCAGTGTTATTTTCCTGTACCTCTCCTATGACATCTTTGCTCTTCATTGGCAGGGAAGAGATGCTATTGGTCTTTGTATCCCTGATATCAAACCCAGAATTGGACATTCAGAAGAACTTTTCATTTTAGTTCAACAAATAATATTATATTTATTTATAATTAGAAATAATTTATCTGCTGTTATATTTATACCTGTATACAGGTTTTAAATATTTGAAAGCAGTTAATGCAGTATCAAGCAGATAATGCACCCTCAAAATTTTGGGGGAATAAACCTGAATTAGAGAAATTCTGATGCAGAAATTTAGAAATTTAGAGAAAAAAAAATGTAGCAGCCTGTGAGATTGCCCCTTCTACCAAACAGGTGTGGACTATAGACCAGATCTTCCCAGGATCTTCAGTTTTAGAAGTACAAGATTCTACAATTACCTTCCATCTCTGGTTTAGTGTGTGTGTGTGTGTGTGTGTGTGTGTGTGTGTGTGCATAAAAATTCAGATTCCCATTGTCTTATCTAATTTTTAATGGAATAGACTATGCATTTATTACATTTTACTATTGCTAGTATCTAGCATGATACCTGCAACATAATAGTGAGTTAGTAAATGTGTGTTAGGTAAATACAACAGTTACATATATTTTACATATTTACTGGTATTATTTTGCTCTATCTTCACTCCACTCTAGTAAATTGAGTCTTGCAACTTAACATCAACCTGGTTAAAAGAATCAGTTTCAAAAGGTATATGTCAGTCTTAATAATCCTCTTTCAATGGATTCAATGCCACCTTTAGCTTTGTAATGTATTTATGCCCATTCTTGATGGAAAATAAATGATACACAAGCTATCCTTCACAAATCTTAGTCATTGTGTTATAATGAAAACAGACTGGAAAGGATTTTTGGAGCAATTAGGTTGAGTAGTTAAACAGTATACAGAACTTCAAATAAATCAATCCTTTCTTTGGTGGTTTGGTTTGTTATCTTAATATAATATAGGTATAATAATGCACAGAAATATATCAATTGATGTGTTTATTTCCTGTTGGCCTCATTTCTCAGATAAGGAGGTCTAGATAGCAGTGAGTCCAGGGGAGCAATAATAGAGAATATTTTCCTAATTTTTAAAAATGAAAACCCACATTTTGCCTTGTGAGCCCAGAATATAAGTGTCAAATGTTAACTGAAATAGTATTTTCACCACTACTCTAGAAGCACTAAGTCCAGGTCACTTAGGGGATCAATACATAGAGTCATAGAAAGGCAAATAGGATGACTTCATTTCATCCCTAACGAGCTGGGAAGTGTCTACTAAAATTGTTCAAAATGGAAAGTAAATTGGATACTTAATGATTTCCAAAGATAGTTTCTTTTTCTTTGTCTAATATTCTGTTTCACTATTTAATTCACATTACTGTTTAGAAAGTATTGTTATATGAAAAGTATTCTTATATGAAAGGTCCTAAATTTATTTCCTTGTGGATAGAACCCCAGAAAGAGAGAAATTAATTTTCATGATTCTCTTCTAAATGAAGGTAAGGACCAGACTCCAAAGACAGGGAACTCCAAAGGCTAGTGATGTTTTCAGGCCCACAGAAAGAGAACTGTGGTAGACATTGAAATACTGTAAGGCTGAGAGCATACAGACTACCAGAGGGTGATAGGAACATGGAAAGGGGCAGAAACTCTGCATGCATGAAAACTCAGTGACCACAGACTTCTTGAATATAGAACTTACAATAGGAAGATTAACTTCAAACTAATCAGTGTTGTGAAAAACATTAGCAGTGTACACCTTGGGTTTATTTAGTCAGGACATGGTTGGATTTGAGCCTACAGAAAAGTAGCTCAGTGCCTCAGCTTATGTAGGAATGGGGAGGACAGAGGCTAACTATTAATCCCTACAAATATTTATTGAGCACTTACTATGTGCCAAATACTGACAACAATGAACAAAACAGAGAAATATCTTTCTTTAGAGAGTTTACATTCCTGTGAGGATGATAATCGATACGCAAGAAAAAATTGGGCTTCAAAATTATAAATTGTGATAAGTACTTTGAAGGTAATAGGCCAGGTGATGAAAAACCATTTAGAGGCTTTTGGGGCAGCCTAAGTGGCCTGGGGAGGTGGCAATAAAACATGAGTAAGATAAAGTAAATTCTCCATTGATGAAGGTCACTGTCCTCTGCGTCACAGTCACAAAGCACAACTGTGCAACACCACCAGGGTGCTAATGAAACTAGGACACCTCTCCATTTCAGCTAGAAAATAAGATGTTAGAGAATTTGGTAGAGAAAATTATTTCATAAAAACATTAGTGCAATTAAAATACAAAGGCTGTTTTTCTCATCAAACTATTAAATATTTTAATAATATAACAAAAATAGTTTTGTTAATGTCAACATATGCTGGAACTGAACTAATGTTTTGTTTGTTTTCTTTATTTTTTGCTTTTTCAATTATACACAATCACACATAGGTTTACCCCCCCCAGGGGAAGCATATTCTAGAGTTATTTGTTTTCATTGAAAACAAAAAGATAATGATAATACCTTGTACTTTGTGTTTCATTTTTTAAGCAAAACTCAAATCATCACACTTCAAAATTCTAATATAAACAATGTGTTTTGGACAGAGTAAACAAGTCAATGTAATTGAAAAAATAGCTTGTAGCTTGAAATTTTCATCAATTTTATAACTTCTATTGAAAACTGTCCTTCCTCCCTAGTGCAGCTGCATCTCCTTGGGTTTCTGGGGCAAATATGTAATGTCGAGAAGCTGATATAACTAGAACAGTCTCACCCAATTATGTTACTTTGTGTATGTGTGTACTTTCCATATTTGAATGCACACAGGACTCCTATTAAATGCTAATAATTTTCTAAATGGAATCATACGCCTTGGCAAATTGATACCAAGTACACCACTTCCATCACCCTCTGTATCTAGGATTTACACAGGTCAAGGAAACAACAAAAATCATAAATGGCTGCTGTCATCTTAGGAAAAGATAAAGATGATGTATTTTATTATAAGAAAAGAATTCCATTTTTTCCATGTAGATCTATGTAGTAGGTAAGACTATCAGAATGTAACAGTTACATAATTCTTAATCACCAGGCACCAAAGCCTAGGAAACTAACCAAAAAGAGCTCCTGAAGGTAAAATTACATATTCGTATAAAAAGACTCCTTAAAATATTGGCCAGTATGTGGAAGTCTAGAAATATTAACCTTATTTCATCGCACCCAGAACAAAGCATTCTTTATATTGTACACAGTGCCTAGCGTACCTCTTTACTCTAACTATTCTCAAGTGCTCTCTCCCACCACTAGATTCTCTGTACTCCCTCTAGTCACTTCCCTCGATATCTAGCAAAACTGAGATAAATCTATCCCTTCTTCTATCTTCCATGAATATTCATGATTTATGAAAAATATCAGTGAATTGTTGAATATTATCATGATCCAAATCTTGCTTTAATTTTTATTTGTTTTTTACATTGATTTCTCAGATTCCTTTTTTCTTGATAACTAAATCAAGACAACATGAATTTTTAGTATTTATTCAGATATAACTATTCCTATAAAGATTTACATTTAATGAAATTCTTTTAAAAACATGATGACTGGATTCATAGAATTGGATGTGAAATGTTGGCATTGAAGGCAGCTTGGGCACAACTAAAATCATACCAGTAGGCAGTGACATAAATTGCCATACCAAGGACTGGCCTTCAGTTTTTGTAAGGTGTAATAGGATATCCTACAGGAGTTACAGGAAAAAAAACTCATTATTTGCTCTGAGTAAGCAATTAAAAAAAAATGTGGTCAAAAGTGCAACACAAAGAGAATAACTAATAAGCTCTTGAAAAACTTCCTAGAGATTAAGCACTGGTTATTAAATTCTTTCTGAAGGTATGTTAAACAGAATTCCAGAGGGGAAGAAAAAAAGTGTAAAAATATGTATGTGTACCTAGTTGCAAATAAGAAATACCATGTCTTACAAATTAAAGCAAAAATGTAATTCATTGGATCAACATTACATAACTCGGAATTGACAGAATATTAGAGAACATGTGACAGAAAACTAGCAAGAACTAGCGGACAGGAAAGCAAAACCAAGGTTATGCCGCCTCGCACTCGCTGCCACCCTACTGGGCCGTTGGCTCTAATGACGCGTCTACCAAAAATTCCTGATGAACCCAATGCCTTTGTATTACGATACCAAGATTCAAAGACTTGGTAGAAACATTCAATTGGCTAGTTCTAGGGTCTACGAGAGAGAGCCCTGTATGAGTAGTATGGGAGTTTGGGAAAGAATTATCTGCCCACCTTGAGCTGTACTGGAAAGTGTGACATGTACCTCATCTATCTGGGGTTTTTCACAGTAAAGGAAGGTTGTTTACGTTCTGTGCATCCTCACACTACCATCATCCAGTTCGTTATACTCATTTGGTTTTTTATCCAATTTATATAGTAACACATAGTAAAGTGTTCCTATATATCATAATACAAGTAGCTCTCTAAACTTTTATAACAAATAAATGCATTTACCCTTCCCTACCCCAAAGAGGTGTCAAAAGTATCAATAGTTATTGAATTCAGCGTTGGGTGTCATTTACTTCATTGGTGTCATAAATCTGTCTTGATATTGTACAAACTATGAACAAAATTGTAGTTAACTCTATCAACACAACCTATATAAAATCTGAGAGTAGAAGAAAGAAAATAAAAATTAGTGAAGATATGCAAATATATGGATAACTTCCTATTCTCTCCTAATCTCTAGTAAAACCTGTCTGTTATGTTGTAATTTCTCCTCTGAGCTGTCATAAATTTATAACATGATGTTATTGACACATCCTAAATTAATACATTGCCCTTTATAAACTTCATAATCCATAATATCATGAAATTTATTGGTGGCAGTCTTTATGATAATGAAGTAATTTCAGATAGTGTAAATTTAATAAATGTGCAATATATTAAGAATGGGATAGTTTATGTAAGGGGAACTTTTAAATACTTCTCTATGATATCATGCAAACAGCAAAATTTTAAAGCTTTTATTTATTTATTTTTAGAGAGAGGGGAAAAGAGGGAGAAAGAGAGGGAGAGAAACATCAATCAGTTGCCTCTGATATGCACACCAACTGGGGACCAAATCCTCAACTAAGGCATGTGCCCTGAGAGGGAATCCAACCAGTGACATTTTGCTTTGTGGGATGATGCTCAACCAAGTGAGCCACACCGGTGAGGCCACAGCAAAGTATTTTAAGGCTAATATTTAAAGAATGAAGTGGTTAAAAACTAGTAATAAGGAAATAAGAGTGGAAGATAAAATATTAAAATTGAAATATCCTATCCTATACAATATTATTTCATGACTTACAGAGGACTTCACTTGGCCGCAGATTAAAGCAGATCATTGAAGTTTTTTTAAATGGAAATATTTTCAATAAATAATCGGTAGCTTTCTTATGCTCTTAATCAATATGGCTTCATGGGTTACACCAACGAAAGAAAAGGTCATAGACCTACCTCCTCATCCTGCCTCCATCTAGTGTTATTCTGGGTTAAAGGGTTTGTTTGCTTGTTTGTTTGTTTTAATTTCTCTATTGTTTTAAGTTGATGCAAGTAGTTGAATATTATCACTACTAAAAAACAGAGTCAGAATCTCTCTCTTATGCACACTTTATGACATGTTTTCGAAGCATTAGAAAGAAATTGAAAGCAATACCCTTCTCACATTTGTTTCCTATTATTAATGTCAGAAACCATCCATCCATTCCATCTATAGCCATCTATCTACCCACCAATCTGTCATTATCTATGACTATTTTCACTCTCTTTTTATTCTTATCTTTTCCCTATCTAAATATGTCAAAGATGGTAAGTGTTTAGCAAGAGAGTGATTTATAAAAATGCAACCAAACCACTGTCCTGTCTCAAGTGGTGAGGTTGGCCAGCATATGCAACTAATTCTCACAGAGGCATTCTGGAAAACCAATGACAAGATTGGGACTCTGGGCTAGCCCCAGGGCAGTCAGCAGTGGTAGACTGCTACACACAGCCTCATGTGTAAAGCTCCTGAACTGACACAAAGCTTAATGGAAATGAACCTTGACGATGTGGCCAATCGAGTGTAAGTGACATCCTGCTTGGCATGCCATGATGATTTTTCTTTCCTCTCTTGAAGGCATAATGCTTCCTTTGGGAAACCCTGACTGCGAATGCCATTGTGTGCTTAGATGGGAGATTTGCCAACCCTGAAGAGGATATACGTGGAGTAAGGACCCCAGAAACAGGTTTGTCCTTATCCTCATACTCCATTACTCTTGCCAACCCGGTGCAAAGTGAGGCTAACCACACTTTCAGTGGACATGATGTTGGAATAATAGCATATCTTATAAATGTTTCATTAAAATGTTATAAATGTCTGTGAAAAATTACAGTAGGTACCAGTCATTTCATATTTATTGGTTATCTATTATAGTGAATCACTTGTACTAAGTTTGTAGGAAATCAAAAGCCTGCTCTCCAAGATCTGCCACTTAGATAAAAAGATGAGATATATAAGAAAATAGGCACAATAATTATGGTAGCTATTAATGTCTATGAATCATATAGATAGAAAATGCTCTATAGTTTTCACAGAGATGCAAATAATTAAATAAACTAAATTTAAAATCTTTTTGCTTTTAATAAAAATGTTTTTATCTCAAGTGAAGATAATAGGATTGGTCACCTAATCAGTATCACCTGCATCTCTTATAGTTGGGTTATTTTTTAAATATTAGAACTGGATTTACCAAACCTTCTGCTACTGCATATTTTAAAATGAAATCTCAACTATGAGAGTCTCAGCCTCAGGTAAGAGGGAAAATCTATGAAATGAAATAACTCAAAGCTGAATAGGCTCTATGCAGGCTATTGGTATAGAAAAGCAGATGAAGTTTGGAGTAAACACTACTTGAAGTTATTTCAGTTAAAGTACTTTATAAAGTACAAGGTATTTCATAAAATACATAAAAAATACAAGGTACTTTTTAGCCAGTGAACCAGGCTGATTTGCTGTTTATTGGGGAAGACACATAATTAAATTAGGCACTAAACAACAGTATAATAAATGTTATGCTGGCAAAATATAGGGCATTAATAAGGGCATTTATAGGACAGGTAACAAAGCCATACTTGTCCCTGGCTGGTGTGGCTCAGTGGATTGAGTGCTGGCCTATGAACCAAAGGCTTGCAGGTTCAATTCCCAGCTAGAGCACATGCCTGGGTTGTGAGCCAGGTCCCCAGTAGTGGGTGGGAGAGAGGTAATCACACAATGATGTTTCCCTCCATCTCTTTCTCCCTCCCTTTCCCTCTGTCTAAAAATAAATAAATAAATAAAATATTTTTAAAAATGCCATACTTGGAACCAGAGGAGTACATCAATAATGGTTTTTACAAACTAAGTGATAACTAATCCCTAACAGGTGAGTAAGTACGAAATGACTGAAATGTACACCTTGATTAGTGTTTAGCTAGCAATTACCACTTTCTTAGTGTGAGTCCAGCTCCAAACCAAGCATAATTATTCCATAAAACAACTCTTTGAAGTAGGTACTATAATTATCTACATTAATGTAGGTATATGGAGAGTAATAAAATGCTCTAGAATGTGGATTTAGTGACAAATAAGACTTGATTTCAGATTAGTCTCACTTAGAGCTTTATGCTATACTTCTCAACCACATCACTCTAGTGCTAGATGAAATTTAGAAATGCAAGTGGAAGAAGCAGAGCTAGGAAGGATTTCCCAGACAGAATAATAGTAAGTATAAAGTTTAAGATGTGAAAGAAGAGGTAGAGTAGGAGATAGATAGAAATAGCAAGAAAGAAGACTAAAAATGTATATAGCTTCTAGTTTATAGAGTGCTGTGCAAGGTATATTAATTTTTACCTTATGATCAATGAGCTAATAAGAGATCTTGGAGCAGGAACATGATGAATTTAGGAATATTTTTCTGGTTGCAGTTTGGAAAATAAATTGTGTGTGGAGTGGGATAAATTGGTGGTTGAGATACAATTAGGAATTTATTATGGGGAATCCAAGTGGACCTAGATTGTGGAACTGGGATGTAAGAGATACTGTGTGGACATCAGAGTTATTGAAACAGTACTCTTAAAATAAATACATTGTCTGTGGTAGGAAAAAATAGAAGAAAATTATGATTTACTGGCTTGGGAAACTGGATTTGAAATGGTGCTATTCATTAAGACAAGAAATGCAGAAGGATGAACTCCTGCTTTTCTCTATAACTGTTCTCTTACTATGATTTATCTAAGGTGATGCATTCAGACTTAACCAGTTTTCATTTAATCAGAGTCCTAGTAATTAATACAGAGGAACTTAATCTCCACATTATACTTCAATGGCTAATATAGATCCCTTTTCAAAATAAATAGCATTTTAGTCTGTAAAACCAATGTCCTTTCTTTCTTTTTCTTTTGTGAGCAAAGTCTGTTGTTAAATTTCTCTAAACATTGAGATGGTGGGAGAAGCTGTGTTCTGAGAACATGGCCTTCCAAGGAGTGCTCCCTGTCCTGTGTGAACGGAAGTGATGGGGTGGCCATTCTCCTGGAGGTCAACTTTGGGAGATACATTTTTAGAAACAAGTAACCGAATCCTTGAGCAATGAAACCAGTTTGAGAATTGTACACAGGGGCATGCCAGTAAGAGTTTTGATTGGCCTCAGATCATAATTGATCACGTAATCGGTAGCCAAACCAACTAGGAATGAGGCCAGCTATAGCTTTAGCAAGTTTTTGTTTATTTGTTTCATGACTTCAGTCACTTTATATTTATGTGCAAATTCAGTGTTCCTGTGAGTCAACAGAAGTAAACTCGGTGATGATTTTTATATTGCATTTTTCATTTCAATAATTAATTTAAGAAATGTAGGATAAGTATCGTTGGACTCACTGGAATGATCACCTCGTATCCATGTGCAGCCATGCATTTGATTTGGGCTAATGAAAAAGGAAATGGGGGCAGACTGCAAACATAAGTGATGTATACTCATATAAAGAACAAATAGCAATAAGACAGCAGGTAGAAGGAAAAATTCCAAAGTAATTATAACAGAGAAAAATGTGGGTCAACCAACATTCCTCATGGCACATGGTACTGTAGTTAGTGACATGAGATGCTGTGAGTAAATATAATCTATGCTGCAGGAGCATGAAGCATGTTCTATTTCTGCAGTAGTTTTGATAATATTTAATTTGTATTTAAATTAATTTCTCTTTGGGTGCTGTTCTCATAAGAAGTTTATATCTACTTTTACACGTGCAATGATTTATTAAATAATATAACAGAAGTCATTTAAGTGACACTGATGGTTCTTAAAATTTACTTTTGAAATTGCAAGTATTCTGTCTGTTACTCAAGTTTAGAGGTGCTGCTTAAGCTAAGCTACTGCTATAGTTTAAAGACTTTTGGGGAAACTCATTTAAGCATTTCTATCTTTCCCAAGACTCTGTAACAGGACACATTAAATTGTTCCCAAGGAAAACCCAGAGAGTGAATTACTCATACATATTTGATAAACTTTAGCCCATTTTAGAGTAACTGTATTGGTATTTATAGCTATAGCAATAGATATTTTAGAACAGTTAATTCTTAAAAGTGGAATATCACAGGAAAACTGCTCATCAAATTGTTTGGGGGAGAGCTAATATGTGTAGTGTTTAAATGTAAGATCTTTAGAATTGAGACTGGTCTGACCACTTGCCCTCTTACTCAATAGCTAAATAACCTTGGTGTATTAGATAATTTGTGAGTTATATGCTGTGATAAAAGAGCAATTATCAGAGAAAAGCTGACTCATAGGGGATTTATATATCTGATAATTGATTTTTCTCAGTCAAGAGGTGGTCCTGGGCAGCCATATTTGTATTATAAGGTTCTACTCCTGCCATGGTCACAATTGATCAGACCAAAATTATGTATGTAACTGTAGCTGTGGTCATTGTATCCTTCTTTCTGAGACTGTGGACTTGGACCGAGACAATGAATTATTATGAGTACTTCACTTAAATTGAGATAATTTATATTCTGAGCTGTGGATATTCACTTTACATAGTACATGTGCTACAAAAATAAGAAACTGGCCTTTATGTAAGAAAAATAAAGCACATATGCAGGAAAAAGAAGGAAGGAAAAACATTGTGTGGTACAGAGAGCAACTAAGTTAGTGAGAGAGTACTCATTCTCTCCACCTATTATACATATATTCATCTAATTCACCCAAACAACACAGACTGTTTCTTTAAAGTAACAAGCACAGTACTAAGGTCTATGCAACTCTCTCTGTTTAAGTACAATGTCATGTTTTACATCTTTCTTATATAATAATGTCTCGGGATTTTATATTAAAACAGATCTATATAAAGGATCTACTATGAGTATAATTGATGTGGATTCCTGCTACTTCTTTCTTGGTGTTGTTGTATGACATTGCATCTAATTTTCTTTTCTCTTCTTGTAATACATAACATATTTTTCCCTTTGGAAACATTTAGAAATTCTTCTATGTGATCTTCATTTTTATTTGTCATTATTTGTGCATCTGTCTTCTCAAACACAATTTACTATGCATTGGGCAGAAATCATGCCCAGATGTCTTTTTTATTTCTTTTTTAAAAATTACATTTTATTGATTATGCTATTATAACTGTCCCAATTTTTCACCCTTTGCTTTCCTCTACCCAGCATCCCCATGCCCTCAGGCAATATCCACACAATTGTTCATGTCCATGGGTCATGCATATAAGTTCTTTGGCTGCTCCATTTCCTATACTGTAACTTACTTCTCCATGGCTATTCTGTAATGCATGTTTGTACTTCTTAATCCCCTCATCTCTTCACCCTTTCCCCATACCCCCATCCCATCTGGCAACAATCAAACCCTCTTATTATCCATGATTTCATCTCTATTCTTCTTGTTTACTTAGTTTGTTTTTTAGATTCAATTGTTAATAGATATGTATTTATGGCCATTTTATTGTTCAGAGTTTTGATCTTCTCTTTCTTAAATAAGTCCCTTTAACATTTCATATAATAATGGCTTGATGATGATGAAATCCTTTATTTTTCTCTTGTTTTGGGAAGTTCTTTATCTGCCCTCCTATTCTAAATGATATCTTTGCTAAGTAAAGCAGTCTTGGCTGTAGATCCTTGCTTTTTATGACTTTGAATATTTCTTGACAATCCCTTCTAGCCTACAAAGTTTCTTTTGAGAAATCAGTTGACAGTCTCATGGAACTCCCTGGTAGGTAACCAACTGCTTTTCTCTTGCTGCTTTCAAGATTCTCTCTTTAACTTTCATTTGAACCATATTTCTTTGTCTCCTCACTGCCAGCCTCCCTGTGTTGGTTTCTGTGTATTAGGTAGAGCTGCTTTGACTCCATGTTTTGGTAGTGTGGCCTAATGTAGAAGGTGCCTTGTAAGATCCAGTGACACAGCCTCCCCTATCACCCAAGCTGGGTACTCAAGGTGTGCCATTTGTGTAGGCTGAGTATACCTCCTCTTATTTTTTTATTAAGTCTTAGTTGAGCCTTCTGTGCTGTTGGCACATCAATTGGAGGGATTTTCCTAGGCCATCCAGCTGCAAGGACTGGCTGTGACCACTGACCACCAACCTCTTCCCTCCATGGAGGATCAGCTATGCAAAGGCAGGGTGGTGGTGCTCCAACATGGTCTGTAGCTGTCCACTGGGTGTGCAGACTCTGGGAATAACCAGGTGGTGCAGGCAAAGGTCAGCCCCCACCTGCCTGGGCTATAAATTGCTTTATCTAGATTGAGATGGTTGCTACTTGAGTTGGGCTTGGAGATTTCCAGGTGAAGCCAAATGTCCATCTAGGCTGGCTGCTGTTATTTCCATGCCTGGGGCCATTAGCAAGAGGTGCTCACTGAGGTCAGCTGTTGCTTGTTTGACAGAATTTAGGAAATTGTGAAGCATAAGCCAAGACCAGCCATTCATAAGGAAAACTGTATGAATAATGTTGGTGGGACCATAAGTTGAGTGGGATGGATTTTCAGGGGATTTCTGGGGCATGGCAAATGGTGTTAGTCAGGTTGATGGAATCTCAGAAATGGCACCCACCTGCCATCTCTGTAACTCTATTGGGGGAAGGTTCAGAAAAGGGAAAATGGCCTTTCTGTCTGGGAAAAAGCTGTCCCCAGCTCTTTTCTTGATACCAGACTCTTCACTTCCTCCCTGTATGCCACTGGTGCCTTTCAAGCTGCTAACCCAGTGATGGAGCTTGGAGGGCATGAGTCTGAGTAGGTGAGCCTGTGTGTGGGTTCTTTACGAGGAACTGCTTGGGACTCTAGGATTTTCTAACACTGACTGGGTCCCCCTGTTTTTTGTAGCCAGAAGGTGTGGGGACTTCTCTTCCTGTCACTAGAATCCTAGGCTGGGGAGCCTGGTGTGGGCTGGGACTCTTCACTCTTGAGATATCCCTGATGAATTTTTATCTACCACAGGTGAATGTGGGACCAGTCTGTTCTCTGTCTTTACCCTTCCTAACAGTCTAAATAGATGTGGTTTCTTTAATTCCATAGTTGTCAGACTTCCATTCAACCTGATTTCTGATGGTTCTGAATGATGGTTTTTCTATATTTTAGTTGTAGTTTGATGTGGTTGTGCCAGCAACTAAGCTGTGTTTACCTATGCCACCATTTTGACCAGCAGTCTCCTTTTTATTTCTCAAGTTCATACAATAGTGCCTTGAATGGAATCAACCTTCCATCCACATTTATTGATCAATCACATTGGGAATGCAAATAAGGTCAAAATTGGAATGGCTTGCAAACTCTTCCAGGTTGAATAACTGCTCATAACAAGCTTTGCCTACTTTCCAAATACCTTTCCTTTGTTTATTTCCTCACTCAGCCTCTGAAAGTCTTTCTCTCTGAGTTTATCATCCAGAAATATTTGCATATGTAAACCAAGGTTGTAATCACAGCTGCAGGATACACAGAGATGTGGGCTTATATATCATTTTCTTCCTGACTTCAACCTTCCTGGCTCTGTATATAGGAGCTGAGAATGTATGATCTGGGCAAATATTTTGTGCTTACTATATGATAACACACTTGAAGTAACTGGTCAACAAATTTCTTACTAATACATTTCAAAAATAAATGTACATCCGCATATGATTTATCAATCAATAGCTATATATATTTTTTAAAAAAGGACTTGTTTGGAAAACAGGAGATTTGAACCATAAGCTTTGCAGCTAAGGAGTTCTGTGACTTCATGGAAGTCCCTTAGCTTTTCTGATCCCCATTTTTCTTACATAAAAGTATGCACTAGACTAAGTGACCTTTAGTTTTCCTCTATTTTTAATATCTGTTAACTTTACTTTGAGCTCTGGCAATCTGCAGCAAATATTCTTCTACTTTACTTAGTTATGAGTGATGATGTTGTAGGAATCATTCCTTTATCCATTACTAAGTTCAATTACAATATAAGTCAAGATTGAGCTATGTAAGAACTCATCCATAACCTATATTCAAAATTAATTTAGTTTAATTGCTTACTGAACGCCAAATACTTTAAGCCAGCAGTAGAGATTTCAGTGTTCTTCAATGTCAAATACCCACCCCAGGAAACCAAATTTGTTTATTTTTATCATTACTTTTTGTGTGTTAAATGATTCTGTTAAATGAAGTGCCACAAACTAAGCATTGAAATGAACTGACCTGAACAACAAACTGAACATGCCTGAGGCATCAGACAGGTTTCTACTTTATTTTTATTCCCTTTTATTTGGGAGAATGATGTGACAGGAGAATCTTTACTGATTTTTGAATACTAAATAAATTAGTCATGGGTGGAATGCCACTTCAATCACTTTCCAGTGAACAGGCTCTGCCCTCTGAATTCACTGTTCATGGCTTGACTCAGAACTGGGCCAAGCTGAGAATAAGTGGTTCCAACTTCCTAGGAATACGTAACTGCCTGGTAGTTAAGAGTATGGATGATAGGGTTGTGCCACGAGAGAAACGAGGGACACTCAAAGATCTACGTCCTGGGATGCTCCTATATTCACTTACCTTTATGAAGCAAATGGGAAGAATGGAAGGAAGAGATAAGGAAAGAAATAAAACCACTAAAATTATTGACCATTGCAATGTGTTAGTAACTATGCTAGTTGCCCTCACATTTATTATTCCCTTGATAGCATTACCAAAACCTTAGGGAATGAGTCTTTTGCCCATGAAAGAAGTTATTTAGGAACCTGGACTAAGTTTTATAAGGACCATGGTATATCTAAATTACAGAACTATAGGAGTCCATGGTTCTAAGCTGAACAAACTCTAAAGAGAATATAATTGTCTCTTGCCTTATTTCTGAGAACACATTTTAAATAATGCTTAGGTATGGAAGAGGGAAACCTATTCTCCCAAATTGTCACCAGAAGACTCATGTTTATCTCAAATATATTTGAACAGGGACAGGTACTCCTTTTGTGAACTATGGGCATCTCTCAACATTCAGCTCCACCTGTCTGTGTTTAGTCCCCTGCCCGACATCGGCATCCTTAGAAAGATTAGATGAGTATTGAAATTGCATAGATCAACCAGGAGAAGTTGAAAGCAAAATATTCTAAAACAAGTGGATGCAGACTATCAATAAGAGGTCCCCTTTTATAGATGAGAAAATGCCAGATGTTAGAGGACTACAAACTAGTTTAATCCTAGAGTACAAATATTAGACTTTTGGGAGTACTGACCAAAGGTTACACAACAGACCAATGGTACCAACTGAACTCCCCTTAATAGATTGCAATCCTAATTTTGCAGATGAGTGATGAGATTATATAAATTTCTGAGAGGCTCATAGCTAATAAGTAAATGAGTTTATTCAAATACAATTAGCCTAATTCCAAAGTTCAGCCTCCTTCTACTGCCCAAACACTCCTCCACCTGTTCTGTCAGTTCACAGGATATCTAGGCATCCAAGATAGACCTGAACTCTCCCTCCTCCACTCCCACACCTAGAAAAATAAAGGAAAATACAAGTACAGGTTATATTATGGGCCCTTTATACATTTAAGATAGTCCAAGGAAGAATGTAATGTGTAACCATATGAACTGTGGCAAAATAGCCCCTTGCATTGTCCCACCTTCAGTGGAACTACCCACCTTCAGTGATTTAAGTTCTTTGCAAGGTGCTTAATATGATGTTTCATCACTCTATCACCACCTGGAACCATTGGCTTAAATTGGTTGATTGTCCCTTTTGAGCTTTGTGTGTGTAGCAAAGCCAATGTACTTCTATGAATTCCCATCACCTCATCTGAGGTGCCTGTTTAGTAACACCAGTCTCCTCTGTTTTTCTGCAGCTATAAAATAATCCATACCATGGGATGCACCTAGCACAGGGACTGACACAAAACTACCTGGTTATTATCGTGAGAGTGTCTTGTGCAGGAAGGCAGAGCAGGTTCCTGGACACCCATAGTAGGGTATGGTGTGGCAAGAAGGTGGCAGACTCCATGGGATCATGTTATCACTGGTAGTGGGGAGAGGGCAATGGAAGAGGAGGATATTGCTCTGGGGACACACAGCCTTCAGTACAATTTTCTCCGGACTTGTCATTGGGCAAAACTAGAATTTCAACTGTGTGGTCCAAATTGTGGTAGGAAATGATTTCGAGGCACTGGAGATGCTGGCCTTAGATTAAAAGGGTTAAGGTAGCATGGGAGAGTACACACAGAGGGAAAAGAACGCTATCTTGGAGTTAGGTCTGTACCGCCGACCATAAGCAGTATATACTCTGTAAGTGCAATGTCATGATTACAACACTAGTTTTAAACAATTTTTTTTCCAAAAAATTAAGGAAGCTGTGAAAATGTAAACTAACAAATAAATCTTTACATTTGCATCTGCCCAAATATTTGTAGCTGCATCAAATCTTCCACTAAGGTATTTTGTCAAGAAAGTGCAGTGTTCTCATGGTTATTGAGACATTGGATAGTTGTAAATGAGTCAACAATGTGTCCCTTTAGTGTAGAAAGGGTGTTTAAAGAAAAATGTATCTAATTTGCTGAACAATTTCTGACACAATGGGGTAATATGAAGACAAAAGGTGTAGTATGACATAATCAAACCAATGTTCATACGTCCAACTCTACAAAAGATTAAAACTCAAAAGTTTGGAGTAAAATAAAGTTTCCTTGATTGAGAAGGCACCAACTAAGAAGATGGAAGACTGCGTGGTGCCTCCAGTCCATCTTGCCTGCTGAACTATGTTAAGGGTGTTTAAGGGGTTAGAGGAACAGGTATACAGAAGCTCTGATGGGACAAGTTTTGATTGGAGGACAATGGGACTTGGCCATTAAGGTAAAGGGGCACCAAAATCAGATCTTCCTGGACAACAGGCCCTTGGCTTCTGAGTGGGTTTCAGCGTTCAAGATCTGTTATGTTTAGCTTCGTGTGTGTGTGTTGGCATGGGGGAGGAGGGTGTGAGATTTGGTTCTGGGTGCAGCTGTAGGTCAAAATTCTCTTCTCTGTGCATGGTTCAACTGCATGTATTGGTCTGTTGTCTTAGAAAAGCAATTCACCACCTCATTAAACAGGAAACATTCATTTTGAGCTGGTTCTGTGGTTACAGAAGGAAAATCAAGAGAGCCTGTAATACCTCTCATTCTAAGAATATTTGAAAAGGAAGGCTGTAAGAAGAGATGCAAATTTAGCAACCACCTGTGCCAACAACTCTCACCTCTCTGAGTTCTTCCTTGGCTCCTTATCTTTTTGTTCTCTATGTTTTAAAAGACTAGGGGCAGATAAAAAAAATCCTCAATAACTAGTATAGCTACCTGAGAGAGAATCCAAATTAGAAGTTCTGTATATTTCCATGATGTTTAATTCCCCAAACTAAAATCACTAAAATAGTTGAATAAGTCCTTTTAAGTACATGTTTTTTCTTTTTTTGCATTTTGATTTAATTAAATGTTTATTTCTTCAACCAAACACACTCATTACAAAAAAATACCTCAAAAGAGTAATTTGGTAGAATTAAGTCCTTTGGCACAACTATTCTTATTTTTCTCAATAAAGAGAAGCTAAAATTCTAAATTAAGTGCTTTGACTAACCCTGTTTGAAATATATTTTTCCTAAAGAAAAACTTCAGCTCATGTGACATTCTAAGAGTTCTTAGCTAAATATGTGTTCTGTAAGCAGCAGTTTGTCAAAACACAACTGGGTTATTATATCAACTTCTCTCAGTGAAAGATATAGCTAAGAGAACTGAGAAAAATACAAAAGAGAAGAAATGGGCTGAAACAGTCATTGTGAGACCTCTGCAGGTTGCTGTGTGGGCCAAGGGTCGAACAATGCTTAGGATAATTCTTCCTCCACAAGATTGGAAATGAAGCATCTTGGTTCATTCAAGTTGGCAATATTTGCCAATATGCAATAGGCACATTTTTTATATAAAGCCAAGTTAACAAGCATTTGAAGTATATGTTGTGAATATAATTGGCCTGGAAATAAAAAGAAATTAAATGGAATCCAGGTTTTCAAAGGCTAAAAGTCTAGCTGAGAATACCCAAGATTAATACTCTGAGTTCTAAATTGTGTGGTAAATTTTTACAAGGTTTCAGAATGCAAAAAAGTTGTTCTGATTATTGTAATAGATAAAAGATTATTTTGACAAATATAGGAACACACTTATATAGGTAAATAATTTTTGATAATTCATATACATAAAATCATAAAAGACAAAATAGTTTAAAAACAATGTGTGCACACATATGTAGAAAAATATATATCTATACTCTTTTTATTCATATGTGCATGTATAGATATATAATTTATGAATATGAATGCATTATCTATACAATATCAAGTAACATATTTGATTAAACTCATTAACTAATCAACTGTATACTCTGGGTTCTCATAGATACATTTTTCTTATTTAGTTGCATTTGCCTCCATTTGGATATCAGACCTAAAGTAAGCAAATTTGCGTTTAGATTTGCCAAATTATAAGGAATACAGAAAAGTATCTATATATTACCCAGCCCCTACCCTATTGTCCCCCACTCCTGTGGGGCTCTGAGGCCATTTCCTTCATCTGCGAAGTCAAGATGCAGCTCTGAGAATGGGCGGTGGGCTGTTTCCGACAGCTGCCCCTGACACTCCAGGGAGTAAAGGGCCTAATCGCCAATCTCCACAAAGAGAATGCACAAGGCGCAAGGTGCTCCGCAACTCACCAAAAAAATAAAGGACCAGGGGACCATCCCCCACACCCTTTGCTTCCCCAGGCTGGGTCAATCTCTCCCACAAACATGGACAAAGCTCTTAATAGAGAATTGGAAAACCTGACAGTCTTTGGGGAAAAGAGGGCCTCTTGGAACTTGAATTTGCCCTTGGGCAAAGCTACTTTACATAGTCATGGTAATTATTTAAAATGGTTATTTCTTTTTAATTATCATTAGTATATAGTAACATTATAATATAGGAAAATATTTTTTCAGAAATGGCATTATAGTTTTAATACCCATTCAAAAACAATAGTGAATGTAAAGTTTGTAATTAAAACCCCCTCAACTGTTTTCTATGTGTAGTGTGCTTTGTTTTTCTTAAAGAAAAACAAGCAAACAAACCCTTATTTCCCCATTAATTATCTGACTTCACATCCTAATACATCAGTTTTCTGGGTTGCTTATAGAATTAAACTTACGAAAAATAAATACTTCTGTATGACATAAAGGAATTCAGGTTTCCTTTATTCAAGAATATCTACTTTTGGATTGTTGCCTTACATACATACCTGTTTTAAAGAGTAGGCTAGAAAATCTTGCAAAGTCAGTACCTCTGGCAACATTTATTGGCTCTGCTGCTTCCGGAAGTCTAAGTTCAGGCCACAGTGATGCCAGCAGTAAGCATCTGAATCATGCCTGTGTGGTTAAGTCTGAGTCATGTTTTCTCAGCATGAACAAAGCTCACATTTAAAGCCATGTGTTGGAGATTTCTGCATCCAATAGAGTCCCATCATTTTAATTTTTAAACTTCCAAAATATTTCCTGAGAACTCTAGACACCCCCACTGGAAGTTTTAACAGACCCTGCAGTGGCAGATTGACAGCAGCAAGTGCACTTAGATTGAAGGCTGCAGGACAGACTGAAAACATGAATAAATTTGCCCAGCACGTATCGCAAACAGGAAGAGCAGGGCCCCAGCATTTCACCCTGAGCCATCTCCTGGCCCCAGATCTGTAACTTCTTCCACGGCACTGTTCCCTTAGGGTTCACTTTGGCTCCTGGCTGCTGGGTACAGAATTTCTTCCTCCCACTAGGGGAAGTCCCTGTGTGTAGTGACAGAACTCCCATTGTTTTCCTCTGTTGACTTCAACACCTGCTGCCGCCTGTCTGGAGTCCATCTGTCCGTAGCACTGTCTAGATAAGTTTCCCATGTGGGTGTGCAGTGCTTTTTAAGTGAAATGTGGTAGTTAGAGACAGCCAAGAACTCCTACCTGCTGCAGCCAGTAGTACAAATTGTCAAAGAGAAATCTCCAATTTTGCTCCAAGCTACTAGAACAGAAAGCTTCTTTTCACAATATTGCCTTATCTGCTTGCAACTCCATTACCTCTGCTCTTCTGGAGAACAGTGGCCTCTGACTGTTCAGAGGGTGACAGATGCTTACCCTTAAATTAACTGTAATTTCAGCATCCTTAGGTTAGTGCTAGGTGGGACCAGAAGACAATACTCTTCTTGGCCAGGATTTCTGTATCATTCCAACCACTGTCCAGGTAAATATACAGTGGTACTAGTAGCACAAAGACAGCCTCCTGGACTACCAGTGTCAAGGTCAGGACTCCAAAAGGCCATTGCTTCTCTTTCTCCTTGGAGCTATATCCTAGGACAGCATGAATCATACTCTTGCAAACTGGAGTGACACGCACTTTGGGGAGAAATGATTTATGCACTAAGCTAGCTTACACTGGCAATTTTGCAAAAGCAGAAATTCTACTTTTTTTGTAACCTTGTCAGCCTTAGTATTAAATTGGTTTTACCCTTTACAAGAAACCAGTAGGTTAAATAGGGCTAGCTTGGTCTTGATTAAGACTATTAACTACCCAATTTACCAGCTATTAGTTGTGTTACCTTGAGCTGTTTATTCACCTCTTTAAATATCATTTCCTGCATCTATAAAATGATTTTTTAATCTTTAAAATGTTGTTACTTCCTAACAGTAATGGTGATCATTAAACAAGAAATTATTTAATAATTACATTGACAAAAAGTATTTGGAGAATTGTCAAGTGATGCAAAAATTCCTTGTTTTTATTGCTTTTGATTAAACAATTTCTGAGATTCCATTAACCATTTCTTTTCTGAATTTTTAAATTTTCATTGTGTGTTCCTCACATTTTAATTTTTATCATTATTTGTATTTTACCCTCGAGGATGCAGGACTCTCTCAGCTATTGCATCGGGCAGATAAAAGGTCGGGAGACTCAGAATTGCAAGTTATTAAACCAGGTCATCGTGTGTGAGAGCATCAACTTAAAACTTTTATATTTGCATTAGAAAAATTAGAACATTTTATCTCAAGATCTTTCAGGAAAAAATAACTTTATCTTGTCTTCCTTGGAGATATTCTGACCTTCTTCACGGAGTTACTGTGATAAATATGTAATAAAAAATTATTGTAAAGCACTTTGCAAAAATAAAGGGCTATATAATTGCTTAAAAATAGTAATTAGATTTGAATCCATTCTTGCAAGGAGCTATATTGCCATCAACAAAACAGCAAATAAGTTGATTGTTCTGCATTCCTTTCTTAAGGACGTTTTATATTTTGCTTGGGACATTTGCCTTGCCTGTTTCTACAATGCTGTCTCTAACTGCACTGACATCACAAAATCCCTGGAGGATTAGAAACTGCTGATGATCCTTTATCTCCGTATAGCAGTTTCTTAGATGCCATAGGCTGGACCTGGAATCACAATAGAAACAGCTGCCCACATTCTCTTGGCTAAGCTATAAAGTGGCCAAAATAGCTTTGCTTTTTAATATAGTCACTTCTTGTGGTTTCAGTCTGATGACAGTATTCAGTGAAGAATCTTTCTTGTAACTCCACCCATGTACTGATATAAAATATTTATTAATTTTCCTTATGCATATCCATGGAGGTCCCTATTTTTTATAGATCTTTTCTCAATGGGCTTAGGAAGTGGAACAATCTGATTTAGTACTAGTTAGCAACACCTTCCATGACTGATAGTAGCAACTGACATTTATTGAGTACTTATAAACTTTCCAGGTTCTGTAATAAGTGATTTGTAAGCATTATAAGCATTAACTAATTAATTTTTACAGAAATCTGTCTGGCAGATGCAATGGAAGTCTCGGTCGAATCCTTATCTGAGATCATACAAGGAGAACGAAGGTGTGAACATTTAGAGTAGTCTTAGACCGATATTATTATTGTAAAAGTGGCTTTCTACAAGTAAAATCTTTGTGTCCTTTGTGAACATAGAAACCTTAGATTAAAGATTAAATATTTATAAGAAATTTTTCTTTGATTTGTCGTTGTGTTTTAATTACTCATTCAACTGCATTTCACCTAAAGGCACTAACAAAAAACTTGACACAGGCCAGGAAAGATATCATGTTCCCTCATATACAATGGACTTGTAAACTAATGTTTATTTTCAATGATTCCCTGAAAATTTATACAGATTATTGGATAGATTGTATCTTCCACTACTGTTTATAAGCACAATTGTTTTTTAGATCTGCTGAAGTTCAAAACTTACTGAATGATGAACCTCAGGGAATATTACAGTGGAAAGTCTTAATTTTAAAATTATTATTTTTCCTCATGTGAAATAATAAGCAATATTACTAAGAGGCCATGTCAGGTTGTGATTAAGCCCAAAGTTCATGGTGTCAGATAAGCTGGTATTCAAATACCATGTATCCTTGGGAAAGTTAATTAACTTCAGTTTCATTGTCTGTAAAATGTATGAAATAACAGTAAAATTAACAATAATAACTAACAATAAATGCTTCCATGCAAGGCTCTGCTCTAAGAGATTTATACATATTAAATAATTTCTTCTTCACAACAGTCCCAAGAGACAGGCACTACTATTCTCTCTACTTTAACAGAAAGGAAGGTGAGGTACCTAATGGTTAAATAACCTGCCCAATGTCCACAGCAGATGAATGGGGAGGCTGGTATTCAAACCCATAGTCTGACTCAGGAGCTCAGCATCTTACTTGTTCTCTGAAAGCACATGGTTGAACGCCTGGCATGCAGCAGGTTCTAAGTAATAAATCCTCTGCTGGCACCGGGTAATAAAAGCAATAACTATTTATTGACTTATCAGTGAAGAACAAAGAAGGAATGTTTTACGTTCTGTAAATTTTCAGATACAATCACAGTCCTAAAAAGCATGGGCAGGAAATATTTTTGTTCCCAAGAAGAGTTGTTCTAAATGTGGCTTTAATGTAAGCTAGATGTGTTCTTCTGTCCTCAGGTTAAAATATCTCACCCTCCATCTTGTAGAAATTTGCCTGTAGAGGGTGATTTATAAATCATTCAGCGACAGATGATGTTATAACTAAAGCAGTGGGAGCTTGGAGATACCTACATCAGATTAAGCTTGTGTTTATTTCAAAAAAGGCTCTGATCTAGTTTGGATTTTTGGCAGACTCAAAATGAGCGCAACATGAACTATTGTAAATCAAAGCTTTCTTTTGAAAGTCAAACTTGGAGTATTTCCAGTCCCAATTAAATATCATTTGATGTATTTGGCCTTCCATTTATTAAGCAAAAACTTCCCTTTCCCTTCTCATATTTATGGTCATGAACTCTGCTTGGAACCATGCTTTTAAGAAGTAGCTCCAGAAAATTATAAAGACTTCATGGCTTTTATAAATTTTGTGCCAAGAAAGACAGACAAAGATATAGCCACACCTCATGGATAAATTTAAATAAAAATATAGACATTAATATACAAATATCACTTGTTCTTTTCTTCAAATTGCTTCCAACATTTGAAAATTCTGAATCCCAATATTGCTTTTCACCTCCTCTGCCGATTGCTTAAGGATTTTTCAGATTAGACTTATAATTATAAAGTAATAAATAGCTCATTCCTGATTTAAGCAACAGGAAAAAAAAAATCAGACAGCAGTCACACCAAGAGAAGTTACTCAAGGGAAAGCTCTTTAAAATGTCTCTCAAGAGATTTTGTTAACAAAATAATTTATGATTATCTCATACTGTGCATGAATAACCCTCATAAATATGGCACAGTACAAGCCAATTAATTATGCATCCTGAATGGCTTAAAATTTATAAAATTGTGGAATTCTGTTTAGTTTGACTTTTAAAATGAATATAGATTGCTGAGAAAGAAAAACTTTGTAATCGCAAATCGAACATTTTATAAAGATCATACAAGAATGTTTGTCTTCATAGATTTCTGGATTATTATATTGATTGATTTACAGAGATTTTTAGCTCAGCTTTTATTCTTGTGGAGTGTTTGATGCTCAGAATAATTTTGCCCAATTTGTTTTGAGCTGAGTTGCATCCTGATTTATTTTATAAAATTAAAAATATTACATAAAAAAGACAATATTGTAACAAAATTGCTGCTAAAAATGAAATTAGAAAAAAATATCAGCACAATTATTTTATTTTATTTTTAAATATATTTTATTGATTATACTATTACAGTTGTCCCATTTTCCCCTTTGCCCCCCTCTACCTGGTACCCCGTTCCCTTCAGCAACCCCCCCTCAGTCCATGAGCATGGGCTGTGCATATAAGTTCTTTGGCTTCTCTATTTCCTATACTATTCTTAACATTCCCCTGCCTATTCTGTACCTACCATTTGTGCTTCTTAATCCCTGCACCTTTTCCCCCATTCTCCCCCTTCCCCCTCCCTGCTGATAACTCTCCAAATCATCTCTGTATCCATGATTCTGTTCCTCTAGTGATTGTTTACTTAGTTTGTTTTTTTAGATTCAGTTGTCGATACAGTTGTGAATTTGTTGACATTTTAATGTTCATAGTTTGATCTTCTTTTTCTTAAATAAGCCCTTTAACATTTCATGTAATGTCTTGGTAATGAGGAATTCCTTTAGCTTTACTTTGCTAAATTGTTTTAAATCATATTTCAGGTGTGAAAGATGAATAGAGAGATATAAGAACTATGGATAATTAGGATATTATCTTATTTTTTAGAACTAAGGTTTGGGAACATATTTCCTGTTGAGCTTGTAGGTAATTCACTGCTAATTCTATCCAAAGGCAAAAGCTCCACTAACTTTGATGATTTCTATTGCATAGTGTCTGTAAGATGGGTTTATCTGATTTACAGGATTTTGAATTATTATTTGCTATAGAAATTTTAATTGTAAATAGATCAGTGTCATAAATGCTTTACTAGCACATAAATGTGGAGAACTGTTATGTCTTTGTGAAAGATATAGGATAAATTATAAAAGTTTATTATTAGAGCTTCTTCTCTGTGTTATATGAATATTTAAATAATTATTCGGTTTTACATTGATGAAAAATTTTAGAGAGAAAGACTAAAGGGCCTTCCATGAACCTCAGATTTCTTTCAATGAATAAAAGTAGTGAGTATAACCTGGAAAGACAAGTTGAATTTGGATTCTGGTACAATTCTGCACATATCCCTTAACCACATTTTTGCCTGGCTTAAAAAAGAAACTTTTATCTTGAAATAATTGTAGATTTACAGGGAGTTTCAAAGAAGTGTATAGAAAGGTTTCATAATGCTACTATTTTGTATAATTGTAATACAAAATCCATGTCTGAAAATTGACACTGGTACAATTCATGGGGTTTATTCAGATTTCTTTAGTCAAGTATTCATGTTCTTGTGTGTGTGTATAGCTTTATGCAATTTTATGACAAGTGTAATTTGTATGACTATTGCCACAATCAAGATACAGAGATGTATCATTTCCAGAAAGCTTTTTCTACTCAGTTAGATCCTCTTGGTTGGTGCTGTTGTTCAGTTCTGTTTCACTGCTTGTTGCCTCTCCAGTAGTTGTATCGGTTGTTAAAGTGAGGTATTGAGGTTCCTAACCACAACTGTAGCTATGCCTACTTCTTGCAGCGTGTCAGATTTTGCTCTATGCATTTTGAAACTATATTGTTGGTGCATACACATTATCTTCTTCATGAAGTGGTATTTGCATTATGAAGTTTGTCTTCAGTCATTGTCTTTGCTTTATAGTCTGCTTTGTATGATATTAATATAGTCACTCTTGCTTCTTTTAAATTAATATTTGCATAATATATTTTTTCTATCTTTTGAATTCAACCTACACATGTCATTGTATTTGATGTGAATTTTAGACAGCTTATAGTTGAATTATGAGTTTTGTTTTTAAAGAAATTATGCCAATCTCTATGTTTTAACTTGTGTATTTAGAATATTACATTTAAAGTAATTAATGATGTTTTAGGGCTTAAGTATTTGATTTTTTATTTTGTTTTCTCTGATCCACCTGTTTCTCTTTTTTAAGTTTCTCTTTTCTTGCCTACCTGTGAGTTACTTGAACATTTTGTTAGAGTTCTATGTAGATTATTTATATTTTTAAGTGTTGTTTTGTACATTGTTATTAGTGGTTGCTCTAGGCATTACAGTATATATACATGACTTATCACAGCCCACTGCTATTAACATTTCAACACATCAAATGAAGTATTGAAAAGTATCTTCCATTTAGGTCCATTTGCTTTCTTTCCCCTTTCAAAAATATGGTTTTCTTAAATGTGTCTTCTTCAAATATTGAGTGCCATATCAAAATAGGTTCTAATTTTTCCTTCAACTATCAAATATGATTAAATAACTTATGAGATAAAGGTTTGTCTACTATATTTACCATTAGTTTTATGTATTTATTTTTTTCTTTTCTTTCTAAAATTACAAGCATTTTTTGTTATTGTTGCCTTTCCATTTCTGAAAGTTTTCTTTAGTCTTTTTTAGGATAGGCCTGCTAAAGACAAATTCTTAATTTTACTTTACCTGAGAATGTCTTTATTTCTTCTTTATGTTTAAAGGAAATTTTCACCAGATGTAGAATTCATGGTTGACCAGTCTTTGCTTTCAACCACTTGAAGAAATGTTGTGCTTTTTTCTTCTGTTTCCCAAGGTTTCATATAAGAAATCCACTGTTAGCAAAGTAGTACCACGCTGAACGTATGTATGGAAAAAGGGAGCTACCTTGCTTATTTCTATGATGCTGTTTTCCTTTCTGCCATATCTTCGCACCTTCCTCATTGACCCTCATTAATCAAATAAACATTTTTGTGCTTAGGGTTTAAAATACAATTAAGAGTAAAACTGAAGGAATTTTCCTGATGGTGGCATTTAGGGATTCATAAGATATATTTTAAATAGCATGATTTCATCCATTAATGGCTTTGATTTTTGGAATTGCATTTTCTTTTGTTTACTTTGAAACTTCAGGCCTCAGTTTTATTAACATAGAACCAAGATCACTACAATAACCCAGTAACTGCATCTTATGAATACTACACATGTGTGGGTATGCATTTGCCTAGTCTTTAGGCAAATTACTGTCTTTTAAAATCGCTCAAAATAATTTTCTGTGCATAGATTTGCCTCCACGTTGAAATATGTTTAGGTTTGTTTCAATTTGTTTTTAATTCTTAGAGATAATTTTTTGTTTGATTAAATGTACTTTAAAATGCATGTAAATAATTTGCATAGTTCCAAATTGAAAACTAAATCAAGACTCATTCAAATAACTCTAGCTTCCACTTTGTTAGCCTATGCTTTTCTCCCATCATTTTGTTTTGAAAATATAAGCAAAATATGTATACATATACCTCCTTCTAATAAAAATGATAACATACCACACATTGTCTTGCACCTTGCACTTTTGAGTTAATAATGTTTTGAAGAGGGTGCTGTATCAATATGTAATGGCCTTCATCACATCTTTTTACTTCATTCTGTGGGTCGACCATAGTTTTGTTAACCAGCCTAGGACTTCTGTTAACAATCTTTGAATATCATAGAGAATGTGAACACCTACTCTGTAAATTGGAGGTTTCTTCTTTTTTCAGTTCCTCTCCTCACTCTCAGGGCCTAAATCCTGCTGAAAAAAATAGCCCAGCCATATTGGGAGAAGGGTCTCAATATGGATGAAGACAAAATTCTAGAGCATCCATGGCTTAGAAAACCATCAGATTGTGGAATTTGAGGAGATTCATCTTGAAGGTTCTTCAGAGTTCAAATCCCAAGTGGAAGGAAAGCTTTTCCTACAGACATATTCCATTACCAGTAGAACCATTATTAAGACACAGGAGGACCAACACTCAAAAACATTATTAAAAAGCTAAAAATAAAAAATCTCCATTTGTAGTTTCAATTTAAGTAGATACAACAACTTATTTTGATGATTTTATAACTCTGGGCAATGTAATTATCACTTACAATGTATAAGATTTAGCAACGCAATTATAAATTATATATTGCAAAATACTACAACAGCAATGAAGGGAGCCTTTTTAATCTTAGCCTCAGAAAGAAGTTAATGTACCATTTCCCTAATTTATAACCAAAATGCTAAATAAAACTTAGCCTAATAGTAATCACATACCTAAGGTATTCTATATCAAAAATTTCATAAAGCTGAAGGCAACTCTGTCTTTTTAATAGAAAAAGATTAGCGGTGAAATGAATTTTAATGTATGTATGCACAGCTATCAGAGTATAGCAAGCTAGGACTTCAAATAGTGGTGAAACTTGGTTAATATTATTTCCTTCTTTTCAGGTCTCTGCACAATATTACAAATAAAATTATGAATAAATGTAAAAAGAAAGAGAGGTAGAACGAGATGAAAAGTCAAATGCAGTTTTTAAAGAAATCAAAGAACAGACATTTTGTGCGTGTATGTTTCTGAAAAGGACGAGATCACTCACCATCTCACTTTCAATGATTGACAATAGCATTGCATAAATCATAGATAGGGTAATCGATTCAAACAACTTTTAATGAATATCTAAAAACCGTTAGGTTGAACTCACCAATATTTGCCCTGATCTCTCTATTTTCCAGGTTAATTGTATTGTCTCTTGGGATTAAGGGTAGGAAATAACATAGTCTTACTTACAATCATAAAACTGGGAATGATGACTAGAGACATCTGAGGTCCATTTCCTCCCAGCACCTCATTGTAATATGATCCTTCATACTTTTGCTGATTGCTACATGAAAGTATATGAGGTGGTGGGGAGGGGTGGGGGGAAAGGGCAGAAAACTGTACTTCAACAACAATAAAAAAATAAAAATAAAATATTTTGTATTAAAAAGGGGATGTTATTTGTGCAAAAAAAGAAAGAAAAAGAAAGTATATTCTACTGGGCTCAAGAAGTTTGGGGGGGAACATGCTGGTTTTGTTACCCTCAACCAGCCTTAATTTCCCAGAAGGACAAACTATAGCAACTGCCAGAAAAGTCAAAAGCACAGAAGTCGTCATGCACATTGAAAAACATATGATTCCATTTGCTCGATCTCAAATAAAATTTGTCATTTCTGTCATGATACTAGAAATTTAAAGACACGAAACCAATGAGTGCCATCTTCGGAGTTTTACATATCCATACCCAAGTAACCTGTTTGATCGCAGGCCTTAGATCCATGCTATGTTTATGGATTTAGAAGGAGAAGACAAACTACTTAGAAGAAGCTACATCTCAATTTTCCTGTGGGTATGCTGTAATAAGAATAGTCAGCATGTACCTGAGGAAACAGATGACCACTTCGATTTGATTCAGATTTTCCAAAGGTGCAGCAGTGCTTCATTTTCTGGAAATGGTGAAGTCAGCAAGTCTGCAAACCCACAGAAAAATCTCTAATTTATACTTATGTAATATACATGAAAGCTGGGTATTTCCTTAGGTGAAATAAATTGGTCATTTCAATATAATTAATTTGACCTTTTTAGTGAGAAACACAGCTACTTGCTTTTTTCACTTTTCTAGTTAAGAATGAACATCACTGAAGATGGTCAAGATCACTAACCATCAAGGAAATGCAAGTCATTTTCATTTGATGACTTCTGACCCCCCAAACTTAAGCACTAATAATTTCCTGTTGCCTCAACAATTACATAAAGTCAATTAACACATATTTCATATATGTATCATATATTGCATCTTTATAATAACTAGAGAAAAGTAAATGTTATTAAGAAAATTATCAGGAAGAGAAAGTACATGTATAGTACTGTATGTAGTTTTAAAAAATCCATGTATAAGCGAACCCATGTATAATAAAACCCAACTGTATTTTAATTTGCACTGTTACCTGAGATATCAGATTCTCTTAGAGTTGCCTTTCCTTTCTCTCTCCTGCATTTTTCATGGGATATTTACAGAGGTAATACATTTATAATTGAATTTGTTTTTTCCTTGCACAGCAACAAAACAAATAAAAAAACAAATCACAATAACAACAAAAAAATGCAGCTCTACCTGAAGACTATACCAGCAGTGCCACTCCTGTATAGGTTTAAGCTGTTAAATATCATGCTAATATTGCTTTATTAACTTCTGTATTAATTAACATATCCAAAGTCATAAAGTTACACACTAGAAGAGAGATGCAGCTGTAGATATTTTAATCTCATATGTACCTCTATGTGGACTAATTTGTTCTCTTTCTCTTAAAATGATTTTAAATTCGCACACAGTAGAATTGAACTGATAATTTTCAGAGGGCCCAATTATTCCTGGATCCCACACTCTCTCTGAGCGTCAGGGGCCAAGGAGGATCTTAACTGTTTCAGTTAACTGAAGTACATTTTAATGAGTTACTATTATAGGAACTTTTTCTCTCAAAGCCTAAGGCAGAAATGTTTCAGGGCAGTCCATGGGACCTCAGTGGCCAATAGATGACTATGTCTCCGTGAACAATCAACTGTTAACCAAGGAATGACAGGCATCAAGGGATACAAAGTTTCTAACTTATAATCTTATTCTACACACATGCACAAAAAAATTAAAAAGGAGAAGAAAATCAAGTATACTGGACTTTATGTGCCTAAATCTAATCATGTTCTTTCCTTTGTAAACTTTTTTTCCTCATGGCATGGGTTTATCATCCTTTCACCTTATCTCAGAAAATCTCTTCCCACTGTGGCAACTGCTCTCATCAAATGCATCTTGATTTCACCTCTAAAATGACCTTAGCAACATTTGGAAGGAACACATAGTCACTTCACTAATGAATGAACAAACTCCAATAAAAAGATTCTCAAAATTGAACCCCCAAATTGTCACTTTTATTAGAATCTATGTTACTTCCAATTGTAAATTAGTATAAGTGCTTGTTTTAAAAGTTATAAAATTCTGTCTGTTCTCAAGTTTCAACCCAGTAATGATTTTTAAGTATGTAACATAAATTATTAAAAAAATCAAGAAGTTATTCGGTTAAAGGTTTATTTATTTATAAATACATAATGCTTTTTGTTTGACAAGCAGTTAGAAATGTAAGAGAAAGTAGTAAGAAAATAAGTAGGATGAACAATAAAACCCTATGTCTACTGTCTTATAACTACAGAGTTTTCCTACAAATATGGTGGTAAATTGGTACAGATTCCGACTTGTACTAGAATAAGTTCACCACTCTCTGGACTCACTAATTTTTTTTCAGATAAAAGTTGACTCATAGGCCAATTTTTCCCTCAGTAGCATAAAATTTTACCCGTTTCCCAAACTCTAACTGGAAATATTTAAATATAAGCTACTCAAGAGGGTAGACTTACTTGGAAGGATAGACGTTATCCTTGTTGAATTCTTCCTTAAATCCAAAGATATCCATATTCCAAAGGATGATGAGGGAACACAAAGAAGGACTAGACATAAGGGGTAGGATGAGACATTCATTCCTTGAAACTGTATGTCCCTAACATTAGACTTTCAGAATTACAAACTGAAAGTTATAATTAACTCAAGAAACTCCATTCCACAGTTACTATGACTCCTAGGACCCTTGCAAGAAGAACAAAAAGATTTTTCAGCCTCACCTTCATGATTCACCTTCATTCTGAACTTGATGCTCGCTCATCACCGCAGAGGAGACCGAAATAACAAAGGAAGCAGTCCCATTGCAGACAGAGAATTCACAGAATTTTCTGCAGTTGTTTCTAGTGGTTGTTTTCTGGAAGGAACAAATCCAGAACTTTCCACGAAATACCAAAGTTATGATGCAATAAGGCTCATAGGCAGTTTTTGACTTCCAAAAGAGGCAACTGTACTCCTATAAATAAAACAATTTAATGTTCGCTCTAAATGCTTTTCTATGAATCTTAATGACCTGAGGGGATGCACACTGAAAGATACACAAACACCCACACATGTCTAAAGCTCTTGGAGATCAGGATCTGAAATCTATCATTTTAGTCCCAAAACTATTATAGTCTTGGCATTTAGAACAGTAAATTCCTGTCAACATGAAAGAAAGAATGAATGGCTAGCATGCCATAGCTACCACTGTGATTTATGAGAGTCAGTATCTTTTCCTGTGTGTGCCTGTGTGTGCACGCATGCCCATATTTAATTGCATGCTTCTGTGAATAGCCAAAAAAACAAATTTAACTACAAATTAGTTCATAAATATTCTAGTCAAAAGTTATTTTCCTCTCCTGAACTTTGGCATTTTTCATCTGTTGCCTTTCAATTTCCAGTATCTCACCCTAGCTGGTGGCTCAGTGGGTTGAGTGCTAGTTTAAATCCCAGTCAGGGCACATGCCTGGGTTGGGGGCCCGGTCCCCAGTAAGGAGCATGTGAGAGGCACCCACACATTGATGTTTCCCTGCCTCTCTTTCTCTCTCCTTTCCCCTCTCTTTAAAAATAAATAAATAAAATCTTTAAAAAAGTTTCCAATACTTAGCCCATAATATCTATATTTGCCAGATTACAAATGAATGTTCTAATTGTCTGGATAAAGTTAGAGCAGTTTCTTTCTTTGTAAGTGAGTAGAGCTTTCAGGAGGCATGAATCAAAGGATGGATAAAGCTCAAGCAAGGATGTTTTGGCTTTTCAAACTTTCTGACCTAATAAAGACAAAGACACAAGATCCCAAACTAGATGTGAATTAAGAGTTAGAAATCAGGAAAATGGGTGACCCCAACATTGATTAAAGATGATATAAACATTTTTCTGAAAGCCACACTTTTTCAGGCCAGAGGAAGATGACCTTTCCATTAGTAGATACTAGAATTGTTATGACAACATTATGGTATTGTCTGGTTGCTTTAGATTATTCTAGAGAAATGGCCATGTATGCTTCTGACTGTTAGTAAGGGTGACCAAGAAAGTAGATGCCAGTCAAATAATTATTTTGTGTGGCAAGGTATTTAGGAGTTGGGCATAGCTGAGATATTAAGAATGCTTATGCAAAAAAATACTCACCAAACCTATGAAAATGTATGCCTAAAACTCAATCACACACTTCCCTTACAAATGTAATCTTGACATCTAAATTCAAATAATTCCATCATAAATAGAATGCATCAGTTGCCTTTATATCTGATATCCATAAACTCTATCACTTTATTTGGTAACCAATGAACAACTTGTAACAAAGTTGTGTTTGCTTGATAAGTTTTAAATCTAGAATGGCCATTAGCCCAGAAAACATTACCTGGGAAATAACATGGTGCTTAACACACATTTGTCATGCAATCAGTATTTATCGAAATATATTTTGTGAACTTAGAAGATGTGATAAGTGTGGTGATTGGGATGTACAATATTGAACACATAGACATTACTCCTATCTTTACTGAGATTAGACTCTACCAACAAGACAGATATAAAATATGTAAACACACAAATAATTGTGCAAATTGCTGTAAAAAAGAACTGGACATTGTATAAGAGAAAAACAGAATTAATTTAGAATGTGAAAATATAGGACATAGTTGAAAACTTGGGTTTCAAACTTAGATAAAAGAAATGAATAGGAGTTCACTAAGTAAAGAGTGGACTAATTATTTCTAGGCCAAGAAACAACACATACAGTATCCACATAAGGAAGGTTCGCCTCTCTTTAAATATTGTGTATGAACCTAATTTTGCTATACCGTAGGGAGTGAGAATAGATGCATGAGTTAATACGATGTTTGACTGATACACAGAGTCAGTGTCATGGCAAATATAGACACTCTTAAGGAGTTTGTTTTTTATTTTAAAGTCAGTGGAAAGTTTTTGAAGACTATCAGTTGTTCTTCCGTTCATATTTTGCAGCAGAGTAATATGAACTGACTTATGATTAAAATGTTAAACTGTAGATGGTACATAAAGAAAGAAGTTAGAATGGAACCATGAAAAGGCTGTTGAAGTACAGGCAGGAGACAATTATGACTTGTACCTGGTTATTGGTAGCATGAATAGAAGAGAATAGTTGCATCCGAGATCCAAAAGGCAGATGGATGGAGACTGGTGTGGGTAAGGAGGGCATTTCAAGGAGGGACACGTGTAAAAAATGTGAAAGGCCTCAGACAAAATTTCCGTGCTCAGAAATTGTGTTATTTAAACACAGTGATACTTCTGAGAGTGACAGAGATGAGTTTAATACCTGTACTGGGACAGCAGGTATAAACTGGAATGACCATGAGCAAACAGACGGTGGTCACTGCCTAGGCATGGCTTTTGGGTCCACTCCAGTTGGCCTTCTAGGGCTGTCAGTGATCCATAAACAATGGGCTCTGCTCGCACAATCCAGTGGATGTTTGTTTGGCAGTTTTTGCAATTGACATCTCTGTAAAACTGCTGAGCACTTTGTATTTTTAAAACTTTACTTCTCGCCTCATTCTTCCTGAGGGTTTTTCTGCTTCTCAATTTCCATTGAGGTTTACTTTCTCATAGCCACCCAATACTCTCATAGCCACTAGTATTCCTAGGTTTCCTTTTATTCCTTTTAATCAATGTTACCAGTTTCCCTTGACATCACCTGCTATCGATGCATTTATAATCAGCACATATTTCTTGGCCTCTTCTGACATGAGACTGTATCAACAGTTATTTAGTATTTTCATACTGGATGCTTTGCAAATTAAAATTTCAATGGCATCTCAGCTTTCTCAAAAACTGTCCTTCTTCCAGTGTTCCTTTATTGTAGTAAATGGGGAAATCATTTTGGAAGCCAGAAATCAAGAAATTACCCTCGACATTTCAGTCTCCCACTCTCGCTGTTAGCAGCACCTGCCAATTTACCTACCACGTATCTCGTAGTATTGTCCACCTCTTTCCAACCTCTTTGCCATCACCCGAGTTAAACCTACCATTATCTCTCCCAGACTTCTGCAAAAGTCACTTAGATGTATTTGTGATTTCACTATTGCACCCATTCAATTTTTTTCTCCATACCGAGCAAGTGACTTCTAATTCATGAGCATTGGGTTATATTACACATAGATGCACAAAACCCTCGCATTTAAAAATTTTCAGTGGGCACTGGCCAATATGGCTCAGTTGGTTGGAGCATTGTCCCGTAACCGAAAGGTTGGAGGTTTGATCCTTGGTCCAGGTGCGGGAGGGTGCTACCCCCTGCTCCAACTTGTACAGTCCCTGGTCTGGGCAAGTTTGGGAGGCAGCAAATCAATGCTTCTCTCTTGCATTGATGTTTCTATCTTCCTTCTGCATTCTTTTCCTCTCTCTCTAAAAGCAATAAAAATGTCCTCAGGTGACTATAAAACACAAAAAATACATAAATAAGGTAAATCTTTCAGTGGTATAAGACTTTTCAGTGCTTTCAAGATAAAGACCTCCTAGGCTCTTTGAGCTCTGAAGTTACCTTTCCAGGAACACTTTGAATTACCTGCCTACTTAATACTTGTGTGTTTGTATTATTTTATTATTTTGTGTTATTACATATTATTTACTTAAATTAAGAGCATCATCTCACTCCTACCAGAGGGCCTCTGTGCATGCACATCCTAATATTCACTGCCACATGCACACATAGCTCCACCTGGTTAACTTCTGTTGATCCTTCAGATCTCAGATCCACCACCACTCCCTTAGGGAGCCTCATCTGATTCTCCAAGCTGCCCCAAGTTTTCCTGGAAAAGGCTGTCTTCCAGATTTGCACCACTTCTGGCAGATAAAGTTTTGATCGCTTCACCAATGTCCTTTTTCCTCCAGTAAGTTAAAAGTTCTGTGACAGTAGGAAATGGCAATATTTAGTTTCCATTTTTTACCTTCAGCCTAACACATGGGATTGTACATGGAAGGCACAAAATAAAGGACTCAGTAAATATTTGTTGCATGAGTGAATGGCTTCTAACTGATGTGGACCCTGGCTCATGGGGTCTGCCTCATTGTAGATGAGATACGAGAAATTCACATGGACTACTGAGTCCTGTGGAGGAAAAGGGACAGCATGGCTTTTCTCTCAAGCAGAGAAAAACCTCAGCCTCTACCATGACAGGCCTTTATTTCTTTTTTCGGCATATTACATGATGGTCCTCATTTACTATGCACAGGTTCGCTTTAGGTGGTTACCTTTTACAGAAAACAAAGGAGATGATGCTGCTAATCACTTCACAGAAGAAGGATATTTGCAAATGAAAAGGGAAAAGTGGTTGAACTGGTTACACTTGTCCTTGGAAGGTGTAGTGTGGATTTTAGGAAGTTACTTTGCAGTAAATGTTTGCTGCCTTAATTCAGGGTGAGGGAATTTTAACAAAAGCAAGTCTCAAAGTGGCCTAGGTACATTGCAGGTCTGATTCCCCATGGAAAAACCTATCCGTGGGCGTGGGTCCTGTGCATCGGACCTTGTTTTCCACTGGGAGCTGGGCCCATGCCATGCAGAATGGTCTCCTACACTAACTGTAAGCATTTCTAGTATATGAGGTTATTGGACAAGTTAATCAAAGGAAATGGACTGCAGTGCTATCTCAGCATCTGTGTTACCTGGCCTCAGTTGCGCCTTTCTACTAGGCCATTAGGTCTCACCCCAAAAATGGGGACATGGCAAGTTTTCCCTGTGTTAGCCCTCATTATAAATTACTCTCAATATATCCTGAGCACTTAATAGATCTGTTCCACATAAACACAATTTTTTTTACTACTAATTAGGTTCACCATTGACATCACAAGCTGACCACTACTACTGCCAAGTGGCATTTAATTTATTTTGTAGCAAATATGGCAGGTAGTCAGGAATAAATTCTTTTACTGCAAACACTCTCCCCATGTGGCAACCATACCTCAAACAGGCACACTTTCCCACATACACACACACACACACACACGCACGCATGCAGACAAACAAATCCACTATCTTTATTACCACCGCCACTGCCCACGTACTTTCCTGGTGTGCTGCAAAAACTTTTAAAACATGCAATACTTGAATGTTTAGTTAGGAGCACCGACCTCTTGTCATGTTAAATTATCAAGTTAAAAAAAAGTGAAAGCAGCCAACATAATGGCTGTCTGGTGAGAATGAATCAAAATTATACCTATTTTTATTGCCAGATTGGCAAAAATTACATTTCTTTGGTGTGCCGCAAAATTTTACTAATTAGTTTATGTGAGCCACGAGATGAAAAAGGTTGAAAATCACTGATGTAGTTAATTGAATGGCATAATCTCCAAACTGACTTGCAAAGTGTATACAATATACATTATATATTGTAGGTAATTATACAAAGCTTAGTATAGACTTGCCAAAATGTTTCATGTAAATGAGTAATGTAAATGAACTTCCAAAATGGGTATGTTGATACTGAATATGATTCTTCCTAATAGAATGGAAGTATGCCCCAGTGGCATTAATTTAGTCCTTTTTTTTAGCCTCTCCACTCCCCTTAAGCCCCCAGTTAACTAGCACAGTGGCATTTCACCTCTCTGCCTGGTTCATCTGGCCCACTAGGGCTCCCTCTCCCAATTTGCCCACATTGAGCCATGAGCACTAAATGAAGCGAATAATTTGGTGCATTGTTGGGGGGGTGGCAGTGGAGGTGGGAAGGGGAGGGGACAGCTGACAGTGAATGGTGTCAGCTGCAGAGGCAGCAGAAAAAGCCGACATCTTAATAAAACAGCCTCGGGCGAAATCCCATTAAAGCCTTCAGAAGCTTGTTTCCCTGCAGTTGAGCAGGTAGGCGTTGAGCAGTACGAGGCAGCCCTGAGTGCTCTCAGGGAGCCCAGTTCAAAAAAAAAAAAAAAATTGAGTGCTTTTTTTTTTTCCTTAATATAAATCATCCACCAGTCTAGCTCCTCAGAGTCATTTGCAAGGCGGAGAAAGAGAGAGCTGGCACAGGAGAGAGGAAAGGCGGGAGGGAAGGAGTGAGTGAGGGAAAGAGAGAGATGTAAAGGGACTGAGATGCTCTGCCCCAGCAGGAGCAGCGAGCAGGCTGTGTGCACCCATTAGCGGTGGCGTGCAGACCTCAGACTGACCTTTGGAGAGGCGAGGGAACAGGCAGAGCTTGGGCAGAATTACAATGAGGATGGGGCATCCAAGAGGTGCATTGTCTGGCTGGCTTCTAGGCCAAAGGGGAGATGTGGCACATCCCTTGCAAGTAATACTATCATGTGAGTAGGACGGTGGATGGGCAGAATGTTGGTGAATAACATAAGGATTGCACTTTAAAAAGCATAGCACAGCATGCCACTGACTTTACAGTAAAAGGGAAACACACACACACACACATCACTTCCCTACTCACACTACAGCACATGCAAAACAGGTGTCACAATAAGAGTCCAGAAAGTATTTTGGGGGTTCCTGTGGTACATCCTCAAAGAGTCACACTTACAGGCATATTTGTTGTTGAGAGTGAATTTAACTTATTAAAGCTTCCAGAAAGACACCGCAGTGTCCCAATAGTTGCACAGGGTTTAAAGTCTCTCTGTCAGGAAGTTCACAGTTACATCTGGCAAATGCTTCTCATACTGCAGCCACAACTATTCCAATAAGAATGACTGCAAAAATTCAGTCTGAACAGGAAATTTTAATGTTATATAATTGAATCCCCTTCAAACGGTAACAAATTCCTCATGAATAATGGCCACAGAAGCCTGAGGTTCCTAACATTTTTTGGTCTGCTTTTTAGTTAAGCGCAGGTTTATTTCTCTAAATGCAATCTCTGTGCTGCTGAGAAGTGGTGCGAATTTAAAGTTGTTATAAATTGAATCACATTTCAAGCATGACATTCAAATAACACACACTGTGAAAGGATTCTGTAGTAAGGTCAATCATCTGTGCTGCTTTTTTTTGTTGTTGTTGTTTGAACGCAAGTTTTGCTTACCACGTATTCTGGAGATTCTCTGCAAAGTTAAACATTTCTACTTCCGTTTCACAAATCTAGCCCTTCACTTTGGAGCACCATGCTCAACAAATCTCAGTTCACTAGGTAGAGAAGTTGCAGCAGTAGTGGAGGTTTTAAGAAAGAAGGCTGACCCTAAGTTAAATTCAAATATTTTCTAATTAATTAAATTTAGTATTCCATCTTTGGGCAAGTCATAAACAGGCATAAGACAAAGGTGCAGGTATTTAGTTGAGTCAACCTATATGAGATTGTTGGTTTCCGAGCAAAATTTTAGGCTGCTTTTTAGCCCAGCCCTGCACTGGCCCCTCTTCCATCACCCCCTCTCACCTGCCTTCAACTCTAAGACAGTTCAAAAGAATTTAAAGGGTAAGGAGTTAATGCTAACCCTGCCTGGAATTTATTTGACTGAAACTCAGTAATATTCTCTCGCGCGCTCTCCCCCACCCCCAAACACACACCTGAAATTTTTTTTGTTTGGATTAATGCATGTTCCTCTTTATGGTGCCAAATAACATAGTGGCACCATAAACTAGTCTTGCCTAATGCTCTAGCCCAATCCTTAGGCGAAATCCCTCTTTACTCCTTTATTTTCTTTGGGTTTGATTTAGGCTCTCTCAGAATGTGATATCTATAAGGCTATGATCCCATGGGCCCAGGCTTGAGTGTGCAGCTCTGTGTGTGGTTCACAGCACCCACAGACATCTAAATATGAGGCGTAAGACACTAACTTGGTCACTCAGATGCTGTTTTTACTCTGGATGCACCAACTCCAGGTGAAAAGCACCTTTGTGACTCACTGGGTCCCGCCAGCCTCACTGGCTCTTTTTGGGTTGGGGTGGGGAAAGGAGAGGGAGGCAGTATATTAATATAGCTTTTTAAATTTTATTTTTTATTAATACATTAGTAAGATATATTTTTATTAATATAGGTTTTATTTTGAAAATCTTTGAGCAAATTGCATTTTTTGTATGTCTGTTTTAGAATGTGGCATGGCTTTAGGACGATCAGGTATTTGGCATTTTAAGATCCTGTATCTTGGACATTTTCTAATCTTAGCACAATTCACATTTGGTGTAGATATTGCAAACTGGAGTGAACATAAGCACAGCAGCTGGGCTGTTAGAGCACTGTCTGCAGGGAGACAGGCTCACGAGTAGGGAGAGACCTCTAGTGTTAATACCTCAAACTGCAAGTGCAGCTACAAACCGCAGCATCCCTCAGAGGGCAGGAGAGAATATTCCAGGGCTTTATGGATTTGTATCTCAGATCTGAGAAGGCTCATGCCCCAGGTGACTTGCCAGTGTGGTCCTGAGAGCAGAATCCTTTGTAGAAGACTCTGACTCTGGCCTTCACAAAGAATGAACCGAAGCAAGTTCTGTTCAAATAACCCAGAGCTTCCCAGACTTTTGAATGGTGACTCCTGGAGCTGGTAAGTGCCACAGTCTTCAGCATCCTGGATCACATTCTGTCTATAACCAATTTCTCATCCATATTGAGTGATTATGGTTATGCCTTTGAAGGACACAGAATATGCTTTTAACTACAGTGAGATAATGAAGTCCATATGTCTATAATTTTTTTAAATTGCTAGCAATTTAAAAAAAATAAATTTTTCTTTCCACATTGAAATTTTCTAGGCAAGGACTTGTATCACGTGCCCACTCCAGACTGGACTAGGCTTGGGAGTTGAAAGGCAGTTCCATTGTTGGCCTTGGGTAGGTCATGTGTCCATTGTGTCAGAGGAGAAGGTGGGTGGAATGGTTCACGGCTCCTCTGTAACTATGTATTTAGAACTGGAGTGTATTAATTCCCAAATGCTGTCTAAGGATGTCATGATAACAAAAGTCCGTTATAACCACACACTCCCATTTTACAGGCTTATCTTTTCTTTCCATATGAACCTTACTTTTACATACGGGTGCCTATTTTACATAAGGTTCAATAATAACAACAGTAATAGTCAACATTTTACATTGTCTTGACTATACACCAATAATTTTTATAACCTTGTAAACTCTTTGTCTCTCTCTCATTCTCATCTTACCCACAATCACCCCTGAGATAGTGTGGTAGATGCTGCAATGTGCCACCCAGATCTCCTGTCAAGGGAGGACTTATTACCCAGGCTTAAAGGGGTGCAGTGGGCTCAGTCTTCAGCTGTCAGCTCCTACAGGGATTGGCTCAGCTGCAGAAAGATGCCTCGCTCAAGGTCATGCCCTTCCCAAGACAGCCCACATCTAATGAGTGATTGATGCCTGCATAAAAAGTCCTGGCCATTTTAATCAAACTCTGCACACTGCTGAAAGACCATTCGAACTCCACAGCTGCCAGTGGGGTTTTCCAAATCTGTTCTTAGGTCTGCGTCATGTGAACTCGTTCTCTGCCTGCTCCTGCTCTGTCCCCACACCTCCATAAGTCACTCCTTAATACAACACCACCATGGTAAATTCTCGCTCTAAGTCTGTTTCCCAGGGAAGCAACCTGAGATATATCGCTCCTATTATTATTTCCAGTTTGGAAATGCGGAAATAGACAAGGTAAGCTCTTTTCCCCAAGGCACAAACCTAGTTAGTGGCAGGGCTTCAAGAAAATGCTTGCTCAGCCTGGCTCTGGTTCACCACTGGAATTCACACGTGACTTCACACGTGTGACCAAAGACCCAGGCACAGATGATGATCATTATGGAGGAAATTTATGCATTTGGGCTTTCCTTGAAGATAAGGAGCCACAGAGAATAGAAAGCCCCAAGAGTTGTTCTTCCTACAGAACTGTATAATGAGTTTGTTACTAAAAATAGTCATAGATGTGGAAGTTTGGGTATTATCCCCCCTTAAGTTAAAGAGGATTTAAGGTAACTCTTACAATCCCATTGTTTTTATTACTTTTCATTTAAATTATCTGTGTTAATGGAAGGTGGTGAAATTATAATCATTAAACTAGAATTATGTATGGCCTGGAGCCCTTTTTCCTCTATGTGGACAACCTTATACTTGTACAAAGGAACGTTAAGTGAACACCATCCGTCACATGACTGTGTGGCATTCTGGGTGCTCAGGATTCCAGGCATCTCTGTGTCTAAGTCTTGGTTCTCTCTCTAATGTTTGCATGTATGTAATCTTCAGCAACCTACCTTTACTCTATGTCTCAGTTCCCTGCATACTGTGTAACTGCAATTATACCATTGAATATACGTTAGATTTACAAAGAGATATTTTATATTTTTGTGTTACTTAGCATGGTGCCTGGAAATTCTTATTGTAATAGTAGCTATTTGCTTTTCATCTATCTCTTTTTTTCTCTTCCTCTTCCTTACCATCTGACTCAATTTTGAGAAAATTTTAAAAACTGCTAGTATCTTGAAAGAGGAACCGTATTTTGATTTGAGATGCTTTGGAAAGTGAACCTGTGTCCCTAGAATCACACATAATCTTTGATGTACACATACTATATTATAAAACTTTGGCCAAAAACTTTTTGCTAAAACTTCTTATTCCCTAGAGTCTTTGAAGAATAATCAGGTAATATTTATGAAACCAACTAAATAATTAGACAATAAACATATAAGGACCTTATTTTTCAAAACATTTGCAAAAATACTCTAATAAATGTCAGATCCTGTCATTTAGGTTACTTCTAAAACTGATAAATAAATATCTAGTTATGGTAGCTATGAGTAAAAAATTTAAAATGAAATCTACTAAGGATTTTGAGGTAGAAGATTCTGTTTGGGGAGTCTTTGGAAAACTTTTCTTTATTGCATAATTTGGAGGATAATAAAACTTTTACAGAATCTGCCTGAAATATCTTTAATCTTTCCTTTGCTGAACCCCAGTACCACCTGTCACCACTGATAGTTATTTTTGATAATAGTGCAGATCAGAAAATTGAGAAACATTTTTTCAATATAAATAATAATATATGAATGAACTGTTTCATGTAATCACAACTATATACCTACTTTTGCCTGTATTGAATATGTAACTTCAATATTTTATGTATGTATACCCCAAACAAAACAAAACAAAAATGTCATATGTACTTCAAAAGAGAGTCATTTTTTTAAAGTGAAGATGATGATGGGAAAGAAGCTAAATTAGAATTAGTAAGCTCACACTTTTTGAGGAATTTGTTTCTGGGAGAAGATATCTCTTGTGAGATTTAGGTTGTATGTAAAGTATCTGAGATGTAGATAAAATGTAAGCTATGCTTTCCTGAAATTTTATTTAAGCATTTTTGCTAGTGACTTCTTTAGTAAAGATAAAATACAATTTTATTTAGCATTCTAAAGCAAAGTGTATATGTGTGTATGTATATTTATGTATCAGTACATATAGCTACACACAGAACCATACATATGCTAAATACATAGACTTAATTATATGTGTGTTATATATATGCTAAATGCTAACAAAATAGTCTAAATTTCTATTGTCATTTATATTTTTCTCTCAGTTGCTGTTTATACATTTGTCTAATATTTTGTGGTTTTATTGATTTGTTGGAATTATTTATATACTCTGTATACTGATACTTTGATAACTCTTTATATTGCAAAATATCTTTTCCTTCCTGTGATTTCTTTTTTCAATTTTGTTTAGAGTGTCTTTTTTAGTGTGCAGGTTTTTCTTATTATAATGTGGCCAAATTTAGCACTTTTTTCTTCATGGTTTCTGCTCTGTTGCCTTGGCTATGAAATAATTTTCTAACATGAGGTCATAAAATCCTTCTCCATATTGTTCTAAATATTATAAAATTTTGCATGTTTACATTTGTGTTTAATATTCTTGATCTTTATCTCTGGAGAATCCAGTTTACTTGTATTTATTATTATTTCATATAGACAACCAATTTTCACAACATTCATCGAATATTACATATTGTCCATTGATTTGCAATACCACTTTTATTATATAACAAGTGTTCACATATTGTAGGTCCATAGACTGCTAATATTTAAATTCTGTTCAATAATTAAAATTAGACTTTGGTTCTTTTGTAATGGGTTAATTTTATAATTAAACAATACTAAACAAAATTTACATTACAATAAGTATGTAAAATGCTTACTGCAGACCAAAGTAATATGTGTCAGGCACATATTTCTTCTCCATTTCTAACTTCATCATTTCCATTTGATTCATAATAGATTTTTGCTTTTTTAGAAATAACCCCATAATTTCTTAAACTTATACCACAATTTTGTGTGGGTTTTTTTGTACGGGAATTGTTTCTCTACCGATGTGTCTAGTTGTTTAACTCCATGGTGATGAGTATTTAAAATTTAGCTCAACTTTTAGGTTCAATTATGATTTTGCCACTTACTAGTGTGTGACTTTGAACAAATTACTCAAGATGCTTGTTTCCTCATCTTTAAAACTGGCTTAATAGTAAAGCATATTTCATAGATTTGAAGTGATTAAAAAATGAGCAAATAATTATAACTTACAGCACTGCATGGAAGTTTTTGAATAATGTATGTTAGCTTTTGTAAAATTTATATTTTTAGCTTATTGTTAATATCTTCCACCTTCTTACATGTTCTACTTAGTGGTAGATTTTGTTAATTCTTATCGCTGAAATTGCCTGCCTTCTCTTTAAGAATTGGAGTACTTGAGTGATCTTGGAATTCTGACTGGCACAGTTTACATTTTGGTGGAGCTGGTGGTGGCAGTAAGTGGGTAGTATTTATGTAACCCTCCCCCCATTTTTTAAAAAAATATTTTATTTATTTATTTCTTAGAGAGAGGGGAAGGAGAAGGAGAGGGAGAGAAATATCAATGTATGGTTGCCTCTTCATGCCCCGTGCTGGGGACCTGGCCTGCAACTCAGGCATGTGCCCTGACTGGGAATCAAACCAGTGACCCTTTGGTTCACAGCCCAAACAGATGAGATTGTAGCTCATCTGTTGAGCTACACCAGCCAGGGCAATCCCACCCCCCCATTTTTGACTGCACTTTTTTGTCATATTTTAAAATTCTTCTAATATCTGAATAATATTTTCTTTTTTTCATACTCTTTTCCAAGAATTTTTCATTCTTTTGTCTTCTGTTCTCCTGCCTATCTGGAGACTTCCCTTCTTTATTTTGCTAGGAGTCACATTTTCCCGGAGCCCATAGCTCTTCTTTCTCCATTTGCCCTCTCCATTTGCTCGAGAGAGGCAAGAGATGTCTTAAGAACATATACATAAGAGACAAAATAGCTGAGGCAGGTTGGGTTGACAAATGCCTTTTTTACTCCATCTCTTTTGAGCAATACTTACATCAGTCAGAGTAGATAAGCTTATTTTGTGGTAACAGATGACATGAGTCAGTGTTCTAAAACACAGGTTTATTCTCACTGATGCTACCTGTCCATCATGGGGCTGTTGGTTGTTGTCACTGGAGAGTCAGCATCATAAACTTGGTCAGTTTCTATGCCTGTAGGAAAAAAGGTAGTTATTGGATATCCTCCTGAGAAGCTAAACATGTGGTAATTACTCCTTTTATTTCCACTAACAACACACAGGCCAGAACTGGTTACCTTCCCCTCCTTACTGAAAGGAGACCAGGGAGTGAAATTCTAACATGTCCTAGGGAAGCAAAAAGCCTGAAATATGTCTTGATCAGAGTTAGCGGCTATCACAATAACTTGGCTCATTTTCTTTCTGCTATTTCCAAGACTTGAATGCTAGGCTTTTTAGATTGATTTTCTATGCCTCTCTGTGTGTGTGTGTGTGTGTGTGTGTGTGTGTGTGTGTGTATATATTTTTTGTGTAGGTGCTAACTTGTACATAAGCTGCTTACTTGGTGCCCTGAATGTCTCACAGTTAGCTCCATCTTTACATATCCAAAAGTTTTTCCCCATATTTAAAGTTTTCCCCATTACCGACAGTGGCATCAAATTTACTTCATGCTTAATTTGTAAAAATAAGGATTATTTCTGTTGTCTCCATTTTCCTCATATTTCACATCTGGTCCAAGTTATCTCTACATTTAAAATGCATATATCATTGATCCAACTATTTTACATTAACCCTCTTGCTAATACCCTAAATTCTACTCACTGTAATTTTCACCAGGATTACTGCAATAAACTCTTAATTGGTTTTAATGCTTCAGTTCTTGCTCAGCTACCATCAACTCTACATACACAGGCATTTTTTAAGTATAAACCAGGCCATCACTCTTCCATGCTCAGAATGCTCCAACAGTTTCCCATCACACTAGTAAGAAAATACAACGCCCTTCCGATAGCTTAAAGGGTCCTTGCCTTCTTCTGTCATTCACCCCTATAGTCATTCTATTCTAGCCACACTGATCTTATTGATTTAGCAAAACTCAAGCTTATTTTCTTCTTAAGGCTTTTGAATGTGACTCTAGGTTTGAAAACATGTTTCCCAGCCTTCACATGCCTCAATACTTTCTTCATTTAGCTTCCTTTATATATTATTTCATCAAACAGACCTTCTTTGACTAAAGTTTTCATCTTGTTCTAAGTCCTTTTCCTGCTTTGGTTTCCTTTTATAGCACTTATCATTTCTTTGTATCGTATCATTTATTGTTTATTTCTTTGTTTCCAAATTAAATTATAAGGTCCATGTGGACATTGTTATGGATTATAAAGTTCACTACATTATCTATTATACTAAATCAATATCAGCACAAAGTAGGAACCAGTAAATATTAAATAAATAGACAAATGAATGCATAAGTAAAATTTGGGAGACTACTTTAACTATATTCCAACCTTTAATTTTATTTTTAATGACTTTATTGTTGTTTAATTACAGTTGTCTGCATTCTCTCCCCACCATTCACCCTGACCCCAGCCAAACCCACCTCCCTTCCTTGCTTCCACCCTCCTCCTTGGTTTCGTCCATGTGTCCTGTATGGTAGTTCCTGAAAACTCTTCTCCCTTCTGTCACCTCCCCCTTCCCCTCTGGCTATTGTTAGACTGTTCTCAATTTCAATGACTCTGGTTATATTTTGTTTGCATTTTTCTTTTGTTGATTATGTTCCAGTTAAAGATGAGATCACATGGTATTTGTCCCTCACCACCTGGCTTATTTCACTTAGCATAATGCTCTCCAGTTCCATCCATGCTGTCTCAAAGGATAGGAGCTCCTTCTTTCTTTCTGCTGCATAGAATTCCATTGTGCAAATGCACCATAGTTTTTTGATCCATTCATTCACTGATGGGCACCTAGGTTGCTTCCAGCACTTGGCTATTGTAAATTGTGCTGCTATGAACATTGGGGTGCATAGGTTCTTTTGGATTGGTGTTTCAGGGCTCTTAGGGGAAGACAAAAAAAATAACAATTAAAAATGGGCAAAAGACTTAAACAGACACTTCTCTAAGAAGGATATACAGAGGTCCCAGGGACACATGAAAAGATGCTCAGCATCACTAGCCATCAGAGAGATGCAAATTAAAACCACAATGAGATACCACCTCACACTGGTCAGAATGGCCATCAGAAACATATCAACAAACAAGTGTTGGAAAGATGCAGAGAAAAGGGAACCCTAGTGCACTGTTGGTGGGGGTAATGCAGACTGGTGCAGCCACTGTGGAAAACAGTATGGAATTTCCTCAGAAAACTAAAAATAGAACTACCTTTTGACCCAGTAATTTGAATTATTTTTTTATTTTCTTTTTTAAAATTTTATTCAGCTTTTTCTTGTGTTCCGACTATGCATTTTACATTATACACTGTTGTATATTTATTAATGAAATAAATCCCTAATGATCTTTTAGGATAATAATTGGAATTTGTTTTAATACTACAACTGGACTTATTTTTATTTGTTCAGAGTCAGTTTTTCTGTTTTTATTGTTTATTTTAGTTTGACATTGACAAATTCTCTTGAAGATTTGATGATTCTTGATTGTTTAATAAATTGTTCACCATTTTTTTCCCTCTGTTCAGGAGACCTATTGAGTTGGGTAGAACTTTCTTGGGATGACAGTAAGAATCAAAGCAATAAATAAAATAAGAGTATTCCCATACATGCCAGAACTCAAAATAATTTCAAAAGCTACTACAAGGGTAGGTTTGATCTTCTCCCTGTCCTGGAGTTTGCAATGATATTCCAGTGGAAAAGACAAGGCAGCATCTTTTGGATTAATTTATTTACGCTGACCGTGATGACATGGAGGGCTGTAATTGTCCACCAAGGGAGTTATCAAGTGTGCAGATGCACTTCAGTGGCAGTTGTTCTTGTTACTCTATTGGCCTTCTGATTTTTTTAATTAGAATGTAGTATGGTAGTCATGTACAAAATGAAATGTATCTATTTAAAATGTATACTTTTATTAATTTTGGCTAATGGATTTAACTGTGTAATTACCACCACAATCAATATTGCATTTCTTATATAATAAATAGGATGTTTCCATCACCATCAAAAGTTTTCTCATCCCTCTTTGCCAACAGTCCTCCAGACTCTGGTCCCAGGTAAGCAGAGTTCTGCTTTCTGTTACCACTGACTCATTTTTCCTATTCAAGAATTTGATATAGTATAGAATGTCCACAGTAAATAAAAAAATTAAAGAATTAAGTATAGATGGAATCATACAGCTTTATTCTTTGTTGTCTGACTTCTTTTTCTCGGCATAATGTTTTTTGAGCTTTATGCAATTTTTTTGAGATTTATCAGTAGTTCATTATACTTTATTGCTGAGTAGTATTCCAATTGTAACAATGTATGTACCACAATTAGTATAGCCATTCACTTATTGATGGATATTTGACATGTTTCCAGTCAAGGAATGTTATGAGTAAAGATGTTATAAACATTTGGATGGAAACCTTTATGTCAGTATAGATTTTCTTTCTCTGAGATGAAGATCTAAGAGTGAAATTATTGGATTTCATGGTAAGTGTATGTGTGCATATGTTTAATCACTAAGAAACTTGCAGCTCTCAAAATTTGTTGTAGAATTTCATTCCTGATGTTTTACATCTTCATAACATCTTGATAACATCCATCTCTTTAATTACAATCATTCTGCTTGTTGTGTAAAGGTATCTTATTGTGGTAGAATTGGCTTATGCCTGATTGCTAGTGATGATGAGCTTCAGATTATGTGTTTATTTGCCATTTCTATACCATCTTTTGTGTTATGTCTGCTTAAATTTTTGACCATTTAAAATAAATTGGGTTATTTGTCTTATTTTTTAATATAGAAATTATGTAGTTTGAATTTCAGTGTTTTAATTGTATACATTTGATATTTTTCCCAGTCTTTAATTTGATTGCACATTTCTTTTTTCTAAATCTTTTAATTAATTGCTTATTGATTTTTATTAAATTTATTAGAGTAATGTAGGTTAATAAAATTGTATAGGTGAAAAAATTGGGACAACTATAATTGAACAATTTTTTTAAAAGCAACAAGATTTTTCCTACTAGTTAGTAAGTTTTCTTAATACTACTTAGTTACCTAGAGGGGAGTTCCCATAAGACCATCAGCTGATTTCTTTAATGAAACTTTGCAAGCTAGAAGGGATTGACAAGAAATACTCAAAGTCATGAAAAGCAGGGACCTACAGCCAAGATTGCTATCTTGGCTTTACCCAGCAAAGCTATCTTTTAGATTCAAAGGGCAGATAAAGAGCTTCCCACACAAGAAAAAAATAAAGGAGTTCATTATCACCAAACCATTATTATATGAAATGTTAAAGGGACTTATTTAGGAAAAAGGAGATCAAAACTATGAACAATAAAATGGCAAAAAAAAATACATATCTATCAACAATTAAATCTGAAAAACAAACTAAGCAAACAAGAAGAACAGAGACAGAATTATGGATAAGAGTGTTTTGGTGGTTTTCAGATGGGAGGGGAGTGTGAGGGAATGGTTAAAGGGGTAAAAGGATTGAGAAGTACAAATAGGTAGTTACAATAGAATAGCCCTGTGCTGAAAAATACAGTTTAGGAAATGGAATGGCCAAAGAACTTACTTGCGTGACCCATGAACATGAACAATGGTGGGAGGATTGCTTGAGGGAATGGGGATGCTGGATGGAGGAGGCAAAGGGGGAAAAGTCAGGACAACTGTAGTAGCATAATCAATAAAATATAATTTAAAGAAAACAATGACATAGAATAAACATACAAGCTGATCTTGAAAAAAAGTAAAATTATATAGGTTTCAAGTTTACAACTCTACAGTATAATATGTGATCTGTATATTTATTGTGTGCCCACCACCCAAATTCAAATCTGTCAGCATATATTTGACCCCCTTTACCCTTTATTACCTCCTCCTACCCCGTTTTTCTTTTAGTAACCACCGTACTATTACTTGCATCTATGACTTTTTGTTTGTCTTGTCTGTTCATTTGTTGCTTTCAATTTTATACTCGCATATCAAAATTATTTCCATTTTATTCAAGGTGATAACAGTTTTTTATTTACTATGCTTGAAATTGCAAAGTAAACACACATTCAGAAAAATAAATCAAGTGAAAATGCAATATAATGAATTATTCTAAGGTAAACACCCTGTTAACATCTCCAGATAAACTAATAGAACTTTTTGTAATTCACTGCAGAACAGTTTCTATGCTTCACCAAGCACAATAGGTAAGCATTAGCCTACCCTTACAGTATTTACTTGTGCATTTTTAAAAGAAACCTATCATGCAAAAGTGCCTCCTCAGGCATTATAATGTTGCTCATTTCTTTTGAAAGTTGATGTCTTTTAATTCTCTTTTAACCTTGGGTTCCCTCTCCAACCCTTGCTTTTACTCACTGAAAAGCCCATGTCATTTGTCCTGTAGTGTTTCTGACTGGGTGGATTTTGCTGCTTCTACATGCAAAGTGCAGTTTCACACGTTTCTCTCTCTCGGCATCTTTAGTAAATTGGCGGTGGGACCTAGGAACAGGATCATATTCAGTGTTTTTCCCACAACTATTTGGCAAAATATAGGCATGATATTTGGCAAAAATACAGGAATGACATGGTTCTGGTTTTTCACCTTTTATGATGATAGCAAACATTGATGCTTCATGCCTATATTCATTAGGGATTAAAATTGATGTTCTAATCATACCATTTTTGTTAGTGGGAATGATTTTACAAAGGCATCTCCTCTGCTACTATTTGTTTCTCCTGCGTTATAGTTTAGATAAAAAGGGCGAAATTGACACAATCTGTTTCTCTGTGTTTCCTAGACTACAATAGAATGAACTTATGCCCTATCATCCTGCAAAGGTGACTAATTTTAAAAATATCATTATAAGCATGAATTTAAACATTTTAATGGATTTAATCCATTGCAATTTTTATCATTATTGAAGCTCAAAATTTCCCATGTTTGTTTATTGGGAACCTTTTCAGGCGGTTCCTGAATTCTCTGAGAGTCACTTGTAGTGTCCTTACTATGGGTAGAAAAAAATTCCAAGACTCAACTTGTATACATCTTTCCCACCCTGGACATCAGCCTTTTCTCTAAGAAGCCATTTTAGTTCACGTTGATACGTCCAATCAAAATTCAGGACTACGTGCTTTTTTTCCTCAGCCTCTTCTCTCATACATCCCTACTACATCTTTACCTTCTTTCTTCCACACTAAAAGTCTTGGTTCTCAACAATAGAAGGATGATAGGATTAGAAAATGTGATAATTGATCACTTGTTCTGCCTCATAGTATACAAATATCTCAGAATAACAAATATAATACTACTACAAATACAGTTACTGGAAACATTTTTTTAGTATATGTTCTTTGCATTCTTTTCTGAATTTTTAGCTGTACAATGTCTGCACTGTCAGAGCATATAGTCATGGCGCAGCTCTCAGCTTTTGAGTCCTTACATAACTCTACTTCTACAGGTGACTACGTAATTAATCCCCATGCCCTGTGTTAACGTTTCTCTAATCATCTTGGATGTCTGAGCTTCCTTCTGCAATGTACCTATGAGCATTAATCTGAACAACATTCCCCGAGTTCTTGCAATCGTGATAGCAGTTTGTGCCCTCATTTTCCTTTAAAATCTGTTTTATTGGACTAAAAATCCTTCCCCTTGGTTTATTTAATCTTTATATAGATTATTATTTATTTAATAATCTATATTTCAATCTGTTCTTCTATTTTCTTCTGAGGTAAAGTATTGTTAAGTCTGATGACAATTTAGTTTTCTTTTTTCTTACTATTCATGTGTTCTTTTTATCTACAAAGAAATTTTTTTAAGCTTAATAATTTTTCTAGAATGTCTCCAGGCTTTTTTGTTGTTGTTGTTCTGGGTCAATATTATCAAGCATGCAATGTAGTCTTTCAATATGTAGTTTTAAATATTTTATTTTTTTCAGAGAACGTACTTTGAATTATAGTTGTTTCTTCAGTTTTTATTTGTTTTATTGCTTTGGTTTTCTTCTTTAATTTTTTTTTGTCTTAATTCATTACTGTCATTCTTTTTCTAAAATTCTGTTTATCATTTATTATTTTTTCATTTGTCTTTGAATTTATTTTCCAGCTTCTGTTTTTCTCAGTGTGTTTTATTGTGTTCTCTGTTATATTTATAGCTCATATTTTGGTAGTTTGTACTTTATTTTTGAAATTACTTTAATCTCTTTTTTTATTCTTATTTTAGTTTGACTTTGTCATTTTTTTTAATTTTTAAATTTTTAATTTATGTTCTTTAATGTTCACTATTGCTTGCTTAAGCACTTTTAACTGGTTTTGAATTATATTTTTTCTGCTGCATGAGCAAGTCTTTCTGGTACACTCTTATTGTCTCTTGTACACTTTTATTCTCTATAAGAGTGTGGTTCTGCTTCGTCCTCTTACTTTAAAATAAATTTGCATAGAATTTGATCTTAATAAGTTTCTACTGCTTAATTTTATATGAAATTACCTTTTCTGGGTTTTTAAAATGAGACAGGTTTAGGAAAAGTTCAACTTCACTGAACTCCATCATCTGTTGCTTACTTCCTAATCATACCCCTTTACTATTTGGACCTTGAATTTTCATTTCCTTCTCTCTGTTCAATTTTGATTCCATGTCTAGGAGTTCTCTTTACCATGCAGCTCTGTTCTAGAAGACAGCCCTGGTTAGTGTGTTTTGAGAGTTCACAGAGCTCACCAATCCTTTGTGTCCTTCTTAGGAAGGGCACTTTGCACTCATCTCTTGCAGGAGAGAGCAGATCCCTACCTGCTCCTAGTTACTGTTCTCAGTTGGCCACTTGATACCTACTGACTATGTTGTGGTTCTCTGATGCTCAGGTCCTTCAATATCACCCTCATTGCTTCCTTCTTCACAACATGGAGGTGCCGTATCATGTGGCAGATGGTGATGTGACAGATGGTGGCTTCCCCTTTCTTCCCAATCTTGCTTTAAATGTTGTCTTATGTTTTAGACTTTGCTTTCTTATTGCTTGTTACTTTTATTTAGGTAGGGATTTAGAGAGACTGAAAGACTATATTGCTACACTACCACCTCCACAGATTACCCTTTGTAAAAAAATCTAAATAAATTCTGTCCCCTCTGATTTTATCCTTTTTTCCACTTCAACCCCCTTAAATGTTTTCCTCTGATACTCTAGGACGGAGCTAGTTAGATGGTGTGTCATTCACCCTAATTATTCATTATGCTTTTACCCATGACTTACCTCATCATAATATAATCATTATGAAGAATATTTTCTTTCACAATAGGGTGTTGGTAGGGTTGAGATTCAGGTAGATTTTCTACATTTTCTAGAACTTCAATTAAACTACATCACCTTCTTCTTTTAGTCATAATATAAACACTCCTAAACTTAAAGATTTTTATCCAATGTCTTTCTGAATTCACTGACACAACACATTTTAGACCAGCCAAATTAACATTTTAAGTATTTGCTTCTTTCAATTCAGCATTCTTTTCCTCCTACTACATTTTACAGGGCATTTGAAAGGTAGAGAGAATAAATGTGACTGCATGGGTCACCATGCTGCCATCTTGCAGTGAAAACAGCTCATTTGGTTTTTGTTTTATATAAAATATTTTCAGCCACATATGAAAATTATGAGTAATGATATACTGATAAGCTTACTTACCTAAGAATTTACAGTTTTTGTTTAGTATAGTAAATAATTTTAACATGACATTTTATATTTTTCACCAGAAGGATTAGTGATTCAGCTGAATTGACCAACTTGGCAAATTCACAATTTTCTGGCATAACCAAATGCATTCTCAATGCTCATATTTTTTTGTCTTTCTGTTCTTGGTCTTATATTTATGTTGTTTTTGGTTTCCATTATTGTTTATAGTAGACTGTGGGATAAACTAGAGTGAGATTTATATAGAATTATAAATTCTTAGAAAGTCACAGTTGGTCAGAATATACAAATTTATCTAGTCTAAACTATATATATATATTTTTTTAAGACTAAAATTGATGAAGTGAAAGAAAAAGATTTGCTCAAGTCCACTTGCCCTATTGATAGTGCAGCAGAGAGTAGAAGCAATCTCTTATTCTTTCTTTTTGCCCGTGTTGCAATGTAATCTGATTCTGTATGTGAACATGTGTGATATGGTCTCTGCAGTTTTATACCTTCTACAGAATAAAAGTTCCGTGCACCAATACTTGTTATTATTGTTCCCACATCTTTAGTTTTCACTTACCACACGTGTATGCTACAATTAATTTTTTTCAGTAGGATTATTTGGGATTTTTTATCCTATGTGTATGACGGTAATTATTTTTTTACTGGATTGATCTACTGTTAAATATTTAAACATTAAATACTGTATCTTGCTACATATTGGTCTTAGTGTATAAAAAAAGAAGTGCATTTTACACATAATGGGTTTTTTGTAGAAAGCATTGTGTGAAGAATACATTTTTAAAATAAAACAGCACAGATATTTTTATTAACAATATAGCAGATTAAAGAATTTGGGGATTATCATCTAGACAAAAAGAAACAAGTAGAAATGTGTTGAAAAACTTCTCTCTTCCACTTCACTTCTTCCCTTATTGTGTTTGCTCTAATTCCTTTTTGATATTCCGTTTCCCCATGACTTTGCCTCAGCATCCCCATTGCCTTTGCATCCTGAACTGTAAATACAACAGGAAGCACTGGTGTCCCTCTGCTTGTGACTGACATAATCTGGATCTCTGTGGACACACCTGGCAGTTTGGCAATGTGAGGGTCATTGGTGGGGGGTTTTGTCTACGTGGAACAACCAGGTCTTAACTTGCATGGCGTGTGAGCTCCTATTGAATGTACATATTGGATAGTTGTATGTTAAGCACAGAAACGAATATGGTGTTTTATAAACATGGTTTGCCTTATTGTTTCCATGCTACAAAATACATTTGTTTCTCCAAAGTGGATTAGCCAGTCTAGACATCCTATAAAATGTCGATGCAAGTATAGATCTTCTGCACACAGGTCCCAGGAGAGTGGAGCTTGTCTGCAGTGCTGTTCTTTCCTAGTCAGATCAATACAGTCACACTTTTTTTTTTTTTGCACTTTGTCAACAGAAAATAATATCTGAACAGAGAGTATTTTTGTTTCCTAAGCAGGAAGGAACATATGACCAGAACTCAAGAGGGAAAAAAGTGAGCTGGTAAACAAATACCCAAGAACTTGGGAGGAAAGTTATTTTTTTTATTACCCACTAAGCCATGATAAGGGTTATTATCATGAGATAATCATTCCTCTGGAGCAATACAAGACAGGGGACACAGCTGAGTGCCATCGTGCCCATGGGATGTGATTAGCTCATGATAACAACATCCCCTGGACTCATTGCTATTATGAAATGTCTATTCCCCCCCCCCCATTTTCTATATATAAATAAATGATTTTGGCGGACGGATTCAATTCCCACAAACTGCAAGTTTGCATTAAAATGCTTCAGCTGTGAGATTCACAGATATTAATCTACCCTTTTGGAATGTTGAACAGTCAATCAGAATCTTTCTTCATCTCAAGCTGTTTTATGATATTATTACAATGTATTTTGTGACGGAATGGCAGGGAAAGCAAGATTCAGAGAAATAGGCTTGTTTGGGCTCGATTTAGTTGCTTGAGGGAAACCTCTACATAAAATGACTCTGCCTGCTCACTAAGGCATCCTAACTTTCTCATTATTTTTTTCCCTGCCTGACTCAATTTCTTTGCTGCATTTTAGAAGTCTGAAGTTCATTCCTCTAACTAGATTAATAAAAGCACATTTCTCATTTCATATTTCAGAACTGACAGGGAAAAATACTGCCCTGGTAGTAAAGACAGAAAGTACTAGTTTAAAATTTGGGATTTAAAAATTAACATGAAATAAGATTGATTTTGGATTTAGAAATAAATGGGAAACTTTTGGTATAATAATAGACTGCTGGGTATGCTTTACTATGAAATTAAGTGAGGTTTCTGAAAATGATGCAGTAAATTTATAAAAATTAAAAAGTCAACATTATTTTATTAAGCTAAAGAATTTAGAATTTAATATTAATGGGATGAAGCCATTTCCATGGTTGTACTTATAACAATAAGAAACAAATAAAATAACCATAGAATCCTAAAACAAAATATTCTCTCTATATTAATAAATATTAGACATGTCATTAACATTAGACTGAATTATTTCTTATAAAAATGTGCATATAATCTAGTTTATAGATTAGTTGTTATATATATGGAAATAGAGAAAGTAGCAGTTTCCTTGTCCCAAAATATGTTTTATTATTTTTGGCAGGCAGTCTCTCATTCCGAATTTTCACTGCTCTGAATTGTTGAGATATATAGGCTGCCATCATTTAATTAGGTTATATCTTTCATTAAGAAGTGCAGTATTTTCTGCTTATCCCTTTTTCTCTCTGCCAATGTTGACTTTGCAGTGTTAATGGTAAAAGAAGCTTGCCTCGCGCCACCTCAGGCCAGAAGAGGTAGGGAGTTGTGCACTAACTTATACAGAGTATCTGATGGTAAATCAAACTAATAAAGTTGTTTCTAAGAACACTTTTACAAAAGGAAAATATATATTTTGTGAAAATGAAAATTCAGTTATCACCTCTGGAATTATAAGGTTAATATACATGAACAATGTTATGTGATTTGATTTTATTATTTGTTAGAGTATAGACCACCTTTATTTTATAACAATATTACAGAAAGCAAAACATCATTTAATACAACTTGAAGCTGCTATAAATCAAATCTGGCATCATAACTAATTTTAAGTGATTTTAAACTATATGTATTATTGATGCATTTCTTATTTTGTTAAAAAAAAAAAAACCTTGAATTTCTGTCATTTTAACAAGTAAACTTGAATAGGCTACAATATTGCTATTCAGCCAAACACTAGCCTAGATGTTTCAGTAAAAGTGCTTATCGATATAATTGACATTTGTAGTCAGATGTAAAGCAGATTATCTTTGATAATCTGGGTGGGCCTGGATCAAATTAGTAGAAAAGCTGTAAGAACAGAAAGTCAAGACAACCTAAATGAGAGAATATATTTGCAAATAATATATCCAACAAGGGGTTAGTATCCAAAATATATAAAACTCATACAACTCAACACCAAAAAACATGCAATCCCATTAAAAAATGGGAAGAGGACATGAATAGACATTTTTCTAAAGAGGAAATACAGATGGCTAATAGATACATGAAAAGAAGCTCAACATTGCTAATCATCAGGGAAATACCAATCAAAATCAAAATGAGATATTACCTGTTGGGATTGACTATTACCAAAAGGCAACAAGTAACAAGTGTTGGTGAGGAAGTGGAGAAAAAAGAACCCTGGTGCACTATTCATGAAAATGTAAATTGGTGCAGGCACCATGGAGAACAACGTAGAGATTCATCAAAAATTAAAAATAGAACTATCACACTACCCATCAATTTTACTTCTGGGTATTTACCTGAAAGGGAAAAAAAAAATCCAAAAACACCTATGTGCCCCTATGTTATTTGCAGCATAATTTATAATAGCCAAGGCATGGAAGCCACCTAGGTGTCCATGGGTAGATAAATGTGTGTGTGAATGTGTGTTTGTGTGTATATATGTTAGTGATAAAAAATGCAATCTTGCCCTTTGTGACAACAGGGATGGACCTTGAGGATATTTCATTAAGTGAAATTACTTGGACAGAGAAAGACAAACTCTGTATGATTTCACTTAGGTGTGGAATCTAAAAACAACAAAGGAATGAACAAAGTGAAGCAGAAACAAACTCATAGATACAGAGAACAAACTGATGGTTGCCACACTTCCAGTTATAAAATAAATAATGGAGATACAATCTACAACATAGAGAATATTGTCAATAATGTGACAACCCTGTATGGGGACAGATGGTTACTGGACTTATTTTGGTGGTCACTTTGTAAGATATATAAAGGTTGAATCACTCTGTTATACTCCCAAAACTAATATATTAAGTAGCACTATTATGAAAAATAAAATTTAAAAAAATAGAAAAGAAAAAGAATGGAACTGAAATTTCCCTGAAGCAGAAATTCCACCTGCCGTCTGCAGCACCATCTCATGCCCAAGCATTTCTAGCCTTATTCTCCCTTGGAGCATGCCCTATGAATGTTGAATTTGTCTAATTTGCCCCACAGTTTTGTAGCCAATTCCTTTGCAAAACAATCGCTCTATATAGATAAATATTCTCGGTACTATTTGTCTGGTGGGATGCTGCTTGATACACTTAGATAGAACTGGTAGTTCTTATTTATTCCTTCATTTTTAGTGATGTCATTAAGCAGCATAGGAAATGAATGAGTCTGATTTGGGGTCAAAAACAAAAGATATAAGATTATCCCACATCTCAGTAAAATGGCTTTATGTCAATTTTTACATTTAAAAGAAAGTTTTATTTTACCTTTTAATTATAGCCTCAACTAATTAAAGCTATTATCCTAGTTAATGAGATAAAGGATCCAAGTCACTTTTTAGTTGGTGGATACTTTTAAAAACTCAAAATATTATATTTGTATAACATTAATCTAGATCTTTGATGGAATCTGAACAACACAATGTTATTTAAGAATGTTAAATCCAAGACTTACATAATTTTATGTAGCAATCCTTTAAAAGAGTTATTTGGATTTTGAGCACCCAATATTACTGTAAGAAAATAAGGAGTTTTCCCTCCTATACCACCAAGCAATGCTCAGGGCCCCAACTGGGTGTCCTACAATTCAATTCAATTCTGATGCTATCTACCTGGAGATGGCAGGAGACTCCACAGGTGAGGAGCTCAGTCCCTCAAGACCACCCTCCTCTTCAGAGATCAATTGCTAATTGAGGGGAAAATATGTGAAATACTCTCTCCTTACCCTGTCAGATAGGAATTGGCTCTTTTTTTTTTTTCAGACTTGGATTTGAAGAGCTTTTTTAAATGAAGGTTTGTGAAAGTAGGCAGACAAATATGTGAAGTGTTAGGTTATGTAAAGCATTTGATTATATACACTAGTTGCCAAGAGCATCCTGTCATCATATTTCCAGAGCAGAATCTAGAGATCCTCTAGTCCAGTTTCCTGACTTGAGGAATGTTACATGCTAACAATGCAAGAAATAAGGGACAGAAACTCTTTTGAAAAATTTGTAAGGAAAATTATTGAACAACTTTTTCATGTTGCTTTTGCATATATTTTATAAGTTTTACACTGCACTAAAATATCTGATGTTGTGTTTGTGAAGGGTGAAACAAAATGTGACATACACAAGACAGTATTTACATCTTGGTAGACAGATGTAACAAGATAATTAGAGCAGCCCTCAAATCCAAAGAGTCCAACACGCAGGTATAGGATTTGAAGGTCAATAACTTGTAAAAAATGATGTAAACAGAAAACATTCAAGTAAGATGCAGCCACATAGCAGACACCTGAGAACTAAAAAGTGACACTTCATCAGCCAAATTCCTTTATTTGTGGTTAAGTTTATGTCATTGAATGTGTTCTTCCCTTCACAGAGCTATCAGTGGACGATGGAACTGGACAGATCAAAAAGTTACATAAAACAGTTTGTAAAACTTACTTGTAATAAAAAGAGCAAGCGATTACTTTCATAATCCAAAATAAATATATTTTGCTCTCTCATCCCTATTCTGCTCTCAAATTTTGATCATCAGAATTACAAAGTTAAGGTTAAAATAAAAATGACCTTGAAAAATCTAAGTAAGTTCTGAATTAGACATTTTATTTTTTATGTATAGATACAGTTATTCCCTTGAAAATATCTTAACCAATTAATCCTGTAAAAAATAGGAGGAATGTAATGAGAATATATCAGTATGCTGAAAATAAGTATTTTATACTCTTTTTTACTTTTAATAGTATTTCCTCCTTATTTTCAAATAATGTGTCTAAGCGAGTTTTCATAAAACATTATAAAACATAATTTCCGTATTAATAAGATTGAAAATGAAGATTTATGTTGCATACTCTTCTCACCTGTGGAGATTCAAAATGCATGTCAGCATATTAAAATGTGAAGACATACAATAACAAAAAGGGTTAACTTTGTTTAATTCAGTGTTTCCTAACTCATTTGATTACAAAAGTGCCATATCTATCTCCCTCTCCCTCCCACACTGTCGTCGATATACCAGTCACCTGATGTTTCTAAGAATCTCTTTGCTAAATCTGGCATCAACCTGGACTGTTGAATGGATCACAGCAGGGTCAGAGCTCTTTGGTAAAGGGCCAGATCGTAAATACTTTAGGATTTGTGAGCCACACATGGGTTATTAATTTTTGCATATTCTTTATTTCTTTTTATAACACTCTAAAAATTAAGAAAAATATTTTTAGCTTGAGGCCCATACAAAAGCAGGACACAGGTTTGATTTGGCCTGGGAGCAATATTTTGTTGACCTCCCGGATTAGAGGACACAAATTTTAAAAAGATGACAAAGAAGAGGAAAGTGGTATTCATTGGTAAAGAATCAAAACACATGTTAAGTGCGTGACAAGCAGAATTTTGACCAAATGGTCATAAATATTAACATATGGGACAGTAAGCATAAACAACAAATGCTCTTATTTCATAATTATGGAATGAAGATTAATTTAGATATGCTTTAAAGTGAAAATTGTGAAAAGATATATTGGTTAAAGATATCAGAGTATAAAACATCAAATTTTAAGAAGGCTTTATTAGGGTATCTTGCGGTACTTAGATTTTTCTAATAGTACTTTTTAACTTTTTGAGTGAAGACATGAGTGTATACACATTCTCACTTTTCAGATTTATCTAGAAAAAAGTTATCAGTTTGTATACAATTTGGTAAAAACTGCATAAAGTAAATTAAGAACAAAGAAAAATTCCTTTTTTAAGACCAAATTAATGATTCCCAATTGTAAGTAGAACATCATTTAGGAAAAATATATTAATTACAGGTGGGGAAAAGTAGGTTTACAGTTTGAGTATAATAAACTCTGTTTACTCTTGTATTTTTATTTATTAATTATTGTATTATTTTCCAAATGAACAACTGTAAGCCTACTTTTGCCCTATCCTCTATGTTTAAAGAAAAAATTGGGCAGTGAAAAATGAGTATGTACTAAAGTATGCCCATTATCGTATATTTACATATTCAAAAACCAAATATTTAAATCTGTGTTTAAGATCTTTTGCACATGTTCACAATAATAAAATTTGGAGAAAAATCTAAACTTGTAATTATTGAGAATCTTTCACAACTAAAAAACATTGCAAATTTTTTACATGAAAAGTATTTACAAAAACAGGTACTTGGGCAAAGGAAATTACAAAACAGAACATCCACACTATTTATAAGTATTGTTGAAGAAAAAGAGACAAGCCCACAGTGGCATTGCTTATGCTAGAGGTAATAAAACCAAACCTAAATTTAGTGTCTGACCTAATTGCTGTTTCAGGCTTTTCTTTGAAATAAAATCTTTATCAACCAATCTGGAATTTTCTGGTCTTACAGCGGTATAGCAATCTGTCACAAGGGCCTGCTTCATTGCCCCATAGAAGCTGTGTCAATCTGCATGATAAAAACCCTTTTAACCCCTATCCCCTGCAAAACGAGATGTCTTGGTGTAAAAATTTTCCTTTCTTTTCCTTTGTTCATAGCTCGCTTGCCCCACCCTTCTTCCTATAAAAACCTTCTATTTTGTAGAAGCCCTAGGTGTGTCCTAGTTGCTAGATGAGGTGCTGCCCATTTCAGTATGACATTTTTTCAAAAAAAGGTTTTATTTTATTTTTAGAGAGAGGGGAAGGGAGGGAGAAAGAAGGGGCAAGAAATATCAATATGTGGTTGCCTTTTGCATGAGGGACCTACTGGGGACCTGGCCTGCAACTCAGGCATGCTCCTGCCTGGGAATTGAACCAGCGACGCTTTGGTTCGCAGGTCAGCACTCAATCCGCTGAGCCACACCAGCCAGGGCCATTTCAGTATTACTTAATAAGGCAAATTAGATTTTCAAATTTATTTGGTTGAATTTCATTCTTTTCTCTCTCTATATACACATCTATATGTTAATATATTCCTATGGAAATAATATAAAAAGGTTTGGGAGGACATGCAAAAGTGGTTAATTTAAGCTGGTGGAATCATTGTTTTTTTTATAAATTTTCTGGTTTTTACATGTTTTACACAGCATATATATTTATTCCTCTTACAAAAGCAATACATGTTAGTGCTATTAAATTATTTGCTTGTTTAAGATCTACTCCCTGGCCTTGAAGAATTTACATTTATTACATTTCTGGGCTTCCACCAAGAGAGTCCAACATAGACTGGATGTCAAGTAAAGTGCAATTCATTATTTGGAAGATGCTTGGCGAAAATCCAGGTGAAATAAAGCATTTCTGGCAATAGTGAGTGTCCTTTCTCTCTTCAATGACGGTGAACTCCTGTGGGTTTCATGTGTACTAATGTCAACAATTCAGCAGACTGAGGTGTTACATGTGGCCTCATTTTATGATTACAGTAATTCACACCTGCCTGGGCTTGGCCACGTGGGAATGGCTCTGCTAATTTAACCAAATATCTGTATTACATCAATTTGCCCTCCTTTTGCAGCTTGAGAAGACAGCTTCATTGGGCTGCCTGTGATGCTGCTTGGATCCCAGCCTCCAGCATACTACGCGATGTCAGTCAGTGAGGTGTGGATAAGCATGCCAGAGATACTCCACCATGTCTTCTGATGCGCTTGCTTTAGTTTAGGACTGGCACCGCGTGGCCTGAATCTCACCGCCTGACTACCTTCAGCTCCTCCCTCCTGGGTACAGTTCCCTTCTACATGATGGTATGTCAACAAAATGGTTGAACAAAAACCAGGGTCTTCTCTCTCTTTCTTTTTTACACAGTTTATTTTTCTTTAAGCAATCCTGTAGAACAGAATGTGGATCTCCGAATAGCTCTGTTCTTTGTGTCTGAAGGACTCCCCCATCATATACCCATCTTGACAATATCGCTTAGTCACACGCTAACCCAACCAGCAGGGGGAAAGTCTGTGCCTGCTATTAAAGCCTACCTACTGGCTTAGTGTTTGCAATTCAATTCTAGCTATAAATCAACATCAGAGCCTACAACCCAGCATGTTCAAGAGCTTTGTTTAAACATCAAAAAAAGAACACAGACAAGCACTATGATAGAAATATAACTAATCACTTGCAAATACATCTTTCCTGTCAGTAGGAGCTTAACCTTTCTGTTTAATGTGACTGAGAAAAAGTGTACTTATTTCTATTCTATCTGTTTTCTCTAAAGAGATGTAGAATTTTTTCTATGAAAAGGAGATTATATTTGTTCTTAATGTAACACAGAGCATAAGCATTTCAGAAGTGTTTGGCTGGAGGAAGCAACAAGAAACCGAATGCTGTGGAAACCTAAAAACCGTGTATCAACATACGATCGTGTAGTACTAGGAAAAAAGTAAAACATAGTAAAAAAAAAACAAGATTTATTTTAAAAATAAGGGATAGATATTTATTTGCTTGTTGACTGGCAGTGGATGCAATTTGATGCTTTGTGGTACATTGATTGGGATCAATTTAACTTCATCCTCTGCTCCTGGTTTTATCCGTTCATGAGGGGCCTAGGAAGGATTTATATGAGGTGCTTAGAAAATCCTAGAATCTATAAACCATTCCTTTAATTTGAATGCTACAGATTACGGATGAAAGTTTGGTCACCTGCGTGGATCAGTAGGATTAGAGACATCAAAGCAAGTAAAAATAAGAAAGACAAGCAGAGAAACAACAAACAAAAAGAACTCCATCACTGACACCAAAGGTAGTGTCAAGGGGGCTGGAAGGTTTGGCTGGCAGTAAAGCATTCCAAACAGAATGAGCTGTGCTTGAGCGCTTTCACTTTCTAAATTGGGGATCAATCTCAGAGGCGTGAAGTCTCAGGGTCATTGTTTTTGAAAAGGGACTTTTCTGTTCATTCTGGTTTGATATATCTTTGCAATATTGGTAATCTTGATCTTCAAGTGTCTTTGTGTAATAAAATTATTTTAACTAGATTGTAGCAGTGGGGGCTTTATAATTGGCATTATTGGACTTATTGGCATTTTTATTTGTGAGGTTCTTATATATATATGTATATATGTATGTAGATGTGTGGTTCTGTTTGTGTATGAGAGACTGTCTATTCTAGTGATAATGTGACTGATGTCAACGTTATAACAAAATGAAGAGCAGAAATGCTGAGTTTGACAAAGCTAAGCCAGAATCCAGGACCCACAGACACACATTGTGAAATCTCGGGCAATACCATAATGCTTACTTTAGAGCTGTTGTGAGAATAAAATGGACTTTCATACAGAAAGTGCCACATGCAATTTTAACAGCGTGATCAGTTGTGGCCATTATTATCAATAGCATTATTATCATGATCAAAAAGCAGCATACCAACATGGAAGTTGGTGCATTTGTGCCACACACATCTGGATGACTAAAAAAGAAAAAAAAGCCAGATAGTAACTGACTTTCACCAAGTTGAAAATGAAAGAAGGACCATTTCCTTTGTCTTTGTCTTTCTCTTTCTCTTTCTCTTTGTCTTTCTCTTTTCTTTTTTCTTTTTTCCCTCCTAATATAAAAGGCAGAGACTTAAGAACAGTTGTTACTGATCAGACAAGTTCGATCCTTTACCTATGCCTGAGGGTGGAACCACCTCTTCACTCTCCTCTAGTTTCAAACACACCAACTATAAAAAGTAGAGCATGGAGATGCTCTTCCCTCTCTCGCTCTCTCCACCCCCATCTTATACCTTAGGAAATGTACTCTGTATACAGACATGGCCACTATAAGTGGGTGTATTCACATATATCAAGGTTAATAGCCACTTCCCACTGGCAAATACTAATCCATATTGCCAATGAGTCTCCATTAGAATAAAATGTAGCTGTTGTGCCCATTTAAGTAAAGCATTTCCAACAGTCTGGCAGAATTATTGCACTATTAAAATGCTAATGCACATCCAGGGTTTTGAGAGAGATTGTAAGATCCTTGAGGGCAAGAATTTGCTCTGTCCTGAGGTTACATACTACATAGAGAAGTGTGGAACACTTAATGATTTTGCTCTTAACAGCAAGCTAATTCTTTTTGTTCCAAGAAAAACTTAAGAGTAAAAATAACTTCCCGAGGCATCCTTCTCAGAAGGAGAAAATGGATTGGCAATTTCCAGAAATCAGGTCTGCAGGATCTTAGGACCATTACGAAGTTCTGTGACATTCAGTTCAGTTTTTCAAGAAAACAGAAAATGATGAGCCTCGGAGATTGCCCCTTTGAAAATGCAATCTTGAGAGAAGGGGTGATAAGCCCCTCACTCAGCACTCTTGTCCAGAGCTAACTTCCCTCCTGCTTTAATTTCCTGGGGCTTCTCATTCTCTTCCATGTCTCCTACCTTCAGACTTAGATCCACAGCTTTACTACCCAGACTTGTTTCATGCTTATTTATAGAGATGGATTATGGCACTACTTTGGACCTCACAAACTGATGAAAAGAATAACAGTAGTGTGTTTGGGATAGAAAGTGATGGATATAATCAAATATCAATTGATAATAAATATTCTACCAATGTACTAGGTATTGGTGTAGTGCAGGTAGTGGCTATGGTAGGGTGGATGAATGGCGGTTAGGAATAGAGTTTGAGCATTATCAACCTATTAAAAAGCAGTAACTAAGGATGTCTTTATTTCTACTCAGCTTATAACAAGATGAAAAAAGAATGAATAGAATATTCTGATTCATTTTGACTTCAAGAAGAAATTGAAATCAAACTAGTAATATGTATTATATAAAAGTTAAATATACATTCACACTTTATTAATATTTTTATAACCTGCTCTTACGTGTTATCCTGGGTGTTCTTTTCCTGCTCAATTTCTATTTGTTAAACTTTTGTACATTTTAAAACATTTTGTGAAAAGATGTGATAGTAGATGCATTAATGGTATTTGAATATATAGAGGACCATCCCCTTCTCTTTTGAGCAACAATTTCCTCAGATGACAATTATTTTCACCCGTGATTTTGTGGGCAATAATACTAAGCTTCTATGCTTACTAAACAGCTTCATGTGACATGGAGACCACGAATTAACTCTTCCTAGGTGTTACTTTAGCATAATAACAAGTTGAAGCAGTGCAGTAGTGAACCAAAACACTTGAATCACACTTACATGTAGAAAACTCCTCTCCCCCCTGAAGCGGTTGTCTTATTTGAGTAGCGGATGTTAGGAAACCCAGTTCTCCCTTCTCTTTCACAAGCTCCACACATGTCCCCATCCTGACATGTGCCATGTTGTTATTTCAGGCCCGCATTGTTATCTTGACAAAAGCCAAATTATTTAAGAGAAACAGCAAAGAGGCTGTCCTAATGTCTGTTTTGCCCAGGCACAAGAATCTACAAATAAATGCCCTAAAGTGTAGTAAGGAAGCCTGTGTATTGTTCTTAAAAGCCGGTGCCCATCACTGTCCTGGGGTGGAGAAAAGTGTCTTGTGCTAGAGGAGTCATCTGCCAGTTTTTGTTCCACTTAACTGAGCGGTGCATAATACCTCCTCAGCCTGGTCATCGGGTAGCCAGCACCCTCCCAGGGGTTTCCAGCCTCACGAAAGTGCACACTGAACCCTGTGGGAGGCTCTCGCACTTTCAGGAGCAGAGGCCCCCTGGCTTTGACTTTTCTTGCATTCAGTTCCCGCAGTCTATATCTCCTTTAGCCCCGCTTCCAGTTCCCGCATTTTCTGTCTCCAATCTTCTCCCTTATGGAACTTCAGACATTCCAATATGAGAATGGCCCTTGGCCTGTTCTTCAGAGTCATACAACTTCATGCTTTAGAAAGCTAATGGTAGCTCTCCTTTACTCATGATTTTCTGGTCCTGAAATGGGGAAAGAGGATTCTGGTCCTGTCAGTGGCAGCAAGATGGCGGGTGCCCTTTTTCTGGTTCAGTTCACCAAAGGTGGATATTGCAGCCATTGGCCTCCTAAGTTACCCATTAGACAATGCAACTCAACAGAGTGAATGTTATTTTCTACCTGCGAAAGGTGAGCATTATCAATGTGGTAAAAAGCAGTAACTAAGGATATCTTTATTTCTACTCAACTTATAACAAGATGAGGAAAAGAGTATTCTGATTCATTCAGACTTGAAAAAGTCATTTGAGGAACATGATTTTGTTTTTATATTTTGCAGAGTATTAAGTCTTAAATTCTTGCACTGAGTTATGACTTGCTCAGAGTTTACTTTTATGATGGCATGCGTTTTGTTACCAGGGACTAGCAGTGAGGCAGAGTGGGAGGCTGATGCGCTTCCTGCACATACAAACTCCTCTTCTACTTGGCTTGGGACAAGGGCATCTGAGGCCATTTGAGAGACATGAGAAGGACCCTCAGTAGGGTTCTCTGATGCCTGTGATGCCTGTCATATCCTCTCTCAGACCATGTAACTGAAGCAATATGCAACTTGAGTCAGTATCACTTGAAAGCTCTTAGGAATTATTTCCCAGTTGGCTAAATTGTCAAAAAACAAAACAAAACAACAATAAAAAGTCTTTGCTAGTCAAATCCATGGCTTGGAAACACCAATGTAAGATTCCCTGCACACCCCCAACCTATTGATCAGGAAAAAACTTTTCTTTTTTAAAAAAATTTTGATAAGGTTATTTTTTTTAATTGTTGACAAAACTTTTCTAAACTGTGAACCCTTCCCTCCAGCACCTGCTCTTACTCTGACCTTTGAATTTGATATTTAGTACTTTTCTTTTCCGAAGCGTTACTACCTTACCTAGATTCCCTTGCTTAGGTCCCAGCCAATGTAGGGGCTTTTGACCTTTCACTCTAATAAGTTTCTCTGTTACTCACGGGGATTCCAGGAAACTAGGGCACATGTCATTTATTTCTATTGGACAGTAATAGATATTTGAGGTTACATAATCCATGAACAATTTATTACTTTAAAATTTCATCATTTCTTATAGTCATTGTCATTTAAGGTCCCTATAAATGTTGATAGCCAGAAAGAACTACTTGAAGTTTGTTATTTGAATGGCCTTCAAGCTTCAGTATATGTGTATTAATGCCTTAATCTGGGGTCAGACTAGCCTAGATCACATTTATATACAATGCACAGAAATCAGACTCTCTAACTTGCTCATTTTAATGATTAAGGGAGTTTATTATCTGTTATTTCTGGGAGACAAATCAATAAAATTAAAATATAGGAAGTGGGGAAAAAACCTTATGTTTCAATATAGGGAGTTCCCCTTCTTTCTTTACATACTTAACAACATGAGCCAATGGAATGTGGAACCGGAATATCAATGTATGTTAGTTGCAAATCTACCATTTAATTAGCTCCATTACCCTAACTAAATCACCCAATTTCATGTTGTCTAGTTTGGGGTTGTTATTTATTTATTTTTTTTTTTAGTGAGGATGACAGAATCTTCATTTTAAGAGACAAGCTGAAAATTGTGAGGTTGTTTAAAATGTTAAATATACCTTTGAGCTTCACTACTGTTTCCTGAGTTTTAAAGATCTCACCAAAGTGAAAACAAAGCCAATATTTTTGGAGAAGAATAATTTCTGCCTTACAGAATATAAACCTCAAAAGTGAACTACATGTGCTATGTTAGCAGCAGGCGAGAAATGTCTCTTTTCACAGGTCTGGAAGAGGTCCTCAGACAAACTACTTGGTGGAGGTGAGTGGACTGAGATGCTGAAGCTGGACACAGTGGCGAGTCCAGCTTCTCTGACCCCCCTTCATGTGGGTGACTGCTTACGTAAGTTTGTTCAGAATATTGCTTACACAACTAGTTCTCCCTTGTTTACCTTCCCCCAACAAGTATTTTAATTGTTGTAGCTAATTTGATAATATTTGATAATATACTAATCTTTAATATATAAAAGTATATCACTAAATAATATGTATTGGATGCTAAGATTTGATATGATAATCTCCACAGTCTAAACATTCACATTGCATCATGAGACCAAGTGAAAACCTTTACCTCACCAAAGTTAAGAATGCTCGTTTTCTGGCTTTTGGACACACATACTGAAAAGTACAATTCTCAAAAATGTTATTTTATCTAGAAGATATAAAAGGACGTGTAAGTTTTTCAAAGGCTAATACAAATATAAAGAACATAGGAAAAACATGTTAGGTCCAAGCTATAGATGGACATTGCAAAATTATAATCAGTTTATGTTTAGTTAAATGTTCTCAAAATGTAATATTATAGAAATTAATTAACTATGACTTTTACCATTTTACAGACATTTACACATGTTTCTATAATGTGGAATGTGAGCACTTTTTAATATTTAATGTGGTCTTCTACTAGCAAGGTGGTTCAGGGCCAAGTAAGATCTTAACTTGGTCCTGCCTACAAAATCCCACTTATTAATGGGGAGGATTTCTGTTGTTGTTGTTTAAAAAGAGTTACTCACATCTGTTGAGTCTTTTCTACCTCTAACGCTGTTTTATAAAGATCTAGTTTCTTCACGAATTCAGGTTTTCTTTATTAATCCTAGTTAACCTTTCTTTATGAGACTAAGCCCAGCCTGGCACACAAACCCCCCTACATTAACATTACGTGCTGCTGGTATGTGATTACACTAAGGACATTCAAGTTTGCAAACTGTCACATCTTTAAGCATATTCTTTTTCTTCTTCTTCCTTTTTTTTTTTTTTTTAAGTATTAAACAAAGTGCATCTCCTCCTAGTGGTAGCACAAGGGAAATCACAAGCTCACTGTATTACACCACAGTGACAGAATGTCATTTCAATTGCCTTATTAACCATATGAAAAAATATATCACAACACTGAGAAAACTTCTCAGTTATCTATATCTTCCCCCTTAGGCTATTGTCATGAGCCACTGGCATACTAAGAAGGGTGTACTAATTCAGTTGTCAGCTGCCTCACCTATTAAAAAGGGAGGAAAATACCAGCAGAACATTGAAACCCATAACAAGGGTGCTGAAGACAACTGGATAGCTCTGTCCAGTTGTAGTCCTGAATTAAACACTCCCTCAGAAATGCACCGTTTGAACCGTCAAGGAAAATGCTGCTGTCACCCACATCAGCTTGGTAATGAAGCATTAACCGTGTTTTGAAAGCAGCTTCCCCTGGCTGCATTTGGGGAACATGAGACTGGACACTCAGACTTGAAATTTGCAAGTGGAATGTAAATATCGTTTACCTCATGTTCTTTTTATAAGAATGAGGAACTCATGAGAAAGGAATGAAAGTGTATGGTCTGAAAGTCAGATCAGTGGTCTTAGGGAAGCCAAATAGCAGCAAATTGTATGAAACCCAGACCAGCACGGTGAGTAGAAAATTTAAATCTATTAGTTTTTGACCAGGTTTCTAGAAATATGCTGAATTTCTAAAACTGATTTCTGAAAGTCCTTTCTCTAGGAAAATGATAAGAGTTTATCAAATGATGCCCACTCTAAGATACATTGGATTTATACATCACTGAATGTGGTAGGAAGAGGTATAATAACTGATATCGTAGGCGTGTATCAGATCTACTTTTTCATAAACTGTTAAAGCCACACTCTGTATAAAACAAGCATGACTTTAAGCCCTAGGTTAAATATATCTGAGAACATTATACTATTTGTGCTACTCCTTTAACCTACATGATGATAACAAGGTTGAGTACCAATTAGTATAGCTTATCTTTTAGAGTGAAGTTAAATATTGACCAGAGTGAATGCTTCTCATCTGCAGTCATTTACTTAATAAGTATCAGGAGATAATTTGAACCCAGAACTGACTCTAAAGTCCTTGAGTTTTCCTCTGTATCCTGTCAGAGAAAGCCAGTATAATAGGTTTTGACCTTGAACCCATGTGAAAAATCAGACTTACAAAGCAAGTGCATTTACACACATAATTGAAAACTCATTATATAGTTTAAAATTACTCATATTTATTATAGGACATTGGGAGCATAAAGTCTTCCCTAGTCTTATTTTAAGAAATTTTGTATCACTTAAGTGTAAATATGAATTCTATGTATTTGTCCACTTAATTTTCTTTTTAATTTGACAGATTTTTAAAGGATGCTAGCTGACAAAAAAAGGCTAACACTATCTTTAATGGTTCTTACTTGGTCTTTAAAACTCCTTTTCATTGTTCTTCTGATTTTTTAAAATTATATTGTATTGATTATGCTGTTACAGTTGTCCCATTTCTCCCCCATCATTCCCCTCCACGCTTATACCCCTCCCACCCACAATTCCCCCTTTAGTTGATGTCCATATTTCATAAGTTCTTTAGCTTCTACTTTTCCCACACTATTCTGGCCCTCTTCCTGTCTATTTTCTACCTACCATCTATGCTACTTATTCTCTGTACCTTTCCCCCGTTCTCCTCCTCCCACTCCCCTGTTGCAAACCCTCCATGTGATCTCCATTTCTGTGTTCCTGCTCCTGGTCTAGCTGTTTGCTTAGTTTGCTTTTGTTTTAGGTGTGGTTGTTAATATCTGTGAGTTTGCAGTCTTTTTACTGTCCTATTTTTTATCTTCTTTTCTTAGATAAGTCCCTTGAACATTTCATATAGTAAGGGCTTGGTGATGATGAACTCCTTTAACTTGACCTTATCTGAGAAGCACTTTATCTTCCCTTCCATTCTAAGTGACAGCTTCACTGGATAGAGCAATCTTGGATGTAGGTCCTTGACTTTCATGACTTGGAATACCTCTTTCCAGACCCTTCTTGCCTGGAAGGTCTCTTTTGAGAAATCCGCTGACAGTCTGATGGGAACTCCTTTGTAGGTGACTGTCCCCTTATCCCTTGCTACTTCTAGAATTCTCTCCTTCATTTTAATCTTGGCTAATGTAATTATGATGTGCCTTAGTGTGTTCGTCCTTGGGTCCACCTTCTTTGGGACTCTCTGAGCTTCCAGGACTTCCTGGAAGTCTATTTCCTTTGCCAGATTGGGGAAGTTCTCCTTTATTATTTGTTCAAATAAGTTTTCCACTTGTTGCTCTTCCTCTTCCCCTTCTGGTACCCCTATAATTCGGATGTTGGAACATTTAAAGATGTTCTGGAGGTTCCTAAGCCTCTCTTCATTTTTCTTGAATTCTTGTTTCTTCCTTCTTTTCTGTTTGTTTGTTTGTTTGTTTCTTCCTTCTGGTCTACTCCACTGACTCGAGTCCCAGTTTTCCTCCCATCACTATTGGTTCCCTGTGCATTTTTCTTCATTTCACTTATTGTAGCTTCCATTTGTTCCTCTAATTTGCGAACAAAATCAACCAATTCTGTGAGCTTCCTAATCACCAGAGCTTTGAACTGTGCTTCTGATAGGTTGACCACCTCCTGGTTGTTCAGATGAATTAGCTCCAGGGTCCCAGTCTGTTTTCCCTTTTGAGCCATCCTTGTTTTTTTTGTTTTGTTTTGTTTTGTTTTGTTTTTTTCCTGGTCACAGCTGTTACATAGTGAGGGGCAGAGCCTTAGGTGTTCACCAGGTCAGGGCAGCCCAGTCGCTGGTTTGTGATGCTGTATGTGGGGGCGGGGTCCGAGAGGGAACAATGGCGCTTGCTCCACTCTCTGCCAGATTTCAGTCAGTTCCGCCGCTTTCCCCTAGCAAACCGGATCCCTCTGGTGCTGATTCCCAGGTGGGTGGGCCTGTGCATGCTCCAGAACCCTGTGGGTCTCCCCAGCAAACTCTCCTGTGAGGCTCGGACTCTTTCCCAGCACCTCAGCCCCTACAAGTATTTTCAATGGGTGCTTTTAGGCTTCACTTCCTGGCACAGGGGCCCTGCGTCGCACAGTCTGTCTTGCTGCCTGTTTTCACCTGGTTTACCTGTGCGTGAATGTGTGTCCACGGTCCACTGCCTTGTGTGCCATGCTTGGCCACCTGTGTGCTTGGGATAACTGCACACCCAGGACCACCACTGCCTTATCCCTAGGTGATCTGACTCTATTGGCACTTACTGGTGCCAGCCCCTCTTACTGGTCTGGGTGAATCGTTGTTGTCGGACTCCCACACAATTCAATTTTCTCTCTGTCCTGGTTGGGTTTTCTATTTTGGTTCTATATTTTTGTTGTCCTTAATCTTGGTTGTGAGAGGAGGTACAGCATCTCCAGCTATGCCCCCATCTTGTCCCTGTTCTTCTGATTTTTTAATCAAAATGTATTTTATATATATTGAGTTGGCCAAAAAATCTGTTTAGTTTTTTCTGTAAAATAAAAGACACATTTTCCAATTTCACCAATAACTTTATTGATCTGGATATTTTGAGTATCTTGGCTCTCTCCCACATGGTATTAGATTGATTGTTCTCAATTAATGTCCTGATTTGATCGCTATCAACTTCAACAGGTTTGCCCAGCCATGAAGCATTGTCCAGAGAGAAACCTCCAGCACAAAACTTTGCAAACTACATTTAACACATTTGATCAGTCACAGCATCTTCTCCATACACTGCACAAAAAAATCTTTTTTGTGTGTTTCACATGTGTTTTAACTTTCTTGAAATAAGAAAGCATAGTATGCCAAAAATGTTGCATATATTTTTCCATCTTCAATATTAAAATGGCTACAACAAAAATTCATCAATTTTGATCAGTTTTTTTTTTAAATGCACACTGATATGACAGCTGTCACAATACAATCTGACAAAATAGTTTTGAAAGAAGTTAAAGTCAACAAATCACTGCTAGAGCCATCTTACAGAAAAAAGTAAACGAACTTTTTGGCCAACCAAATGATACTATATAAAACTAATGTATATAACATGTTAATTTATTATGTTTATATATCTAATATGATTGCCATTGTAGTGATAATTAGCACTTCTTCACATTACATAATTATCATTTCATTTTAGTAGTTGAATAATTAAGTTCTGGTTTCTTAGCAAACCAGATACAGTATCATTGTCTAAATACAGTATCATTGTCTAAATTATCTATACTATACAGTATCATTGTCTAGATTATCTATACTCTACATTAGATCTCTAGGATTTTTTTACTATTCAATTTAACAACATCTGTCCCATTCTCTCACCCTCTGTTCCTAGTAACCACTACCATTTTACCCTCTGTTTTTAGAATTTGGCTTTTTTGGATTCCACTTATAAGTGATATCATACTGTACTTTCTCTGTCTCACTTATCTCACTTAGCATACTGTGGTCAAGATTCATCCACATTGTTACAAATATTTGGATGTCCTCCTTTCTCAAGGCTGAGTAATATTCCATTATATGTAGATAGATAAGTGGATGAATGGATAGATAATAGGTAGGTATGTAGTTAGGTAGGTAGATGATAGATTAGATAGATAAATAGATAGATAATTATCACAGTTTATCCATTTATCTGTTGATGGGCAATTAGGTTGTTTCCATCTCTTGACTACTGGCAATAACACTGCAGTAAATATTGGACTGTGTTTATCTCTTTGAAAGCATGTTTTCAATTCCTTTGGGTATATAGGCAGAAGTAGAATTGCTTGATCCTATGGTAGATATTTTTTCGATGTTTCGAGGAATATTCATACTGTTTTCCATAGTGACTGCACTGATTTATATTCCAACAAGGGTTCTCTCTTCTCCATATCCTTGCCAGTACTTTTTCATCTCTCGTCTTCTTGATGATAGACATTCTAACAGGTGGGAGGTGATATTTCATTGTGGTTTTGATTTAAATTTCTCTGATTGTTAGTGATGTTAAGAATCTTTCTTGTCATGTGTCTTTGACCATTTGGATATCTTTTTTGGAAAAATGTCTATTTAGTTCTTCTGCCCTTATCTGATATATGACTTGCTAATATTTTCTCCCATTTTATAGGTTGTTTTTCATTTTGTTGTTTCTTTTGCTGTACAAAGGCTTTTAAGTTCCACGTAGTCCCATTTGTGGATTTTTGTTTTTGTTGTTTGTATTTTTGGTATCATATCCAAAAAATCACTACCAAAGTTAATGTCAAGAAGCTTCTTTCTGACATTTTCTTCTAGGAGTTGTATATATCAGGTATTAATTAATTGAAGGGTTTTTTTTTTTAATCCATCTGAGTTAATTTTTGAATGGTATAACATAAGGGTCCAATTTCAATGCTCTGCATGTGTATATCTAGTAAAACTCATTTTCTTAATAAGTATTGGGAGAATATTGCTGTGTGCTTTCAACGCATGTGGTGGAGAACATAAACTGCAATATTTCATACCTACAGCATTTATTCACATGTTCCCTGTCTGGAGTTTTACCCCAGAATTTGTCTCGAGGACCCGAACTTAGCCTTATGGTATGCCACCACTCATAAGGTATGGTACTCTTTCTTTGTCCCTATTTTTATTTTCCATCTTCCATTTGTACCTCAGTTCAAATTTTAAAAGATCTATTTGATCCAGCTTGTGGGAACGCCAAGCTGGATTTCCCTGGAAAGCCTAGGGTTGACTGCCCTTGGGTCAGATACACACCCCTTATCTATTCAGCTATAACAAGAGGTAGGGTCGGTTGGTGGGCAGATTCCTTCAGAGGGAGTGTGGGCTTGCAGGCATGTGAAAAACTATGAAAGGCCTTATGAACAATGAAAATAATCTTTACATTAATTTTTTGGTCGAAAGAAGACACTGCCCTGACTGGTATGGCTTAGTTGGTTGGACATCGTCCCACAAAGCAATAGGTCACCAGTTCAATTCCTCATTAGGGCACAAGCCTGGGCTACAGGTTCAGTCGCTGGCCAGGGCACATATGAGAGGCAACTGATAGATTATTCCTCTCTCACATATGTTTTTCTCTCCCTCTCTTTCTCGCTCCCTTCACCTGTCCCTTAAAGTAAATAAATAAAATCTTTAAAAAAAAAGAAAGAAGACACTGAATGCTTATGATATACGTGTCAGTACATAATAATTAGGTTTGGGGAACACTTATTACAAGTCTTAACCACAAGATGTATTCATTGGTGCTTATGGATTATGTTGTTTTTCTTGGCTCTTAACCCATATGGCTAGATAAATTACCTGTACCAGAAGTCTAAGACTGGAGCAGATAAAATCTTAGTCTCTGGCATCATACACGGAAGAGGGAACTGCCCCCACTGCCTCATTGGAATTACTTTCTGGAGGGCAGGCCCCTTGTAGTACAGGCTTCCTCCACTAGGGGAGTATTCTAGGAACCCACCTGTATAAGTGTACCAGCTAACATTGTTGAGAGAGGCTGAGTTTGGCTTCAATGAATTTTTATAAAGACTGTTTCAACGCATTTTCCCATTTCATGATGGGCGATTTATGAGCACACCTGTCCACACTGCACTAAGTGTTCAGCAGTTTTTGACCAAAAATGGCATGCCCCCCAAGTTCTCACCCCCTATTCACTCGACCTTGCCCTGAGAGACTTTTTTTTTCTTTCTCTGGATGAAAAAAGTCCTCAAAGGGAAATGTTTTGCTGATGTGAAGAAGTGAAACAAAAAATGGCAGAAGCACTTAAAAGGCATCAAAATTGATGAGTTCTAAAGATGTTTTGAGCAGTGGAAAAAATGTCTTGATAGGTGTTTTGAATTAAATGGAGAGTACTTTGGAGGTGATTGAAGTTTAAATGTTTAAGAATAAATATAAAATTTTTATAAATAAATTCCAGGGTTTTTTTGGGGGGGTTCCCTTTCATGGATCTAGATTTGAATACTTGACCTGTCACTTAGATGGATTCCTTTCTTGGCTTGATGAATGCCCGAGTGCTTGCTACCTCCTTGGTTTACTAAACCTTAAAATTAAAAAAAAAAAAAAAAAGCCTTTCATAAGGTTTTTATGATGGCATGTAAAAATATTTAAAGTAATTCTTGTCCAGTGCATATCACTATGGAGAAAGACAGTAGAAAATGTGGTTTCTAGTGACAGGCTGATTCTTCTACCTTCAGAAAAATAAGAACAATGATACTAATTATGAATTTCAATTACATACTTGAATTCAAATAATAATGCTAATTTTTAAGGAAATAATAGTATGAACACTTTAATACTAGTTTTCCCATTACTTGGAAGTCCCCTCTGAGCCTTAGTTTCTTAATCAGAGAAATAGTTACAAAAGAACACAGGGACAAAACCAAGGGGGGGGGGTGGAAGCAAGGGAGGGAGGTGGGTTTGGCTGGGGATGGGGTGGGGAGAAAATGTAGGCAACTGTAATTGAACAACAATAAAGTAATTAAAAATGTAAACTATCTTTAAAGAATATTGTAAAAGTAAAATATGCAAAACATATAGTATTCTAATAAGTTTAGAGTATTTAACAAGAATATAGGTTAATCTTGGATCTGTCTGGAGAAATTTTTTAATTCTACCTCCCAACACCTTATTATGCATTCTCTCCTTGCTTCCCCCCAAATTTCTTCATGGCTCTCTCTAAAACCCTGTATCTAGAAAGAGGGTGTGTTTGGGGGGCAGATGATCAGTTCTCACAGATGATTTAGTCTCCTGATTGGATATCCTCAATATCACTCGCAGCTTGCAGCCTTGGAGATGGTATTAATGCTTGGCTTGGAGATGGTACCAAGAGTCAATGCTTGGCTTCCCTTTCAAGCAGAAAGCAGAGTACACTCCCTAGTCAAAAACTTATACTTTCTGGGTGCCTCATTTAGGATATAATATGCTGAGGTTTGAAAGAGTTCATAATCAAGGTCTGGTGGTGGTGATAAGATAAAACAGTAGAGTTCATATGGGGAGTGCAAACTTGAAGCTTGATGGTAAGGTGAGGCTTATGAGGTTAAGAAAGCATGAAGGGGGATAGCAACTCTAGGTGTGGGGCTCTAGATTAAGTAACCATGACTGCGGTGGAGTTTTACATCCCCACTGTGTGGGCCTGTCGCCTCTTCACATTCTGAGGGTTAGTAACTCAGGTCACTGGCATTTCAATTTATTTAGTTTTGTATGCTTTACTGGTGTGAGAACAACTGTTCTGCTTTCTACCCCTTTATTCCTATTTCCATTTGATTTGTATTACAGGTTCTGTGGCCAACAGCCACCTTTCTGCTATGGTAATTTTGTAGATCTGATTCTTTGTCCTACTTTCTTATATTGTGTCCGTGATACACAGTTGCCTATAAGAGTAATATCAATATTGTCTAAACTATCATATTATCATTTTTATGGGTGGCCAGTCTAGGTCAAGGTTTCTCAAAGTGTAACCCACTGACTGGCCGGCAGCATTAGCATCACCAGACAAAGCTGAATGAGAAAGTTGGGTTGGGAGCCAGGAGCTGGTATTTTAATAAGCCTCCAGGTGATTCTGACAGACACCAATGGTGGATAATCATTTGTGTAGATTCTGTATTGAGGAAACAGTCACTCAAGGTGACTTGGAAGATCTGCTGACCTTGATTGCTTTCCTTTCTAGTATTCAACCATTATAGTTCTCTTGCTAATAAAATTGCCTGATAAAAGTCACGTATCTTTGGAAAGGACAGTAGATTAAGCTACTGATGATAATTTATAATTTTGTATAAATTTGTTAATATTTTCCTCAAAACAACTTTGATAGTAGTTAATTTGAAAAACATGATTTGAAGGAGTGGATAACTTCAAACAGCCAATGTCTTTTATTTCATTCAATAAATTGAGATTTTAAAGCCAATATCTTAAAAATTAAAAACATAACATATGGAACATTGTATTACAATAGCTTTAAAAGTATTTGAATTTATTTGTATCAGTTTTTATGTGAAGGCATTCTGTAATTGTGCTTACTAATGTCTCCAGTTCAAAGAAGCACTAGTTAGAGTTTAGAAGAAAAGAAACCTCTGGTATTACTTCTGAGAGATTTTATTAGATGAATATAACCCAGGGACACAACTAAGGTTAGCTAAAGCTTTATTTATATTTGAAGTCCTCAGTTCAGGTCGACTAATACCCCAAATAGTGGACATATTTTGGAGAAAAATACATACAACAAACATAAGTATTTCAGAAATTGAACCAAGAATTCTAATTACTAAACTACCCATCCACAGGCACACTGCAGACAGACCTATTTTATTTCTGAGGGTGAGGGAATTTTAGGAGAAAAGCAATGGCCATGTTCCTCCTGGAATATAACTTCGGGGACATTTCCCATAGCTCTTTATTCAGTGTGCAATGGTGGTGGGTCTAGGCAGTATTTCCTTATATTACCAGTTCCATTTGCTCTGGTCCATGTTACTCACTGTGTACGCAACTCTACCTGGGCGCCTCTCTGCTCACATAGCTAGTAAGTGATACGGCCGAGATTTAAGTCCAGCATAGGAGCTCATATTCTTTATCACTGGTTGATTCTCATCAGGGTTAATTAAGTCACCCAGGTTATACAACCAAAGGCAGAGAAATATAAAGACTATCTATAGGGTGACCATATCTTCCACATCTTACGGTTTGGGAAAAATTGCAACTTTAATTATTGTCCTCAAATAATTATTAATCCCGCCCCTTTCCACTCTCAAAACCAATCCAGTTTCAACAAAACTATATTGTCAAATTAGCATTACAATTTAAATTACAGTTCTGTTTTCCCATATTTTATTTTTTACACAAATTTGTTTGATGCCAGAAAGTTAATTTATTTAGCTAGTTATGTTTTTCCTGTGTTCAGAGCACATGCAAAAGAATTTGATCTGTAGATCAGTTCATCTTCTTCTATGGCATCTTACATAAGTCAAACAAAAAGCTATTCCCCTTACAAAAAAATTAAAAAAAAAAACAAAACAGGCCCTGGCAAGGAATACGCTGTAGTAATGCACTTTTCGAAAGTGCGTGGTCAGTTTATAAAGAAAAATCGTTTCAGGCTAGATAAAACAGGAAGAGGCAGACACATTTTTAGACATGTCACAACATTTACTGTGATTTTTGGTGAAAAGAGCAGCGCATCTCAGCAGACTGAGAGGACTAGCAGCACAGCTGGCCTAGGGAAAAATCAAAATCTGCCTTCCACCAAATCTTCAAAATTTTGTGGTAAAAGGCCTCTTGAAATAGGAGATGCTGTGTATTTTCTTCAGAAGTTTGCATTCAGCCTATTGTTACCTTAGGATTTTCAAATAAGTACTTAATCCTCTCGCAGATCTCCCACAGTGTGTAGGTTTATGGCAGTGTCCTCAGTATCCCTAGTGTCCTCATTAATGAATGCAGACACTGATGCCTGCATGGGCGAGTGTCATGCTTGCTTAGTGGAGGTTCAGTCAGTGGTGAGGACCACCGAAAGGAGGAGCCCCTACTCTCGGTGGCCGCCTTCCTTTCCCTGAGTTTTGAATGCCTTTTCTACTTCTAGCTATTTCTTATTGCATTTCTTATTCCTTGTTGTCTTACTGTTTCTTATGTTGCCACTTATTGTTTTTTTTTTCCATTTTTAACCACTTTTAATAAAATGGTCCATGCCATGCTCCTCTACTTCAAAACTCTACTCAGGCTTAGTTTCAGGTGACTATGATGTCTTCACATGGTGTTGGAGGTCCTTTGATGTGGTCATGCTAGAGGCAGGTACAGAAAATACGACTGGCCCAAATATAAGGAAAGAGGTTTCATTTACTCTGGAAATGAAGGAAAGAGAGGTATTCTTCTTCCCTAATCCAAAGCTCCAATGCAGGTATGCACCCCCCCCCACACACACACCTGACATATTTATAGACATATACACCCATACACCATACACATTAAACATATGCTTATGGATAATTTTAACTGTCAGTGTCATGAGGATTGCCTGTACCAACACCATCTGAGGTAATTTTCTTCTATCACCAACAGTTTTTTGTTCTTTGGCTCACTCTTCTTTAATCTTAGGATGCAAGGTAGCAAGAAAACTCTGATGATAGAAATACATTTTTTTCATATTTTCTATAATTTCCTATATTCTTCAGCTAGTTACTTTGTTGGCTAATGTTAATGTACTAATAGTGGGTGGCACTATTAGAAAAATATTAGAAAAATAGAGGGTGGCAAGTCAGAAAAATATTCACCTAAATCTCTGGAGTAGTTTCAGAGACATGGAGTGGCAAGAGTTCTCAGAGACGTTGCCTTTAAGTAGAGGTGCCCTGTTCATAAAAAGGATGATTTACAAACAATATTATTTTCTCTTCCTAATGTGTCATTTATTACTTAAGGAAAGTTGGCATGCTTTTCTTGGACTAACCCATTAGTCACCATAATAATAATGATTTGAAAGGCATGGCCTTCAGTGAAGAATCAAGGAAATCATGTAATCATAAACTCATTCCAGATTGGTTCTGTGAAGAACTAGCCTTCTTTAAGTGTCCGTGGAATATTCTTTCCACCTTCAGGTACACTTACAGGGTGGATCCCCTGCACTTAAAACCAGGCCTATGAGTGGCAGAATTTTCATAATGTTTAGATTCTACCTATTGATAAAACAATAGTGATCCTTTCTATTTTTGTTTTTATCACAGTTTGTAAAGAATATTCTTATCCATTAATCATTTAAGTATGTCCATGGAGACTTTTCTGAAGTCATCTCAGAAAATTGTTCCTACATTATATTCTCTAATAAAACAGAGACCTGTATCTAAAGCAAAGGCAGGGAAGGTAGCTTCTGTGGCTCAAGAAATGCTTGAATGACCCTGAAACCTGTGCAGTCACAGATTTGACGCTAGGGGGAAAAATTAATGGAGTAAATTAACTTAGGACACTTTAAAAATGTAAGAGAAGAATTGTGACTTTTTTCTCAACAACTTTGATAATGTAATAAAGAAAATTTGCATAGTAAACATTGTTCAAGATGTCTAGAATATACTGGAGCGGAGAGAGAATTTCAGGAGGAAAATAATAGATCTCAATTCAGATTGACATTTTTTTCACCTGGCACTGAGGGAACATCATCCCAAGAGGAAAAGAAGCAATAGGATTGAGTAATTTGAACATACCAAGCACTTGGTGAATGTAAACTCACAGATTCCCCGCTATGGGAGAGAGTGCCAGAGGTCATCTGTCTTTATCAAAGCCTCCCAGCAGGGTCGCCCTGAAACCTATTCCTAAAAATATGCTGATGTTTAAGCCCAAATGTGGAATGAGCCATACAGAACTGCTGAACTCAGATTCCTATTAAACTTACTTTTGTTCTGTGGTTAAAACCCAATTTTTTTTTAAAAAATGGACTAAGACCATTTGACTACATTCAGATGTGGAGATTTTATTTTCTTAAACATGAGCAAATTAAGAGTATGCCTTCCGAAAACAGGTCTGAGTTGATCTAGTATTTATTTGTTTCAAAAATAATTATAGTATTTAAGATAAAGGAATTTCATAGCCTCCAACAAAAATATTTACTACGGTTTCATATGCACAGTAACAACTATATTTAAATTAAAGCCCCCAATACATTTTAAATACTTTTCTCGCTTTTATAAGGAGGGGCCATTTTCTTTCTTTTTAAAAAATATTTTGTTTATTTATTTTTAGAGAGAGGAGAAGGGAGGGAGAAAGAGAGGAAGAGAAACATCAATGTGTGGTTGCCTCACGTGGTCCCACTGGGGACCTGGCCTGCAATCCAGGCATGTGCCCTGACTGGGAATCAAACCCGCGACTCTGGTTCACAGCCCACACTCAATCCACTGAGCTACACCAGTCAGGGCCATTTTCTATGCCATCCACTCTTTTCCATTGGAGTTTTCACCAAGGGTTCCCTTTTAAATTATAAAACTCTAATTTCTTATACTTTACTTTCAATCAAGTCACAGGAGTAGTGTTGATTATGTTTACAGTTTTTAGCAATCTATTTTGAAAATTTAAATTTTTTTTATGTGTGAAAGAGGAGTATCAGGTAGGTCCACAGTTCAGAAAATAGCTTCCCTTGGTACTGGCACCGCAACCACAAATCCCTGATTAGTGTTGTCCTGTTAGAGATGAAGAAACCGAGGTTTACAGAGGTAAATAGAGGTCATGCATAGCACTAACCATGGAGACAGCGATGGGGGATTTATTTCTGCATTCTACCCCCGTTTATCTCATTAAATTGTACTACCTTTAAATGCTCCATGCATCTTGTCTTTAATTTTAATAATGTGAATATATCATCTCATCAAATTACATGAAACTAAAGGCTAATATTTAGTTTTAAGATGTCAAAATCAAAATAAAGTTCAAAAGTCTAGAAAACACTCACAATAAAACAATGCACCTGGGATCTTTGTAGGTTATCAGTGACTGTCATTCCCTTTCTTTCCTCTCAGTCACATGGGACATTTATATAATTTCTTCAGCATTACCATAGAACTACTCCTCCGAGAAATGCCGTACTGTGAGGATGTATTCGAGTAATTGAGCTGGCAGATGGCCTTAATACAGGAAATATATTGATGCAACAACCACTTACTTCCCTGACCGATGAAGCTGATAAAAGAAAGAGTAGAACAGAGAATATGTGAGAGGAAAATACTCAGGCTGCTTAGACACATGCTGTGGGAGTTGGAGTCAAAATAATATAACCTCCCTATTCACTTTGATTAACTTTTTCCTCTGGTGGCATTATTTTATTCTCACCACATTGTTCAAGACTTCATTATAGAAGGTAGTTATTTTCCATTCTTGTTGATTTGAAGCACCAAGACGCATATGTTCATTCATACAGTGCCCGGAGCCCCTGTACCTCATTTTCCGAAGTTTACAGAGCTATGGTTTCTCGTCCCTCTGTGAGCTCCACCTTGCCCGAACTGGCTCACTTGCGTTATTTCCTGCAGTCCCTGACACGGTGCCTGCGCATAGTAGATGTTTAATGGATATGTGTTAAATGAACCGATGCTATTTACTGCAGTGACCCCTCACTTACAAACTTTGTAAACCCTGGTTACTATCTCACTCAAGGAGGTGAGCTAAATATCCTATTTTCTCCCAGAAATTGCCCTTTATTTAATAAATTAGGCCATCCCAAATTGACATGCCAAATATATGTTACCTGAGTTACCTTAATTAACTGATTCCCTATGGAGAAATTGGTGCTTTCTGCAAATACTTATAGTAATAAATGAAATGGTGACCAAAGAGTAGATTTCAAAGTCAGAAATACTGCATTGAAATTCCTGCTCTCAGATTGCTTGGCTCTGTGACCACAAAGGTGTCACTTGCCTCTTTGAGGCTCAGTTTCCCCTTTTGCAGTAATGCTGGCTTCCAGGATACCTCACACGTGCATAAATGTCGGGGTGCCAGCCTGGTGCCTGAAGCCTTGGAGGCTTCACTCACAGGCAACTGTTGCCCTTCTTTAATTTCACATGGATCACGAGCTGCCAACCTGCTTATCCAGGGGCGAGTATTAAAGTGTTTTACTAGCCATTACTTATTGAAAATGAAAATGTATGAAAATAAATCTCTGCTGCACTAAAATATAGGATAAACTATTCAATTTAAATATATCAATCAGAACAGCAGAAAATTACAGTAGTATTAAACTGTAAAATTAAAGATTGAAATCTTCCTAATGCTTTTCCTAATATTTGGGGACAATTTTGTATTATGTAGCAAGTCCTGAAGGTCGGTACAGCAGGAAGTTCTGGGGCTTCCGGGGGCTGGTGAAGCAGCACAAAAACACGTGTACGGTTCTGGCTGCTCCTCCTTGGCCCCTTTACAGTCTCACTGCGTCAGCATTCGAAGGGCTGCAAGCTGCGGTGATGCCGCTGAGACATGAGGACTAGTTTCTGTTGCAAATGCTGGAAAGAAATTGTCCGAAAAGCTTCCATTATGATTTGATAATTAGATGGTTGTTTTGGTTTGCTTTTTATTCACTCATTTATTATTAACAAAAATGACACAGTGCCTACTACGCAAAGATAGAAATCAATGCTGGGAATAGGAAACCAACTTGACCATGACCACCATGCAGTTTATAGTGTAATGAGAGGAGGGGGCATGTATAATCAGGGATGTTCAATAAAATACTATGGAGTCCATTAGTTTAATTAACACAGGTTAGATTCCATTTAATGCGGCATACATTTTAAACAAAGTATTTAAATTTGGTCAAAATATAGCACTTGCTGTTTGGGTGGTGGGGTCAGCAAATTGCAGTGACATACATATTATGAGTTGGACTTGCAATTCACAATATGTCTACGTTAAAAAGTCTCTCCTCTTTTATGGTCTTGCTGAGATTGTTATGATTTTTTCCAGATTCCTTGGAAAAATTGTTTTCTCCAAAGGTCAGTAGAGAGATCAGCATATAAGTACATTGCTCGGAGTCTAAATGCTTTCAAATAGAAGGAAATAAAAAAGGTAGCAAATCTTTCACAGACTGAGGAATCACAAGCAGGTCATCTCTGGTTGTAGTAGTGGTAATTACTGATGTTTACTGAACTCTTCTTCTTATACTGATTTCAGCAATAAGTGTATATGAATGTTCTCACAATACCCTTGTGAAGTGGAGCTTACTAATTTTATTTCTGCTTTGCAGGTGGGTTAATTGAGATTTAGAGAGATTATGCAATCTTCCCACAGTTGGGGAAAGTGACCATCAACTATAGACCTAAAACGCTTGAAGCCCTGACTGCCTCACAGTGAGGAGCCACAGGGCCTCTCCTGCTGGCCTCAGGCAGGACCCCTCCCATCCCAGGGGGGATCAGACTACTGACGTCCACAGGCCACGTGTCTGCGGACGTGTGGGACTATCTCTGCCGCTCCTGACTGCGCCCGTAACAACACAGGCCTCAGTCCTCCAGCTAAGGTGCAACAATGTGTCCAGCTTTGTGCATTACATAGGTTTTCTATTTCGATTCTCAAATCAGCTCAAAAGAATGTCATTACCCCCAATTTATAGATGACAAAATCTAGGTTTAGAGGTTTAATAAGTTACCCATGTGCCAGCATTCAAATGCAATCATATTTGCTCAGGACGTGTGTAACCACTCAACTAAACTGTAGCTTCACCAAAGGGCTAAAAAAAATCATCTTTGCTACTGGTAGGCGAGCTTCCTGGGAGTTCAGTGAATTCATCCACATAATAACTCAGAATAAGCACAGAGAAGATCTTCACTTTGGTATTTGGTGTCAAATATTTTCACTTTGATATTTGGTAAATCGACTACAGTATCCTGCTGCTCTCGGAATAACTGTGTTCTGACTCCATTTCTCTTGCTTGGAACTTTACCCAAAGTACTTTTTAAAATCAAGTACTTTTCCTAAGAATAAAAGTTTGTTCTCCTCCTTATCCATATATGTCTATTTCCCTGCATACACACAGACAGCACAGACATTTGAATGAATGATTTTGGGATTTAATTATTTACTCTTTTTTATTCTTACTGCACATTAAATAATACTTTAGAGATCTAGTTTTCCTATCACTGAAAAACAAAATTGATCTATTATTGTTAGGCACCCATAACTTTTATTCCAGAAAGAAATTTTAAAAACTATTTTCATATAGTATTTTTACATTAAAGGACTAGAGATTTTTTAAACAAAGAAACTACAATATACATTTATAATACATATTTCTTTTTATGAAAATATCTTAAATTCTAGAATTCAAAGAACACTTCTTTAGAAAGTATCACAGTTCACACATCTTAGTGAATAGCAGATGTTGACAATGAATTTCAATCTTTTCATGTTTATTACAGATATATTTTAATCACACTGGAAAAGTGAGAATAATCCATGGTAAGGTCTTGAATGATAGTTCAAAAAGAAGATTCTAGGTGGTGAAGGAAAGCGAGTGAGTGCAGCAGTTTTTCGTTGTGACAACACTGCCACCTAACGTTTAAGGTAGGACTCAAAACAATTTACAGTTCGGTTCAGAATCCTACACCTATATCTATGCACAGGATAAAATGAAACAATTTAAATGTGAATAAATAAGAATACATCACATCATCATTTAAAAATAAAAATATCTAACTCTGTCTTTTAATTGTTTCAATATAGGAAATATTAATTTCTCACATAGCCTAATAAAGGACAGGACTATTTATTCCAAATATAAGTACAAAGCTATATCTCTATTATCATTATTTATTAAAGAGAAGATACATTTCAAATGAATCTATCGTAGCAAAATTTTACTATTATAAATTGGAACTTAAGAATGTATGATATCTGTTAGTGAAACACATGAATTGCAACTTTGTGTTTTATTTTTTAAATGTAGACTCTTACATATAATTATCAAGACACATTGTCACAGAAGAGCTCTTAATAAATATGCAAGAATAACAAGTAATTATTTGCAATAACTCTTTTTTTACGATTTTATTTATTTATTTTTAGAGGGGGGGAAGGGAAGGAGAAAGACAGGGAGAGAAACATCACTGTGTGGTTGCCTCTCACATACATGCCCCCATACTGGGGACCTGGCCTGCAACCCAGGTGTGTGCCCTGACTGGGTAATCGAACCAATGACGCTTTGGTTCACAGGCCAGAGTTCAGTCCACTGAGCCACACCAGCCAGGGCTGTATTAACTCTTCTGAATGCAGGTCTAGGCATTTAAGGTGACTAAGAATTACTTCTTTCCTTAAGTGGATTAAATTCATCCAACTACGTATTTTTAATAATATGTGAAATTAATACAAATATAAACATCAGTCTAGCACGTATCCAAATTTTAAAAAGTCTAAAGTAACAGGATCAAAATAATGTTATTTGATTTAAATAAACCCTTTGAAAAAAATTTTAAAAATGGGCAGAGGACCTAAATAAACACTTCTCCCAAGAAAACATTCAAATGGCCAATAGTTTAAAAGATGCTCAACTTCACTAGCTATTAGGGAAATGCAAATCAAAACTACAATGAGATACACCCTCACACTTATTAGAATGGCTGCTATCAACAAGACAGGTAATCACAGGCATTGGAGAGGTTGCGGAGAAAAAAGGAACCCTCATGTATTGCTGGTGGGAACGTGAACTGGTACAGCCGCTGTAGAAAACAGTGTGGAATTTCCTCAGATTTAAGAATAGAATTATCATATGATCCAGCATAGAATCTTTCTTCTGGGTATCTACACCCAGAAATTGAAAAAAATATATATTCACAAGAAATATGCAGCCCTAAGTTGATTGCAGCATTATTCATGATGACCAAGACATGGACACAACCAAAGTGTCCTTCGATAGGTGACTGGGTAAAGAAGATGTGGTACGTGTATATGATGGAGTACTACTCAGCTGTAAGAAAAGATGAAACACTGCCATTTGTGAAAATGTGGACAGACTGAGAATATTAAGCTAAGTGAAACAAGTCAGTCAGAAAAATCTGAGAACCGTATGATTTCACCCATGCATGGGATATAAAACTAACACTCACAGATGCAGGCTACAGTATGGTCATTACCAGAGGGAAAGGGATTGGGGTGGGTAGTAAAGGGGGCCAAATATGGTGACAGAAGATGGTTTGAGTTTGGGTGGTGGACACAAAATGCAATATGCAGATTGTGTATCATAGAAATGTGTACTTTAAACCTATACAATGTTATGAACAAATGCCACATCAATAAATTTAATTTTAAAATAAAATTAAATAAGTAAGTAAACAAACTCTTTAATCTATCCTATGTTTTTGATATTTCTAAAATAATTTAAAAATATACCACTTTATAATGCATCCTTACCTAGTCACAAATGAGTACTTAGGCAGATGTTACATTTTTTAATACAATCATTGTAACCCAGTGGCCTGGGGTTCTGCCACCTGCCACCATGTATAAGCATAACACAAAGATTTGTGGGGAAGGCAAAGGTTTCTATTCATAGGGTTCCCAGTGTCTGGGTGCTGGAGGAATCCCCGCCTCAAGCCAACTTCTTCTGTAAAACACAGGAAGAGGTTGTTCCCAGAAAGACTGAAATCCAAACCCATGCCCAGAGGCTCTCTCCCTGCTTACTCATCCTTTTGGAGCCTAAGGCTCCTACACAAATGGGTCTCCATCCTCAGGGTCTCCATCCTCAGGCTCTCTCTGCCTGGCGTAGGCACCTGTGGGTTCCTGCATCAGGCCATCACTTTGTTTAGTTTCTCTCCCTCCCCTGGGGATGGGTCGCACTGTCAGATCACTGCAGCCAGTCATGCAAGGGGCTCCCCCCAGTGGGGCCCTGGTGCCCAAGGCTGCTTGGACCCCTAAGACAAAGTAACTGTCCTGGCCTGTGTGTCTGTGTCCTGCTCTCAGGGCCAGAGAGTAGAAGGAGTCCAGGACCCTTGCTGAGCAGTGCTGGGGTGCAGCATCCCACATGTGTTCCAAATCATGTGAGCAGGGCAAGGCAAGACCTGTGAGTGAGACCCCGTGTACTGTGGGGTCCCACGAACATGCCACACCCCACCCCAACGGAGGCGAGGGGCGAGGAAGACAGCGAGATCCTGTACGCCCACCATGTTAAATCTTTCCCCCCAAATTCCACATGCTGTAGGAGTGTCCAGATCCCAACCAATTTGGGCCAACATCCACCATGTTTGTCAACCGCACAGAGTGTCTGCCCCTCTCCTGGCCACCGTTTTTCAGTACGAGGCAGGAGTTTCCCAGCTGCGCACGGCACAAACGTCTGGGTCTGATGGGGGGGCGCATCTGGCCCCCACAACCGCACAGGCTCTGTGCAGCCTGTGTCACAAGCTGCTCAGCTGGTGGGGGAATACGCTGGTTCCTGTTGGCTTTGTTTATAGTTGCCCTGGGGCGTGGAAGCCTAGTACACCCAGCTCCAGTTTCAGTCCCGGTTTGCCTTTGGGAATCCCTGCGACCCTCTCCCTTCCTTGGGGGAGGTGCTGGCTCTCACACTGCTTCTGGAGTTTGGTTCCTCTGCCTCTCAGCAATCTGGCCAGACCCAGACTGTTACATTATCCTGTGCATTTTGGGCATATAATAACTTCCTGAGTTTGGAAAGGATCTGAAGCTCACCTACATATGATTTAGGATTTTGGTTCTAATGGTTCTGTAAAATAACTCAGTCCGGCCTTTCCTATTATATTTGGAGCCAACTCCTTATCTTTCCATGAGCAAGAGCAGGCCATTATTTATCTGTTTTTCATTGAGGGTGAATTTTCCTGAGATGGGAAGAAAATAGGGTAATAACTCTTTGCTCATTTTCCTTTTCTTTGTACACAGTACGTGCTCAACAAATGCTTGCATCAACATTCTTTGCTCACCTTAGTGTAACTATAACCTGAAAAGACACCAGTGTTCAGGCTGCCTGTCACTACCAAATCCAAAAAGCAGTGACAGTGATTGAATCTTTATGGGCACTTTATTCAGATGGCCGGTGATCTGAGAAGATGGCGGGTTCATACCCTAACTAACAAACCATCTTCCCTTCTCTTTCCTGGCCAGAATTTTTATAAGGGAGGTGGGGGAGGACAAACAAGGTGCGGTGAGGGCTTTGAGATTCAGGGAGAATTAGGTGAGCGAAGCTGCAGCATTCCTGTCCTCCAAAGTTAGCTCTTCCCAAGGGGAGGGGTAGCATCTATCTCCTGGTTGTCACAAAGGCCCGGATTCTTCCAGCCGGTCCCCAGGCAGTAATCTCTAGCCAGTGCCCCAGGAGGCCAGCTATTTCCCAGGAGCCAGGATGGGCCTTATCTGTAGTTTCTGAAACAAAAGCTTTACCATACACAAGACTTGCTAGACTTACAACTTTTTCCTTAAGCTAAAATTTTCCAAGTCTTGAGTCCCCTATCATAACCTTGTATTTTATTTATCAGAGATTTTATTCCCCAAGTGTTCTAGATAGCTAATTGGATGTCTTCTTTGACCCCAAAGATTTCATAGTCTCAGCCCTCTCTGACACACTTTGTTTAGTTTTTTACCTAGTTTATAACCAGAGATACTGGGATATACAACATATTTATGAGGAACTTTGTGGCAGATTCTGTTAATTAATAACCCAATATGTTAATTAACAATCTCATTCTTCCTTCCCTACTCCTCACAGGGGCCAATGAAAAGTGTGCAAAAACATGCCAGGTATCAGGAATGTTTTTTGGAAAGTGTTGGCTCCTTTTTACAAGGAACTGAATTACCAGCTTCACCCTTCCCTTTTCTTTTTCTTCTTCCCATGCACATGAACTTGATGGTCCTAGCTTTAGAAGCCATTTTATATCTCTCACAGAATTACCACAGAATTACTCAGCTTATTTCTCAAAAGAAATTTTACATGCTACAAGGGATTGGCAAGAAATATTCAAAGTCATGAAAAGCAGGGACCTACAGGCAAGATTGCTTTATCCAGCAAAGCTATCATTTAGCATTTAAAGGCAGATAAAGAGCTTCCCAGACAAGAGAAAATTAAGAGTTCATCATCAGCAAACCATTATTATATGAAACGTTAAAGGGACTTAAGAAAATGAAGATCAAAACTATGAATAATAAAATGGCAAAAAATACATATCTATCAACAACTAAATCTAAAAAACTAAGCAAACAAGAACAGAGACAGAATCATGGATACGGAGAGCATTTTGATGGTTTCCAGATGGGAGAGGGGTATGGGGGAATGGGTGAAGAGGTGAGGGGATTGAGAAGTAAGTATAAATAGTAGTTACAGATTAATCATGGGAGTATAAATTACAATACAGGAACAGAGTAGCCAAAGAATTTATACACATGACCCATAGACATGATCAATGCTGGGTGGGTTGTCTGAGGGAGTGGGGGGTTGCTTGGTGGAGGGGGGTAAAGGGGGAAAATCAGGACAACTGTAATAGCATAATCAATAAAATATAATTTAAAACAGTATGAAAATAAATGGCTAATATGGCAAAGCATCTGCTACATGTCAAAGAGTTAGACAGACAACATCTACTTAAGTGAAAGGCCTGTTTATAAATACAAACTTTGGTAGCTTCTTGGAAACTAGAGAAAGAGAAAGAGAAAGGCATTCCAGGTAGAGGAAGAGTCCAGGAGAAAGTCCAGAGGCTAACACTGCAGTGTGGCTTTTGCCAGTTGTTAAGTGGTCATTAAGAAGTTAGGCCCATGTAAGTGCCTTAGATTCTTTTTAAGGCTTGCGTTTGCTTGGTTCTATAGACAGGTAATTTGAATCCTTTTACCTAGGGATATGATGAGCAATAGAAAGAGGTGAAATTAATAGTCAGAGAAAAAGGTTGATAAATTGAGCAGAAATCATGTAAACTCATGAGGCAAAACACAAGAATTAATGCAAGGCCTAAGACTTCAGAAAATAATAATCAGCACAAAAGCATGTAAACTCAGGAGGCAAAACATAAGAAATAATTCAAGGCCTAAGATTTCAGAAAATAACAATCAGCATAAAATCGTGTGCCTGGTTTCATGCACGGTAACTGAAATCCTACCTATGACCGAACATCTGTCACTAGGTCATGGATGATGAAGAGCCTTGAGTGGTGGGAGATGATGGCCGAAAGAGGGCACAGTGGTCCCTGGGTCCATGTGTGCGTGCTTTATTTGTCCTCCACTTAGATGAACGTGCAGTTCAGAGTCAGCAGAATCTGGCTTACACTGTGATACTTAGAGGCATTTTTTTCTCTGAGCTGCTAATATTTGAATTTTTATATGTATCCATTCATTTATTCTTTCAGAAAATATTTATCAAGTGATTACTCTGTGCCAGGAACTGTAGGGGCAGTGAGGATACCAGGAGCTTTTTACCTTTACCATTTGATCACCATATATATAGAACTACTGAGTTTTAAATTAAATTTTGGAGACACTAATGTCTACAAGGCAAGGCACGATAACAAATGCATTATGCAGCCTTAACTGAGAAAGTTCTTCCAATTGCTGGAACAGGGCAGAGAGAATCAGTGTCCACAATTGGGAGTCAATAGCTTTCGTGCAGTTGTCTTCCCAACAAGTTGAAGAAAGATTATAAGAATGATAATTTTATAATTTTTATCAGCACAAAATTTCATTTTAAAATATTTTACTCACCCTGACTGGGTGGTTCCATTGGTTGGAGTGTCATCCTGTACACCAAAAGGTTGTGGTTTGATTACTGATCAAGGCACATACCTAGATTGTAGGTTCATTCCCCGGTCAGGGCCGATACAAGAGGTAACGATCAATATTTCTCTCTCACATTGATCTTTCTTTCTTTCTTTCTTTCTATCTATCTATCTATCTATCTATCTATCTCTCCTGCCCCCTTGTTCTCTCTCTAAAATCACTAAACATATCCTTGGATGAGGATTAAAAATGAAAAAAATAAAATATTTTACTTATGTAACCTTCATATACCCCTGACTTGCTTTTCAATTTTTCTAGTTTTTATATGTGTACTTTAAGTCTTTGTACCTAGATTTAATTTGATTTTTATCTTGTCATATTTTCCCCTTAGTTTGTTTAAAAAAGAATTCTTGTCATAATTTCCTGCAACCTAAAAATGTGTGTGCGTGTGTGCTCTAGGATAAACATGGTATATCTAGGAGGACTGAGTGGACAAAGTACAGTATCAGATACATAAAATATAAACCACTGTTACGAAAAAAGAAAGAGAAGGATTTTGTAGAAGAGAAAATGAGATTTAAGAAGTCAAGAAAGGCATAGAAAGAAATAAGAGAATCCACAGTTGGCTCTAGAAGTATCCTTAGTTTTTTAAAAAGTAACTTTAATATAAACCATGTCTCACTCCACCTAAAATTTTCTACACTTGGGTTAGTCTGATTTTCTCTTCTTAGACAACAGCACAATGGGCCTTGCATGGCGCTGGGGGAGGAAGAATCTCCTACTGCAACAGAGGCCAGAGTAGCTTCCGATATCCTCGGCTTTGTGCTTAGTGTCAGCACGAAAGCATTGGACGGCAAGCAGCTGCCTCATCTAGGCTTTCCCTGGAACACTTCTCCACTTTAAATAAGTAGCGAAGGTGTTACACGGTGAGTGCTCAGTCCCATAATGGGCCTCCACGTTCCTACCCAGACTCTGCTACCTGGATAGTGAGGACACAGAGGTAAACGTTAATGCATAACATGCCCGTAGCAATGGGGTTGGGGAGTAGACCATGTTTAAATGTTTTTTCTTTTCCTTTCCCTTTACGTAAACCTGCTCATTTAAATGTCTTCGAAGGTTTCACTCTTTAAGATCGTATACTAAAGAAATTGACATGCTGTTAAGAGAAGTGGGGAAAAGAGATTATGAAGCTTTTTTTTAAGATTTTATTTATTTACTTTTAGAGAGAGGGGAAGAGAGGGAGGGAGAGAGAGAAACAGTGATGTGCAAGAGACATATTGATTGGCTGCCCCCAGCCAGCGATCTGACTCACAACCCAGGCACGTACCCTGACCAGGAATCGAATGTTTCAGTTTGCGGAAGGACAGCTGACCCACTGAGCCCCACCAGTCAGGGCGGGAGCATTTTTTATGGGCTTTCCTTGGGTTTACTCTTAAGTATTTTTATCATACAAATATGACACAAGGATTATCCCATAGCCATCTTTCCATTATGTGACTTTTAAGTGACTTGTAAAACAAAGGGAGGTTGCACGTGTGTCTTTATTTCTTTCAGTGCATACTTTTGAGTGCCTTCCTGTACCAAGCATTGTCGAAAGTACTGGAGATATAAAAGTGAACAAAATTAAAAAAAATAAAAAAACAACTACCCCAATGGAGTTTTGTTTGTTTGTTTGTTTGTTTGCCTATTTTCTCTTTAACTAACATAGGTGGTATTTTACATTGTGTAAATACTATGGAGAAAAATTAATCATGAAAAGGGGTAGGGAGTGTGTGGGGAGTTGCAATTTTAAGTAGAGTAGTCAAGGCGGGTGTCTTATCGAACAGATGTGCTGAGTAAATACCTGAAAAAGATTATTTGAGCCTTGTGGATATCTGGGAAAACAGTCACGCAGGAAGAAAGATCATTTGATGTCAAAATCATATAGGGCATTGAAGGGCAAAGGAGAAACCTGATAGAACTGATATTTTGGCTAGTGATTTGAGAGTAGACTAGAGTGAGGCAAAGGAAGAAGAAGGGAGGCCAGTAAGAAGGCTCTTACAATAGGAGAGATGATGGCATCATGGAGCAAGGCCACAGGGGAAGAGGTGGTGAAAAATGGTAGGATTCTGGATGCACTGATAATACAGAACCAGCAGGATGTGCTGCTGATGGGTAGGATGATGGAAAGTATGAGAGAGGCGATTCTAAGTATTTGTTCCGAGCAACTGGAATTACAGAGCTGCTGCTGCCATGAACTAATATGGGGAAGACTTTGCACAGAATGAGTTTAAGGGAGGAAATCTGGAACTCATTTGGGGCATTTTAAGTTGGGGATGTCTGTTACCAATCTCAGTGGAAATGTGGCGGAGTACCCACGTAGGAGTCAGATTGTGGGGAGAGTTCAGAGGTGATCACATAAATTTTAGAATGTATAGATGGTGTTTAAGGTCACTAGACTGCAAGAAGTCAGCAAAGCAGTAAGTGCGGATATGCGAACAGTAAGGGCCCAGGAGAGAACACGGCCACACTCCACAGCTGAGACCGGGGCGATGAGGAAGAACTAACAGAGCCACACATGTCTCCTAGACGGAGCAAAGCCAGCTCCATACTTCCAGTCTGGCTGGAGCAGAAGGCAAACAGTGCTGCTCATTTGACAAAATAATCAAATTTTATGACAATAAGTAAAAATATTTTTTCATAGTAAGTTTCTAGTCTATAAATATGTTTTGTTCAGTTCAGCGAAAGAAATGATAGAACATTTGTTGCAACTTGGACAAAATACTAATTTTAAATTATGCGGACCTGAACTTCCTGAAAACTTCAATTGAGAGGATATGGGTTTTCAGATCATGGGAATTGAATTTGATGCATATTGAATTAGTTTTCTTGAAATAATTGGATTATACTGAGAGGGAAATTCATCAGGAATTGATGTTCACAGAGTTTTTCTTTTCATAAGCAATTTAATGGTATAACAACTATGCATACAGACCCTTACTGATTAGGCACATGGAAAATGAACACATCATACCATTTTACAATGATTTCCCAAAAACATGAACTGTATAGTATAGCTTGTCCATGACCATATAAACACTTAAAAAAATAGCTATTTCTACTCATGTGTCTTGTTGCTTATGAACAAGTAAAATAGTGTTATATGCCCTGGCTGTCATTAAATGGTTGACAGATTGGCAAATAGAATGTAACAAGATGTCCATAGTTATCCAAGGCAAGTTCCTCCTTTAGTAGAAAATATAAATCAGTCATCCTATGGGTGCTTATCAAGCCGTGTACCTGATGAAACAAACTGGTGAGTAAATGGCATGAGCCTCCTACCTCTACAATTGGACCAGATTTGCTATGTGCATTTTAAAAAGTTGGGCACCAATTTTTTTCCGCACAAAGGAAAAATAAGAAAACAGGGTAAGGCAAAAGTAGGTTTGCAGTTGTTCGTTTGGAAAATAATACCATAATTAATCAATAACAACAAAAACTAAACTCTGTGTTTCATGTACTCACAGCTGTAAACCTACCTTTGCCCCACCGTGTATGTATGCTTTGAAACTATTTCTTCCAAGCTCTAGAAAGCTAGCCCTGATGGAAGGAGGTAACCTACTAAAGTCTCAAGAACAATTTATTATTTTCCCCATCAGATGTCATTTTAAGTAGGAGCTGAAAATGACAAAATAAGATTCTACTTGGAGAAAAAGCAAACTTGCACATTTGGCTTGTAGACAGTGGAGAAAAAGAATAAAATACAAGAAGTGGTATTGTCAAAGACCTTTGTAACAGGAAGGTGGACAGTTTATAAGATGACGCTGCAATCAGCTGGAGGTGTGGTATTGAGTCTGAAAAGGCCAATGTTGTTTGGAGTTGCAGATATAGAGCCATCAGTCTGAGGATCAGGAAGATGGTAGTGCCCCTCTAGTAGCAGAGGAATTCCATCCTCAGAGTTCTGTTTGCGTGTAGACCTCTCATACTGAAAGCTATGTAGACAAATTGGGAAGCAGGCAGGGAAATGTGATGCCAGGATTAAGAGGCTGATGAACAGGAATTCCAGAAAAGTCACTGACTAAACAGCGCAGTATGAATGTAAATATCTGCTATAAAAGCATAAAGGCTGAAGATTGTTATTAAAAGTGGAACAATATTAAAAATCATTTGTTTTACTCCTAAAGGACAATGCTCTTATGAAATCATCTTTCCGGAGAAATAACACAACATGCAGAGTCTGATTCAACTGATGTTCCCCTAACCAGGAATCCCACTCTGGCCCCAACGGTGGGAATGCAGACTGTTAACAGTTCTGAGAGCCGCCACAGCTCCTGGGAGGTGAATGGCAGTACCCAGTGCAATCTCTAGCAACCAGGAGTGTGAACATCATCATCATCATCATCATCATCATAATATAGCCCTATGTATCTACCAGGTATTGTTTTAAAGACCTCATATATTAACATAGTTCATCCTCACACACATTCATTAATATTATACTCATCTTGTAGGTGAGGAAACTGAGGCAGAGTGAGCTGGAATTCAGGCCCATGTGCTTTTTCCACAGCTAAAGCACTTCACCTCTAAGCTAGGCTCCTGTTCCATTAAACTCACATTCTCCTCATCTGAAGGACTATATGCCCTCCTCCGAGACACCCACAAATGGTTAAGCCCTGTCTTGAAGTTCTTGGAGGGCTATAATATTCTCTTCCCATACTGGTCAGCCCACATAAAATAAAAATGGCAAGTGTGAAATCAGGATATGACTCACAGCCACAAGGGGTCTCCACAGTGGGGCTGCAACTAACTGAAGTCAGGTGCGTGTGAATTGATTTTGAATTATTAAGAGTGCATTGCATTATGTTTAGTTGTAAATGAACTAAGTAATTATACAGTAAGTCAGCTTAGTATGGTTCAGACTTTAGTGTCGGAACTAATTTTGAATCCTTACTGTTCTGTATTTTTGGCAAGTTATTCAACTTCTCATATCCCCAATTTTCTCATCATAATTTAAGGACAGTGAGGTTTACCTGGCCATAGGTGACTGTAAAGGTTTCATGTATGTATATGTTAAAATAACGCATAGTAGATTCCATGGGAGAGTATAATCTATAAGAGCTCAGCCAAAGAAACCTTAGCACAGCATGATTTAGTTACCAGGGACCAGGTCTGTGTAGCACCTGGGATGGATGCTGGGAAGATCAGTGGAGATCATGAATAGGGATCCTGGAATAGGCGAGGAATTAAGAAACTGGAACAGGTTCAACAACATGGCATTGAACAGGGCTATGCCTAGAAAGTGTGCTAGGGCGGATTTCTTTGCTATTAATCACCTCCTTTCAATAGGGTAGCTTTTTGGTTGTGTAACCAGCACCACTTTTGACCTATTGCACTCTTGAAGAATTGTGGTCCATCAGTAGTTGTTTTTCTTTATTTAAAACAGGCCCACATGTTATTTTATACTTAGCTTTCTTGGTATATTCTGCAGTTAAAGCACAGGATAGAGACTGAGGCAGAATAGGGTTTCAATGCTTATTAGCTTTATATGGTTGTTGAGTCCATTTAATCACTTTGTGTCTGAATACAAGCCTCAAAAGGGAGCATAGAAGATTATACAACATAGCGTAGAGTGCTAAATATTATGTATCACCATTCAGAAGAGCAAAGATATTTAGAGTTCATTCTATCCTGTGTTCTTATTGCACTAACAGAAGGGGTGAGGACTTAGGAGGGAAGGGAGAGTGATAAAGATTTTAAATTAAAAAATATATAAATGTAATAAGCATAGAATGATCACTTTATTTTACTTCAGCACCAGCTGGGTGAATGTTTCAAATTCGGGCTCTTTCTCCAAACTCCTACTAGTCTCTTTTTATCTACTCCTAAGTTGCAGGGTAGGAGGGTAGTTTAAATAAGAGTACTCTTAATGGAGAGAGGGGAGCCCTTGGTTTCCTGAATACATTTTAGGTTTCTTCAGATATCCAAAGAAATGTGGCTGCCCTGGATTGATCCCCAAACGTTTGGAGGTGTGGTTCAATCTAGCTTGTTCTTACCTAGTCAGTGATATAAAGTCCCCTCTCTGTTTCTTGAATCATAAGTTCTCTTTGTAATTCCCACCAGTAATCTCTCCTTTCTTAAACAAGCACGTAAACTCTTTTGATCTCATATACTTACCTGGCTACTACCCCATTTCTCTTCCCTTTACAACAAAACTTCTGCAAATATTTATCCTTGATTTTTCTCTTTAACTCCCACCAGCCAGACTTTGTTCTCCAAAACTCCATTGGCATTGCTATTATCAAGGTCACTAATGACCTCTGTGTAGCTAAAGCCAATGGAAAATCTTAAGGTTTATCTTACTGGACCCTACATTTGACAAAGGTAATCACCCCTTCAACCTTGAAATGCTTTTTTCAGTGGGCTCCCAGGACATATTATTCTACTGATATATTCTTTCTTCACCCTCATTGAACACTCCTTCCACTTGATTCCTCTTTATCTTCCCAGTTTTTAAGTACTGAATTATATTTGGCTTAATTTTGGCCCTTTCTTTTTTCTCTATCTGTTCTAATCTGATTTCACCCATTTCATGGCTTTAAATACTATCTATGTATTGATGACTTACACATTTACTTGCCCAACTCAGCTTGTATTCCTTGAAAACAGTCTCATAAGTATAGCTGTCTCCTTGATAGCTCTTCCTCAATATCTGATAAGCATCTCAAACTTAATAGATTTGAATGAATTACTGATCTTTTTTCTCCATCCCCAACAATTTTCCTCCCAGATTTTTCTTCAGGAAATGGCAATTATTTTTATTCCAGTTGTTGAACGACAAACACTTCAGAGTCAACATTCACTCTTCTCTTCCTATTAAACCTCATCTTCTAATCCATGAGCAAGTCTGTCAGCTCTGCCTTCAACATGTCCACATCAAGTCGCCTACTAATTACTTGCTGTCCTGTTTACCACTGTCACTCTGGTTCAAAACACAGTCAGTAATTGCCTGAGTTATTATGATATCCTTCTGGTTGGTCTCTTTGACTTTGCCTTTACTCCCTTCATCCTATTAAACACAGCAGCTAGAATAATCCCCTTAAGGTAAGTGGGATCAAGCCATTCTTCTGTCAAAACCTCTAATGGCTCCCTGCTTCACTCAGAGTGAAGTGAAGTCCTCGCATTAGCCTTCAAAGCTTTGACAGATCTGAACTCTTACCCTTTACTCTCCCTCCCTCATCCTGTCCTATCTCCAAAGGCCTCCTTGAAATGCCAACCACACTTCCATCTCAGAAACTTTGTTGATGCCATTGTTCCCATTGCCTGGAACACTCGTCTTCAGATTTTTACATTGTACACTTTTTTTTTAGGTCTTTCAGAAATGTTTTCTTCTCATCCAGGCTTTCCCAGAATGCTCTTCCTAAAATTATACATTTAACAGCTTAAGCTCCTTTTTAAAAAATCTTTATTCTAGAGTGCTTAACACCCTCTGATACATTAAATCAGAGTGGCTTATTTGTTGTTTTTGTTTTGCTTGATGCTATTGTTTTATTAACTGATGTTAGATTTTGGTCTCCACTCACTAGGTTCTAAGTTCCATGTGAACAAGGACTTATCTATCTTTTTTCTTCTTACTCGTGTATCCCAAATATGTGGAGCAATGTCTGATACATAGTAATTAGTCAATAAGTATTTGTTCAATGAGTCAAATGAGCTAATAAACAAACAGCACACTCACTGTGAGTGTGCCTTGAACTTTTTCCTTTTCGTGGAATACCTCCCTGCTTATCTAAAATTCTTTATACCCCGTTTAATCATCACCTCTTTCATGAACCTTTTGCTTTCCTCACTATTTTCTCTCTCTGCTGAAATATAATGTTATTTTTAAGAACACAATCCATTTAGACATTAACCTCTATCTCTTCTTTTTTCTGTTTTTCTACTATATAATTGCATGTGTTTGTTTTTTGTGGCATGGTTTTCTCTCCCAGTCAGATCATGTATGAAATCCAGGTCATATTTCTTCCAGCATTTCCTGCCATTCTGTCTTCCACCACTTCTTATGCAATTCTACGAAATTCTAGAAAATTCCTAAGTTCATGATTGAAGAATAAATAAATTAACAATTGTAGTTCTGTTCCAATCACTCAGGGAAATTTTCAGGTAAATTGAACATAGGGAAGGTTGACCTACCTAGCTTATGGATGACCTACATACCTTATGGATGTTTTTTGTCAAAATTAAACATTTCATACTTAACACTGAAAATGTATTTTCTCATTAAAATAAAGTTTTTCATTTTGAAGATGAAGTAATAACTATGGAACTACTTTAAACTCACTTTGGACTAATACTTCTAAAAGTCTGAAAACAAGCCTTGGGGCAGAAAAAATTTTTTTTGTAATCATTGATGGTAACCACTTTCATAACATTTTCATAAATGTTGATGGTAACCACTTCCATTTTTAGAAAATTCTATAGTTCTTAATTGCTATGTATAACAAAGGGGAATTTTTTTTACCTCATATACATTATATAATACATTTTTAAACAAACTGAAAATCAACTATCATTACCAAAATAGTCAATTAATTAGAAGTTTGTGCACTTAACTTCAGCTTTCTAGAAATGTTTGGTGTACTCATACAAAGAATTGATAGAGATGGAGTGAATAAGATGCACTTGAAAAACACATAAAGAGTGTTCAAAAGCACACATTTGAGAACTGTGTGTTTCTAGTAGCAAGGTGGAGAAAGATTATGCTTTGGGTAATTATAGGTAATGATAATATAAAGAGAGAAGGGGATGTGTTGTGAAGCAATTTAAGGCTCACACATTTCAGGTCCTGATGTGGGAGGTAAGAGAGTTTCTTAGAGTTACTTTGACATCTGGTGATGCTGTCACTGAAGTAGAATCAGTGGAACAGGCTGCAGATTGGAGAAGAACATGCACTTTGTGTTTGACATTGAGTCTGAAGGACTTTAGAGAGATCCGAATGCCTTCCTACCAAGCAGGAAGGCAATAATATACTAGTGGGTCTGGAAATGAGCTACAGACCTGATTTGGTGTTCATTGACATGCAGTGTGTAGTGTAGGCTATGAACATGGATGAAGGTTCCTAAGGACAGAGCTTATATTGGGAAGGAAGAAGGGTTAAGCCTCAGCCCCAAGGAACTCCAACATTTCATGGACAGATTGAGAGGTGAGAGGTCAAATAAGATGAGGACTAAAAATGCCCATTGAATTTAAAGCCATAGAGGTTATCGGTGATTTTAGTGAAATCCATTTTGTGGAATAAGCGGAATTGAAATAGGAGTTGGTCAAGGGATGAGTGGAAGAAGAGAAACTGTAGAAAAACGTATAGAGTGCTTTAAGAAATGTGAAGAAGTGAACAAGTATTGAAAACATATCACATGAAAGCACATTAGGGACAGTAAGTTTTTTCTCTCTCTCTCCTTCACTCCTTTCTTTCCTTCCTTCTAGTATGGAAGTAATTGAATAATGTTTTATGTCAACAGAAGGGTACAGTTGATTGGAGAAATTGGACTGTGAATGAATCTTGAAGAGGTTTGAGGGCATGGGTCCCGAAGCACAGGAGCCTTAAAAAGGGGGAAGGGAGGGGAGAACAGAAGTGGGAATAGGAGGCTCATGACTTCTCTCTATGCTATGGAATGGTAGGATTTCCTAGGTTACATAATCTGTACAAAACATTCAGAGTTGCTGCCACCATTTTTTAAGCTCAAACATGCTAAAGAGAAATATGGAAGAAGGAAGAAGAAAAATTGGGGGGGGGGGGAACGTAGAACTGCTGGTCTTTTCAGAAATTGAAGCATAAAATTTAAACTATTGTTAATAAAGTAAAAATCAGATTACTTCTTTCCTCCCTTGTCATTGAGTTCTTCTTTCACTCTTCCACATAGTACTTATCATTTTATAAATTATCTACCATACCTGGGCAGGGTATGAATATTTTAAATCTGGTGAAAAGGAAGAAGTACTCCCTTCCGAGGGTTGAAAACTCTTGAGACTAACCCAAGATAGGAAGGGGTATTTTGTTAATGTAAATGTGGATACATTCAGGATTCCCTGTTTTTTTCTTACAGATGTATGAAGCTTTGATGTAATGCCCTGCAGCCTACTAGGTGCATTACAAGTTGATTTTCTCTCTCATCCATCTTGCTAGCTCCTATAGGAATAATATTCCAGACCACATTCATCCAGCACAAAAAATCAGTATAGCTTAACATATTGACTACCCCACTTTTGCTACCTCTGATAATGCACAGTGGATGACAATTACAACAGGTGCTCTTTGTGTGTGTGCATGTGCTTCTCTGTGCCAGGCACTCACAGAGTTTTGTTTCCTATCCACTTAAAAACTTTATGAGATACTTGTTATGGGTCTCATTTTTATATGAGCCCCATTTTACAAAAAAATAAGGCTTAACAGAATTGTTGAAAGATGAGGAAAAGGAGAAGAGGAGCAGAAGAGGAGGAGGAAAGAGAGAAGGGACTTTCGGAAGACCTTCCCTTGGGATTCTAACACTGGTTTTGGCAGCTTGGCTCTGCAACCTGTGTTCTTTCCAGCGCATATGCATAATGAAAAGTGCAAGATGCCTCCAGCCTGGGACTACTGGACGCTGTGGTTTTTCCACAATCAGTAAGGGTCAAAAGGAAAGAAACTTCTGAAAGTAACACCATTGAGGGAGCAGCCACAGAGAGATCACTCTTTTCTGTCAACTCACACTGGATCCTCTGCTCACTGTAAGAAGCCTTTGACATTAGCATGGTTTTCACAACAAGCTATTGACTTAATGTCATGTTATCTAAAATCACTGCCTTGACTTCTGTCATCAGAGTTCACGTGAAGGATATTTCTTAGTTCAAACTTGAAATCAGAATTTCTTTAATGTTTTGAGATTTGAATTTATGGGTATTTGGGGGAAAAAGAAGAAAGAAGGTCCCCCAAAGCTTTGCCACATGTATAATATAGACATAACATCTGTTTTTGTTTTGTTGCTGTTCCTTTCTTCTGTAAAAACTGAAAAGAGCATTCTTTAGATCCCAGGAGTATCTGGGGTTTTTTGTTTGTTTTGCTTGTTTGTTTGCTTTAGAGAAAAAGACATAGAACTTTGATACTTTGTAGATTAAGTTTGGAAACACTATAAAATAGTTCAAAAATAGACTGCTCATTTTTGTCTGTGAAGCAGCTGCATCAAAATTCTGCATCAGAATTCATCCAATTTTTGTGTGTCGTAGCTGAGTTTTTGAGCTACACCCATTGAAACACACTGAAAATGGTTATAACTAAATTTCAAAGATCACTGACCAATGTATCAATGAAAGATAATGCCAACACCCACACAGAAATAGTCTCCTTCTATTTATTAGAGTAATTCTTCAACAAATATTTGCTTAAACGCACTGTGTGTCATACATAGATGACATCCATATATACGTGAATGTAATGAGCGAATACTACCTCTACTACTACTGAGTGGAAGAGACCAGAGACTAATGCGCAACCTCAGCTGCCTGGGGCACAGAGTCCTGATGCCTAATATAGTAAAAGATGGCAGGGTGATAAGGGTAAGAGCAATGATGGACTCATTCCCTAAGAAGGCAAGGTTGGAGCCAAGTTTTAAAGGATGAAACCTGGATAGGCTTTGAAAGATAAAAGGATCTTCAAAATAATGATGACATTAAATTTAAAAACACAGTTTATAGCTAAGAGGAAGGACTCTGGAAGTAGACTCCCTCAGTACTTACATATTAGCTGTGTGACTTTGGACAATGCTGCCATATTTCTTATCTGTGAAATAGGGTAATGTTACCTACTGCAAAGGTTATTGTGATGATAAATACTATGTATAAAGCACTTAGAGCAGCGCCTAGCATGTTCTAAGAAGCCGTAGAACCATTTGCCTGTGTTATGTCGATGTGAGTAATCAATGAGGGTACTTTGAGGTTACTGGAAAAAGCTGCGTATAGGCTGGACTGGTGAGTGCTATGAGGCTAGACATGGTAGAGAAGAGTCAATTTGATCTAGAAAGATGCATAAAAATCAGAGGATTGCACTGTTTATTCATTTAGTGCTGTCCTTTCTTTTTTTCTTCTTATAAGTCTTTATCAAGTTGACTAAATTAACACCAATATTTCAGGCTAGAATATGCATTTATTCCCCCAGTGATCTCCATGACTTATTTCCTGGAAAGACCATTATTGAAAGCAAACCGTAGTTCACTGACGCCTTGTGTTTTTGTGCTACATTCCTAAGACTAAACACAATGTAGGAAGTAAATGAATTCTTTTCTAGTTGAAAATGTTTTCCACCCTGAAACGCAGAGACCAGGTGGTGCTTTGGCTGTTTTCATAAAGCATAATAATTCTTGCCTCAAGTGTTACTTCCCAAAGTGAACCGAGATCCCGGGACACTCATAGGAGGCATATGCTTGAGGAATTACCACTGTTTTCTTCATATTTCTTTTGAGCCCAATCCACAATGACAGGCGTGCCTCCCAACCTTCTCACACTAAGCCAGTTTCATTAAAATAACCGTTCCTGACCGCGTGCTGCCTGGGCCACTGCTGCATTCCCTGCCCTGCCAGTCCGTGTGCTTCTCTATAGCAGAGGGTCCATCTGGAGCGGCAGATGAGGATGGCTAGTAGCCAACAGAACAGGCAACACGAGGCTAACATTTTTAATATGCCTTACTCTTCTTTTATAATTGAGGAGCCAAGTTCAAGTTTCACCTTGGAAGTGAAAACCAAGATAATAAGCCAAAATTGAACTTAAAATTGAACACATTGCAAAGTAGATTGCATTGGTTCTTATACTACTAAGCAGAAGAAACTTTTCCTTTCTTAACATCAGAAAATAAAGAAGGATTTACTCAGAATCATGGACTCGCATGGCAAATAGCTTAATAATGTAAATGTCTATATTCCCACCGCTGATAAGCTCCAACTCCAAGGCCAGGGCACTTTATGGCTTATTAAGAGGAAAAGAGAAAGGCTCCCAAAGAACTGAGTTGCTTTTTCAGAGCCAAGAATTATACAGGCATACCTAGTTTGATGGAGCTTCACTTTATTGTACTTCAAAGTACTTATTGTATTTACTGTACTTATTGTACTTTACTGTACTTTACTGTACTTATTGTATTTTTTACGAATTGAAGGTAAGCAAAAAGATTATGACTCACTTTATTGTGGTGGTCTGGAACTGAACCCATGATATCTCCAAGATGTGTCTGTGAATGTAAATCTTTTAATTTCCATACTTTCATAAATTCCATAAGTCACAATAGGCATTTTCTGCAGGGGGATATTGTTGGTTTGGTTGCACAGTCATTTGGGACGACTCTCCAGCCTTCTTAAAAGATGCTGTTACCCCATTTAACACTGTCTCTTTAATTGTGTAATTCCTGAGTTTCATTATATTGTCTTATAAACCAGCTCAGACTGATGTTCAGCTCTTCTGTTTTTACTTAGTGTCTGCTTTTTGTGTTGGCAGTTGGCTCCTCTTTGTTTTCTGCTGTTGACGGAGGAAGGGGAAGGGGACTCCTCTCACCTGTGCTGGTGTCCTCACGGGCCACCCTGAGGTAATGCTTTCACCGCAGCCTCAGGCTTGCTCTCACATAATAACAGACAGTGCTGGTAGCTGCCACAGGACCAAGGGGAAAACATTCCCATCCTCCTGTCAACCGTGCCTGAATTTCCTTTTTAAAACAGAAATCTCTGACAGATCTCACCATGGACCTCTGATTAGCTAGATGACATGTAGATATGATTTCAGGACCCACTACAGAGAATGAAATTGCAGGGTCTGTCACCAATCTTCCTTTCGTGCTGCAACTTCTTCATTTGAATGTGTCAAGAGGGCAAATCTCTAACAAAGGAACTGCGGTGAGAGCAATTGCAGAGCCCACCACAGGCAGAAGAGACGGTCGGAAATGGGTGTCATAACGACAACAGTGGAGGGGAAGCTGCAGCCTGAATCCCACCATGGCCACTAAGACATGGTCACAGAATCAGAGCTCCCTCTGTCCCGCAAACTCTTTTTTCCAGCTTGGCAAAAACAGTTTCTGATTTTTCACAGATGGCCGGGGAAGGAAATGCACAGTGTCTTTCTGCATGCCTTTTAAATGTACTAGTTGGCAAGTTATTACTTATATGTTACTTAAATCTCTCTAGATGTCATTTAGACATTCAAGCTTCTTATTACACCTGAGAGATGAGAAAAATAAAACATTATTTTCTTCTTCTATTCCTTGCTGAGGTCAAGACACATATTGAAATATTTTGCATGAGATGAAGCCACAGCATATCCAAGTTTCATAATATATTCCCATCAAGAGCTTCCTTCATCCCTCCCTACCTGCTTTTGCTTCTCTCACCATAATGGAAAGTCATTATGCAAGATTGTGACTAACTAGCTATTTTACACCTCTGAAAAGGACATATTGAGAGGAGATGGATTTTAATTATTTCCCAATTTAGATGAGGCACAAGGAAATCGAGACAAAGTTATATGACATGGGGATGAGCTCACAAGGGAGGTGATAAATTTGCTTGACTTGGTTTCCCAGAATCAAAGACTTTGGGAGTTGGAAGTTTCTCTAGTCAAATGTCATATATATCCAGATAAGAAAACTGAGGCTAGATAGTTAGTAACAGGAGAATGAAATAACACGTGAACTTTATAGTCAGGATAGCCAAAGTCCATGTTCAAATATGGACTTTGCTACTAGCTTGTAGCAGACCCACAACAACCTTAAATTTGTTTTCTCGTCTTAACAGAATGTGCATGATACTACTTACCTCACAGAGCTTTGAAAAAGTTGATTAGAAAGAGGTATGAAAAACCTCTGAAAGTAGTGATTTCACTGGGTGTTTATTAAGTGGAATCCTATTAAATATTGATCAGGTTTGTATGATGTGACATTGTCTCCTTTTCTTGTAGAAAAAATACTTTTGACCTCTGGCAATGACCTCTTTTCAACTCAAAGATGGCATTCTTTCTAATCTTGGAATACATCTTTTACTGCAAAAATTAGCCCAATATTGGCCTGAGCATGAATATACTCTCCTTGTAGAATGGCAGCTGAGAGATAAGAAGTTCATTAACATAGTTCATTCCAAAATTAAATTCATTCATCCTTTTAACTTCTGTCCATTAACAATGAAGGATGAAGTAAGGACAAGAAATTGCCAAGCCTTCCAGTAACCTACTTAACCTCTGGTGAGAAGAGAGGCAGATGCAGGTCTTGAAAGACCTGAATCTCTAACAGTTTGGAAGTCTGGTTTAAGAGAAAGAATATAAAATTGGGAATACAATATTGGCTATAAAGAAAATTATTTAGAATTTAAAAAGAAATTGCAAGAAACTATATGTTTAAGGCTGACTAATATTGCAAACATGACTACAAGAATTCTGAAAAATCCAATTAGTATGATTCTCATCAAAAAAGGAAAAAATGTGTTTATAATTGCATGTTCTGCATTGCTGAAAATATCCTTTTTTTTTAAATTAGGCACCATTGAGAACTGAACTCTGTTCAGAGAATGTGTGCCTTCTTTAGTACCCAAATACTTCCAGTACCTGTTGCTGCTATAAGGTAGCTTCACATAACAGTCTGACCTCAGATCCTGCCCCTTCATATCACTACGATCAGTCAGCACAGTGGAGTCTTCTTGGAAGACATCCATTCCTCTACCAAGACAGAAATTGCAAATAATATGAAATATTCTCATTAACCCAACTTACTATACTGTCATCTTAGTTTCATGGTGGCACCAGATATGAGAGGATACGTGACAAACAAAAATGAGACAGATGTTGACCAAATGTCTTACTTTTTCAAACTTTACAAAACTCATCCCTGGAAGACCCATTTCTAGGAACCCTACTAGAACTTTGGGAGGGGTTATGTAAGTGGCTTCCCTATTGCTTCAGAGTCATTAGTTTCCCAGTACTTCTCAAGAATAGAAAGACAAGAGTAGTGGGAGAAACATAAGGAGATGAAAGAGGTAAGGAAACGAAAAGAAAGAAAAACATCAAATGTTGTTTTGAGATAATGGCCATGTAGTTCTGTTCTGAGAAAAGAAGATGGATGAGTGATGGATAAGTGGATAAGAGTTTGATCAGATTCAGGTTTGATCCATTTGGCATGGCCACACCTGTAGTGTGTTTTTTATTAAGAAGAATATACTACCTAATTTTACCTTTTGGTAATGGTTACAGTTATTCATTTTCATTGCCTACATCTCACAATCAGTGAGCATTGTAAGGTGATATTTTGATGCTGTTATTTCTTTTTCTTTTTTAAAAATTTTGAATTTGACTTCTTTATCAAAAAAATTACTCCCCTTCATTTATTATTTTATTATCCAGTGGTACAATTTTTATTGAAAAGACAGCATAGCCCTGGTCGGTGTTGCTCATCTGGTTGGAGTGTCCTCAGGTAAACTGAAAGTTCCCGGGTTCAATTCCTGGCCAGGGCAACCTCCTAGGTTGCGGGTTCTATCCCAGGTCAGAGCATGCAGGAGAGGCAACCGATTGATGTTTCTGTTTCATATCAATGTTTCTCTCCCTTTCTTTCCCCCTTCCTTCCACTCTCTCTAAAATCAATAAGCATGTCCTTCGGTGAGGATTAAAAAAAGACAAAATAAATGCTTGATTTCTTAACTTGATTTACCAATTCTCAAAAAATAAATTTGTTTTCATGTTGACTTCTGAAGGCAACAATTTTTAAGTACATTTTATTGATTATGTTATTATAGTTATCCCAGCTTTCTCCTCTCTGCCCCCCTCTGCCTGGTATCCCTCTTCCCTCCAGCATTCTCACTCTTAGGTCGTGTCCACTGGTCATGCATGTAAGTTCTTTGGCGTCTCCGTTTGCTGTGTTATTCTTAACTTCCTCTTGCCTATTTTATTCTTACCAATTATGCTTCTTAATCCCTGCACCATTTCCCCATTCTCCCCTTTTCCTCCTTTCAACTGATAACCTTCAAAATGATCTCCATATCTATGATTCTGTTCCTGTTCTGGATGTTTGCTTAGTTTTTTTTTAATTCAGTTGATACTTGTGGATTTGTTACCTTTTTAATGATCATGGTTTTGATCTTCTTTTTTTTTTTAAATACTTTATTTATTTATTTTCAGAGAGAGGGGAAGGGAGGGAGAGAAACATCATTGTGTACTTGTCTTTCCCACACCCCCTACTAGGGACCTGGTCCATAGCCCAGGCATCTATCCTGTCTGGGAATTGAACAAGCAACCCTTTGGTTTGCAGGCCAGCACTCAATCCACTGAGCCACACCAGCCAGGGCATGATCTTGTTCTTCTTCTTTTTTTTTCTTAAATATGTCCCTGTAACATTTCCTGTAATAATGGCTTGGTGGTGATGAACTCCTTTAGCTTTACCTTATCTGGGAAGCACTTGATCTGCCCTTCCATTCTAAATGATGGCTGTGATTGATAGAGCAGTCTAGGTTGTAGGTCTTTGCTTTTCATCACTTTGAATACTTCTTGTCAGTCCCTTCTTGCCTGTAAAGTTTCTTTGAGAAATCCACTGATGGTCTTATGGGAACTCCTTTGTAGGTAACGCTTTGCTTTTCTGTTGCTGCTTTTAAGATTCTCTTTCTATCTTTTACCTTTGGCATATCAATTATGATGTGTCTGAATGTGGTCCTCTTTGCATCCAACTTCTTTATGATTCTCTGAGCTTCCAGGACTCATATGTCTGTTTCCTCCACCCAATCAGGGAAACTTTCTGTCATTATTTTTTCAAATATGTTTTCAATTTCTTGTTCTTGTTCTTCTCCTTCTGGCATCCCTATGATTTGGATGATAGCATGTTTAGAGATGTCCTAGAGGTTTCTCGGCCTAGCTTCATTTTGTTTTTTTTGTACTTTTGTTTCTTTTTGTTCTGGTTGAATGTTTATCTCTTCCTTATGTTTCAAAGCATTGGTTTGAATCCCAGCTTCCTTCCCTTCTCTGTTGGTTTTCTGTAGATTATTCTTTATTTCACTTAGTGTGAACTTCATTTCTTTCTTTATTTTTTGCCATACTCAAGGAGTTCTCTGAGCAACCTGAGAACCAGTGTTTTGAACTCTGCATCAGATAGGTTGGCTATCTCTGTTTTGCGTATTTCTTTTTTTGGGGGGTTTGTTCTGTTCTTTCATTTGGGCAATATTTCTTTGTCTCCTCTATTTAGCAGCCTCCCTGTGTTTGTTCCTGTATATTTGGTAGAACTGCTTTTACTCCCTGTCTTACTAGCATGGCCTATGTAGAAAAGGCACCTATAAATTATGAGGAGTAGAACTTTTAGGTAACTACTAGGGCAGGACAACCCACTTCACTGCTTTGTGCCTGTGTGGGGAGGGTTGGGAGAGGGGGCAATGCTGCCAGTTAGCCCAAGGCTTGCCCTTCTAGTCACTTCACCCCTTCTAGTACTTGACAGTACCCTTCCAGCTACTGCCCTGGTGTTGAATTTCAGAGTGGGTGGGTTTGCACATATTCTAAGATGGGGCTGGCCCTTTAAGCAGCAACATCCAGCAGTTTCTTCCACTGCCCCAACTCCCACTGTGTTTTACAGGCAGAGCTAACAGGAGTCTATCTTCCCCATGCTAGAAGCCTGGGCTATGTGGTCTGGCCTGGGGCTGGAGTCAACAACTCCCAAGGTATCCCTCCCATTCCTTCCACTGCCACTGCTACCTTTCCATCCAACACCTCCTCTCCACCCATCTTCAGGACTCCACCCTTCCTACCTGTCTGGATGAAAGTGTCTTCTTTAAATCCTTGGTTGTCAGACTTCCACATAGCTCAATTTTCTGACAGTTCTGGGTGTTACTAGTTTTGAGATCTTGTTGTAATTCCTTCCATAGTTGTACAAGGAGGCAAAGCATGTCTCCCTATGCCTCCATCTTTACCCTAAGTCCCCTGAAGGCAACAATTTTTATAATATCATCATTACACAATATTCTTTCTCATTTCAAACCCTCGTTTGGTCTTAGTTTCAAAAGGTAGACATATACTGAATACTCACCCCCTGGACCCTATATCGATGTCTCTCTAGTTCTATCAGTTGTCTAATGCTTGCTCTCTAGTACAGCTTCAGGAACATGAATACAATTCACTGAATCCTTATATGCTAAATGTTTGTATCCTTTACGCTTCAAAACCAGATTTGATGGATATAATATATGGTGTATATTTTTTTTAATAACTCACATATGTTACTTTTTTGTTTGGTGTGAAGCACTGATGTCCAAAACTCTGATAGTAATTTGCATATTTGTCCTTTATTATTTAATTCCTTTTTATTATTAGCCAAAACTAATATTCTCTTTTTCTTTGAAACAGTAATTTTATCAGAATAAGTCTAGGTAGTAATCATATTCCATGTGAATTTTTAGAATTTAGACTTCTTCTTAAATATGTCATTTCTTTTTTTTTTTCCAGGAAACTGTTTCTTCCAAAATATTTTATATTTATTCATTTCTTTTTGATTAAATTTTTCTGAAAAATTTATCTTATATTCCCTAAAGACATTATCTGTTATGTTTATTCATTCTGTGATTCTTCTCATATAATCTTTATTTTTTTAATAATTTTTCTTTTTTTCAACAATTTATTTTTTTCCATTACACCCCCCCCATTTAGTCCACTTATACCCCCTTCCTGCCCAGAATCACCACATGGTTGTCCATGCCAAATTTTTCCTCTATTTCTAAGTTTTCCTAAGTTCAGTCACCTCATTATTGAATGTTTCTAAAGTTCTGATTTGTTATTTCCTGCATATTTATTGGAAAGCACTTATTGCTTATAGAAATGCTATCCTCTTTATTATTTTTTATGTCATCAAACATCCAAGAAATTTTACCTCAATACTTTTTGTTCCTTTATTTTTAAAATTTGAAGAATACAGTTTATAGAAAAGCTTTTTTAACCTCACAAATCTTTCTTTCCTGTTTGTTAATATAATATTTAAAAATATAGCCAATTGCTTTTCAAGATTTTTCTTACTCTAGTTCTCTCTCCCAGTCTTATCTAGACCTTCTTTAAAAAAAAAAAAGATTTTATTTATTTATTTTAGAAGAGAAGAGAGGAAGAAAGGGAGAGAAACATCCGTGTGTGGCTGCCTCTTGTGTGCCCCCTACTGGGGACCTGACCTGGCCGGAAACCCAGGCATTGAAGCAGAGACCCTTTGCTTCACAGGTTGGCACTTACTTCACTGAGCCACACCAGGCAGGGCTTTATGTGTACCATCTTAATCTGTATTGATCCAGTCAATTTTGAGGACACTCAGCAGTTGCTCCTCTATGTAATACCCTTTTCTGGATGCAGTACTTTGTTTCTGTGGTTTCCAGGGTCCATGCTACTCCAGCTACCCTCAGATCTCCCTATCATGGGTCCTATGCATTTACCCACTGTTGGAGAAGGCAAAATCTCTTCCAGTTTCAGATACTGTTCTCATAGTGGCCCACCATGCTATCCAGAAAATATCTATTGTGTGTTTTGAGATTCCCCTAGGTTAGCATTGTCAGATTATCTGTTGCTTCCCACTGTTTCCTTCGGCACAGATACTGATAACATACAGGTCTTGTGACTGTTGGTGGTTTCTCTCTATGTACATGTGTTTGATGTTCCTGGAGATACTTTCTCATCTTTGTTTTATGTAAATGTTGTCTTGTATTTTTGACATTTTACTACCTAGTTTCTCTATTTTAATGTGGTGATCTGTTGAGTTAAACATATAATTCTTATTTTACAGAATCTCTAGCACTTAAAATTTTATTTTAAGTAACTTATGCTTGTTATAAAACTTAAAATCCTCTTTGGAAAATATGGCAATTGGGGGACATGGAAAAGTAACTGGCACAAAAATAACATTTTTATTATAAAATTGCCTAAGTTCGACCTTTGAAAGAGATAGACATCATTTGAATTTACAAGTTTTGATAAGTTAATTTTTTAAATGAGAGGAATAATTTAATTTTTTATACTCCTTTATTCAGACCAATTAGTTATACTTAGGAGTGCACATAGAATAAATCTATGGAGCATCGACCGTCCACCAAACAGTTGTGGGTATCTGCAGCCAGGGTGCAGCCAATTGATGTCTCTCTCTCACATCCACGTTTCTCATTCTCTCTCTCTCCCCTCCCCTCTTCCTCTCTTTCTCTATCTCCCTTTCTCTCTCTCTAAAAAAAAGCCAGTAAACATATCCTCAGGTGAGGTTAAAAGTAATTAAAATTAAAAAATATATATATGAAGGTCTGGTTTCTACTACTACAATTGCAGAGACACAAGTGTTGATCTATCTTCTGGCTACGTACATGAGTTCATTTAACTTAGGATTTGCCTATGAAACTGTTTTCCTGACGGGAAGTCACTTACTGCCGTGGCATATTTTGACTTGATTATAAAGAATCCCTCTCGCCGTTCTCCCTTGAGCTTTAATTACAGCATTGCTGCATGTTCAAAACATGCTGCCACATTTCTCACTTGTACAGGAGACAGAACACATATTTCATATCCCTGGCACGTCCTTTATCCCTCTTATTGATTTCCTAGGCAATTCTGTATTGATTGTATCTTCATATTCCAATGCCTCCTTGTTCTTTTTCCTTCTTATTTTGCTGAGCTCTTAGAACTCTGGATTCCTCCTTGTTCAGTCAGGTCATCCAATTAGGATTTATGTGTGATCCTCTTTTGCCACTCTGAGGACTCTCTGTGATCCAGGCTGGAGCACAAATATTCTTATCACGATGACTTTTATCTCAAACCCAATCTGTCTAACTAAGCTGTGGTACCCTCACCACAGTTTATCCAACAGTGTGAAAAGAAATCTTAGCAAGAGGCTTCCTGCCCGAAAGTCTCACTCTCTGGCCTTCCAGATTCACAGCATTCCTGCTACCTGTGTTACTTCTTTGCTTGCTCTTGGCACCATAGCTTTGTCTTCTGAGCTTTGTTTCAACAAAAGGCATCTCATGCCTCTCAGCTCTTTTTTCACAATAGATTGTAGCTTCAATACTATTGTAGCTTGACGGTTGTGAGTAGCCTGACTCCTCCTGGTGAAATAAAAAACAGGCTGCCGTTAGGTCACTAGACACCATGGCAGTTTCTATGAGGGACTCAGTGCTTAACTTTAGTCCCTTAGTGAATAAAACACTTTGAGTCAAAAGGAGAATAGCAAATTCTACCTGTTATGAAATTTGAGCCAGGGTACATCCTTCTCAGTAAATTTTATAGGACAGTGGTCTTATCCACTGTCTTGTAATGAATATAGAACACCAAATACTATTAATTCAAGGTTCCTAGGAACTTGAAAGTGGAGGAGAAAAATAAAATATGTCCTAGTCTTCCATGCAAAAATATATGGTATAATACTCTCTGAAATATTTTGCTTCTTTCATTCTTCACAGATTTTTTATTACAATCAAATCCATAAAGGCAAAAAATGAATCTTAGGCTAATTCTTCCTTTAATAATATTGTTTTTCAGATTTAATTTAAAACCTCTAGGTTCCTGCTGTACCTACTTGTCTACACATACTCAGTTCTGAGTGAGCTCCATTTGTGGAGATATCAAACTCATCATCATGACTGCAGAAGCATTGAGATTAATAATAGGAAGTGATTTGATCAATTAAATGCTATAGTCATCTATTTACTTGCTCCACCAATATCCATAAAATATAATCTCTGACTTTCCCCAGTCCTACCTGCTCAAAATAGAAATATGGTTATGTAACTCTTCAATTTTTTTTTCCAGGAAATGTTCTTTAGTTTTAAAGAATCGAAACCTAAAATAGTAGCTTTATTAGCTCAATTAAGAAGGATAAGTTTCTATAACTGAAATGGTTATGGGTCTGCAGTTAGATATGGATGCAACTAGAATACAGCTTTACCTTGTGCTCTACTCAGATCCATCTGTGAGACGATTGCTTCCCCGTTCCTATCCTTGTATGGTGGGTTTTATCAGTGTCCCACCCAGATGTCCTGATCTGTCCCCTTCCCCTGGCAGGCCACAGCCCATAAGCAAAGGTGAAGCTAAAACTGGGGTAGTTTATGCACCTGATCTTCCCTGTTGGACCAGACTGAGACTGGAATTAGTCTCCAGTTGAGGTCACTCTCTTGTTTAATTTTCTTTTCCTCCCTTTTCCTGCTTCCCACAATTACTTTCTCTTGAGAGTCCTCATTCCCAAAAATACTTAGACGAGAATCTTATCTTAAGCTCTGCATCTAGGGAACCTGACCAAAAATGGCCTAAATAAAATTTTGTGAAGACTCTATTGCTTGTTTGCTCACTGCAGAAAGAAAAAATATATATATTAACTTTTCTTCCCCAGAATAGTTTTATTTCAGTATCTACAAATTGCAGTCCTGAATAAAAACCAAAACTGGAATTTCTTTCATCCCACTTGGGCCTGGAGACCACATTGAGGGTCCACGAGTTGTCTGTCTTCTTTCTTTACTCCATACATTTGTCTTTCTGGGCTCCTCCCTGGTGGCCACTGACTGTAGTTAGGCCTTCTGATCCCTCCAAGGCTGAAGTCAGGAAGAGGAAAGACATAAGGGGCAGGAACAGTCTTACTCAGTTGATTCAGATGTCATTTCTCACTGCTTCTCTCTGTCCTAGGTGTTTAGAATTGATTATTAATCTCTTGTACATTTTTGCTAAGTCCTCAGAAATTCATTCATAACTTTCTGACAACTGGTAAAGACTATCAGATACTTGTTTATCATTTCTCCTGTAGGCCCAGAGCATTCACTCCTCATCATCTTTCTTTTGGGGCCCCAATATCACATCAGATAGACTTCTTGGGCAGGGTCTCTTTTTAAGTGACCCTACACCCATATCTGAGGCTTATACCTCAGCATAGTTTCCACACTGGGCCCTGGAAGACAGGTTCATTGTCAGCCTTAGAAAGGACAACAGTTACTTGCTGGTTGAACCCTCTTAATTCATTAACTGGAAGTTAGCTCCACTTACCACCTTTGAACTGAAGAATTTTCAGACACAACTCTGAGACAAGTCAGCTGTTCATCAGACTCCAGGAGATTGCAGATCCAGCTGCTCTGGGAAGGGCCTTAAAGCCTGTTTCACTAAACTTGAGGTGAGGTGAGGAAGAGATACATCCTGTGCCTAGTCCATTGAAAAGAGATACTTTCCAGTATAGTGGTCATTGTTTTTAAATAATTGTTCTCTTCAGCATGAACACACTTTGGGTGTATGGGGTGCTTAAGACTAAAAATTTGTTCGAATGTTCAAAATGGACTCGCTTTGAGTTCTTAAATATGCCTTTATTGTATCAATATATGGGTGAAGCAAAAGAAGGTTTAAAGTTGTTTTCATTGAAAATAATACAATATTAATAAATAGTACAAGAATAAACTCTGTGTTTCGCATACTCACAACAGGAAACCTAGTTTTGTTCCACGCTGCACATAACTGCCATTATACTGACTTTACATATTTGACATTGTTTTTCCCAATAGACTCTGTGAGAATGCTTTTCTTGTTGTAGCTTCAAACTCTAATAGAGTAAATGAAGAGAACAAGTAAGAAAGGCGATGTTATTTTATATAGTGAATTCAAGGAGCCAATAACTGAGAAAAGCACACTGTTGGCAATGAGCTATGTGAATAGTTGGAGAAAGAGCATTCCAGGTCAAAGGAAGAGATAGTGCAAAGAACTCAAAGTTAGAACAGCAAGAAGTCCTGTTTGGTCAGAATGGGAATATGCTCTATGTAGCAAAGCACCATGAACTCGCATTAGCCCTTTTATCAACTGCATCACAGCATTAACTCAAAGGAAGCTTGCCTTGTGCTGGAGGTGAATGTGCTCTGGCGAGCATTTCGAAGATGAATTCTTAGTGTCCTGCCCTAAGACATTGACAGAGTAAGTTTAAAAATTACAATTAAACTCGTATTTCCTCTGGGCATTCTAAAAGTTTGTATTGTCGATCGGTGCCTCTTTTGTTACTGAGTGCAATTTCTTTATTGAGTGTAATAATTTAGTTTACAAAATATTTCAATTAATTGTTTAGTTGCCTTTGACTTATTAAAGGTAACTTAAAAATAGAGTCCATTCTGTCTATTGCAGAATTACAAGTATCTAGGGCAAATCCTGGGGTTTGGCATTTAGTATTTTGATTCCTAAATTAAAACTTTGGTTAAGTTTCTGATTTTGTGTTTTATTATTTATCAAATTATTAGTTTACCTCGTAAGTGTTTTAATGAAAAATACAAATATTAAAAGAATTACATTATCTAACTAGCTTCCTGCTACCAGCCCACCCAGCCCACTTTAGCATTCTCAACTAAGAGTAAATATATCTTCGTGGCCCAATAGATGTATCTTAGAAGTTACAAGTGAATATATATAAATATATAAATCTTCAAATTTTCTGAGTTTTTTAATGATGATCTGAAAAATGTTTACATAAGCATAATTTGGGTCATTTCATAAAATGGCCTCTTCATCATTTTTTGCTGCCATGCAAATTTCAGTATCTGCATTTGCATTTGTGTTCATGATCACACCTGGGAACCGAGTACTTTTCAGTGACCTTGCATGAAAAAGACAAAAGGACAGAATGAGATGTGCTTAATGAGAAAACAGCATTGTTATGACAAGTTGAAGGTGAAATGGTGCCAAATGAAAACTTTCTTTAAGTCATTGAAATTTAAAAAGTGGTGAAAGAATTTCATCATCCCGTGGAGCTCAGTGGATAACACAGTGTGATAGCTGCATTACATTGATGTAGCTGACAGCAATTTATTTACAGGAAAATGAATTGTCCAGCCATGTGAAATAAATCATCTTATTTCTATTTTTTAATCTCTCATTTCATTTACATTTTACCTATAATGCATTTGGTTTTTAGAGTTGTAACAAAGTTTTGATCATAAAGAATTCACTGCAGCTTTATGTTTATACATATTTGATTAATAAAGTGGTTTGTATTAAAATTGGATGTCTATAGGAATTATTTTTTAAATGGGTAAAGATTTTATTCTGGTTTGATAAATACTATAGTATTGTAATATACTCATATAGAAAAATAAATGATTTGTAAGAAAAAAATGTATTTTAGTCATCCTGAACAGAAATGACTTTCTCAGGCAGGTGTCATAAAAATAAGATCAAATTCTTTTATGTTAATATAGTAATTAACATTGCATAGTCACCTGTAAGTAATTTCATACACTAAAAATGTCAAATGAATTAATCACTCCGATACATCACATATTTGGGGCAAGTGCTCAAACTTTCAAATCAGAGCATTGTAGAAAATGAGTACAGTACCCCATGCTCCTTTGGTAGTGTGAGCTTTTCCTACGTGGTTTATTCACTTTGAAATTAGGCATATCCAATAATTTCACTTTGATTTAAAGGTGCAAAAGTATATTATGCTTCTTACTAGTAAAAATTGAAGATAGAAAATATTTTACCAGCCTTCTATCAATGAAAACATTTCTTAAATTCCCTTGTTAAGATGCACATTTGCAGGCAAATGACAATAAGGGCGGGCATAAAAGGGGAGGATAAGAGAACAGACTAGAAAGATGCTGATACTACTGCCCAGCTTTCAGTTTCCTTGAAATTGAAGTATTGACCTGGTGGTCTAACTTCCCCTACAATTTCTGGAAAAGTTTTCTAGATAAGAGCAGGAAGACAACCAATGGGTATTGAGCCCAGACAATGGCCACCCTGCTGTTCTGAATAAAGGGGTTTGGAGGTTTTGCCCAGAAGCACAGAACATTTTATCTGCTCTGACCTGGAATTCTGGACGTGAAAAGGAGCTAAAGCAATGTATGAGGATGCATGTGTCTGGAGAGGGAATATCAAGATACTTTAAAAAGAATTCTCCAAGGTTTATTTGAATTTCCATGATATGTTGTTCTTTGTAATAATTGCTGATAGTAAGTTATTGAACACTGAGACCACACACCAGTGACAGTTGAAATCTCAGTAGTGGGAAAAAAAAACCTGCAGAAACTAATTAGATTGTGCAGTAAAAACAGTCAAACTGTATGATAAAAATATGGAATAAACACACAAGGTAGAACACACACACACAAAATGGAAGAAAACCAAGAAATATGAATTTGTAAACATAGCTAAAAGAAATAAAGTAAAATGGTTCAGATAACTAGGATGTATATATGTTTAAATCAGTAATTTTATATAAGCAATATCATCAGGAAATAAGAACAAGCCTATATTTATAACTAAAATATCTTCAAGCTTGTCATCAAATAAATTATTTTAAATAATATGCTTTTGCATATTATAAGAATTTTTTAAATTTAACTAAATACATTATCATTATGTCCCATAATTGCATTATGTCCAAAATTACAATCTAAATTCTAGGTTTCAAAACTAGAATTTCGAGCCATCCTCTATTTACTTTGTAATCAGTGTACCATTAACTGTCACTTATCTTTTCTTTTTTTGGCTGATACATAGATTTTATTTTTTATTTTACTGCATTGTCCTGTGAGGAGATTTAATATATATGTCTAGATATACTTAGTAGACATTCCCAGAATTTAAGAATTTCTATTTCAGCATATCTGCAAAAGTGAAATAGAAGTGGAATACAAATCCTTCAAACCATTCCCTCCGCTCAAAGCTTATTATATCTTTGGTATTTCAAAAACAAAACACAATACAGTGCGTGATTCAGAAGGTGAGTATTTCTATTATCATCTTCCTCTTCTTTCCTGGAATGTGCTTTTTATTTCATATCCCAATTTGAATACCCACATTTTAATTCCTCACCTTCCACTGAACAGCCTGTGTGCCCTAACCTCAGTCGCTCTCACTGGCTCTCACCCTGCATTGATTAAGAGTTCCTGGAGATAACAGTGTGTGAGGGTGCATGAATAATCTCCTTGCTTCTCAAGTCAGTTCTCGTGCATCTCTGCAGTCTGGCAATAACACCCACGATTTGAGTAGTGAGGGGCTAGCTGTGAACTCTGAAATAGCATATGTATGACCTTCTGTTGAAAAAATAAAACTAGAAAAATTAATATTAATATAATATTTTCTTTCCCAAGGAGAAGGAAATACTGAAACATTTTCCTCTATGCTCCAGTTCTTCCCTGGTGACAGACAATCATGCTTAACAATCAAAATGGGCAATTATGAGAAAATTTAAAGCTTAAATCTAGTAAGAGCAAAGCCATTATCACTGTTAGGAAACTAGAGGAAATTGCAAAAAAGTGAGGTGTTTCTCATATGCTACCAACCAGAGCTGGCTGCAACTATACCTTTATCTCTATAATCCACTGTCAGATTCTTATCTCAGTTATTCAACATCCCTGTCACTAAAGCAGTTCCCACACTAGTCTCTCTGTTGCCAAACTTTTTACTTTGCAATCCTGCTCCATTTTGCTATCAGAGTTATCATCCTAATGCACAAACCAAATCACATCATATTGGGGTTCATAGGTGACTTGCCATTATCTACAGGAAAAAAGTGTAAGCTTCTTAGCCTAGCAAAGAAGCATCTTCTTTATTTGGTCTTATAGTGATTTTCCAAGACTTTTTCCCAGGTATTCATCCTTCCCGCAGTCTTGCTCTTGCAGGATCCTCTCTATGCTCTAAGTAGATGTGATATCTGGATGCTCTCATTCTTACACATCCAGGCTCACAGGATTCCTCTTACCTTAAGTGTTCTCTTCTGTATTTAGGTCAGCGTTAATGTATAATCACTTAAAGCCTAACCCAAATAAACCCTCCCTCTAAATCCTCAGAGCAATCTCTGTACTTATTTCCTCAGATCCCCACACTGTGTATATTGTACAGAACTATTGTATCTATTTCCAACAGATTTTGAGATTCAAGGGACAAAAACTGCATTATTTTCCTTATATTTCCCCCTTATCTACCTAAGTTTTACTTATAAACAGAATTAGTGTCCAATTTTTTCCTTATCTAATAACTTGAGCATCTGCAGATCATAAGAAAACTTCTGTTGCATATTGATGACATGGGGACTCACACAGTTAAAATAAATAATGTTGATGTCCATATACAAATGTATACAGCACTATTAATTCTTTCTTTATTCATAGGTTTTTCTCCATAGATACTTGCATTAAAATTAGAATGTATGCTATACTAATATTGATTGATTGATTGACTAAAAAGTCAGGTCCAGTAGAGAGAGCACAGGTTTTCAAATCAGAAAGATCTCAGTTTAAATTTTATTTTGCCACATCTTGGATGTCACATATGCAAATTGAGCATTAAAATATTTACCTTTCAAGGATGTTTTGAATGGTTGAATAGGTAAAATTAGGTTGAATGATAAGAAATTGCCAATATTCTACCACTGTACTTACAGACACAGACAAATTTTGCTGTGGAAGGTAGTGCACACAGTTCCTACCAAATAGATGATTAGTCCATGGTCACATCTTAAGAAGATGATGGTAAGATTATGCTGATGGTTATTATCATATTATCATGATTATTATCATGTGATGATAATGAGGTGAGGCCCCATTAGTTCTCTTCCAGTCTTCACATAGCCAAGGCTCATACTTTAACTTGGCTCCGTTGTGCTTGAAAAATATAGTAAAACTACCCAGCCTAATTCACAAGTTGGGTACATGGAAGTAGCCAATTAAGCAGTTAAGCATGATATGTAGGAGAACTAATGGCTGCAAAGCCAGACAAAAATTTGCCTTAAATTCAATCACTAATGATCGAGTCTCAACTCTGAGCAGGTATTGTTGACGCAGGAACAGAAAGACACGTGAGATGCAGCCCCTGTCTTTTAAGAGCTACAGTTAGCTGTTCTATGACACAGGCAGTGATGTGCTTGAGGAGAAATTTAGCAGAAAGAGAGGAAATTTTGTTTTACTACTGGGAGCTCATACCTCTCTGGTTTTCAGGACGGCTCTGGTTTTTCTATATACCTCTTAATTTGCAGACTTTTTTATATAATTAAACTCATTTCTTTTAATGGGATTCTGAACAATTTATACACATGGAATAACAAAAAAAAGTTGCTGATTTATTTCTCTCTCAATATCTCTGTTCCTTCAGTGCACTCTTCTCTCTCTCTCTCTCTCTCTCTGTCTGTCTCAGCTACACATATAGGTATACATGGTACTGAAGAGCAATTAACATAAATAACATTATTCCAAAATGACATGGTTTTTAATGGCATTCCCTACATAAAATGGCCCCTTGATGACATAGTTTAAAAGATGTTCAAAGGCAATTATTTTACTTTTAGAAATTACCTATAAAAGTTAAATATCAAAAAATCCAGTTTTATATAGGGTTATAAAAATGTATTCTGAAGACATTAATGAGGCTATATTTCTATAAACCATCTGGAAAAAAAGAAAATAACTTTAACATTTACATCTTAAGTAGTTTTTACCTAAGGTTTTCTTTCCTCTACTTTTCAGTTAGAATAAAACACACTGAAAAGAAAATTGGTTATTTTTAAAATGGGTCCCAAATCATTATTTGCATATATTTACCTGAGAGGCAGACCTGCAGTAGTTATATATGCTAGGAAAGTACTGTATTTTAAATCTGACAAAGCACACATATAACCAAATATTCAATTAGAAATACAGATACACTGAGGAAAAACAGTTTTTAAGAAACTTGTCTGTATGCCTTTCTTTGCTGTTTTATATTCAAATTGTAGCCACTTAAAGTGCAAATGAGTTTAATATGAACATGATGATAGCAATAAGCTCCACTGAATTTTACTACATTATCCAGAAACAACCCTAGAAATCTTACAGCGAGGTGTCTTTTTGTTTTGGTGATAACACATTTTATCTTTTATTTAGAAATGTATCTCTTTGGCTTACACAATAGGTCTTCTGTAAAAATAGTATTTTCAGAACTCACTTCAATTTAATAAATATCATTCTTCAGGTTTTCCCTTGAACAAAAGTTCTTTCATGATAAATGGCTTAGAGACAAAAGATATTTGCATTGTAAGGGAAGTCATTAATTTAAAATTTGTCTATAGTACATTATTACTCAAATTTCAATTCCAATTATTTAAAAATATACATAATTTCCTCTGGAGCTTGAAAAGTACATGCATTAACATTTTGCCATAAGTAAGAGAGTCCAAAAGTGAAACAAATTTCAACAAAAAGTATGAGTGACTGGTGGAAGCTGAGGACCTAGGAAAAAACATCCAGCTAGACCAGCCAAATTCAAAAATGTTTCAAAGCTTTTCACTTTTATTATTTGAAGAATTATTTTTCAGTCCACTTTATATTGATCATTTCTCCCTTTAATAGTGAATGAGGAAGAAACTAAAATGTTGAATAATGAACATGTATTTTGATTACATAAGTATTTCCATTTTTCAGAGACAATGTTTCTTTCAAAATTTTACTGCAAGAAGAGGTTTTCTTTTTCTTTTTTAAATTTATTATGGTATTGTACTATGTCTATAGGAAAAATCAGAATGTTTCTAATGAAAACAAACATGCATTTATTCCTCCCTAACTTGGGATATGGTTTTTGAAACTGTTGTTATTCCTCTGAACTTCTGTTTAAACACTCCAAGTACATACGGGTAGAATATTTTTAAAATGGTTGTGAGTATAATAGCCTTATCTTGTTCCAACACCATGATATCAAGCAATAGCTAAAAGGTGAATAACAGTACAGTTACAAAACAAAAAAGAAAGGAAAGGTTAATACATTTGTTAAAACATTCCCAATCATGCTTTATGTGTACGTGAGATTTGACATCAAATCTAGGTTGACTGATAAACGTGGGACTTTGAAATGTACAATGCTTGCATTTCAGATGAAAGCAACTAAAAGCATTCAGACCCACTATTGGTTTAATATTCATCCTCAGGTTGAAGAAATCCATTACCCACAGTAAGAAAAAACACTTTGCAGTTTTGGTTTGGGTTAAAGTGCCTTACTAAAACCTCAATTTATAGTGAAATAATAGCCTTCCCTTAGTATTTCAAAATCCTGAAAAAATTATCTGAGGTGTCATTACAATTTGAAAAATATTCCCTTGTTTTAAACTACAGATGGAAACATGCCATTCTAATAGCAAATGGTTTGCTTCTAAGAAAGAACGCGCATGTGAGTGTGTGTGTGTGTGTACATATACAAACGTACACACACGCAGCATGCCGCACAGAGGAAACACTGGTTAAGGTTCCAAATTGGACAATATTATGAAGAGTTAACTCCTATTGGCTAGAAACTGTAGAATATCACGGCCAAACTGGAAGCTTGAGTCTAACAGTTTATTTTTTTTATTTCAAAATTAGTTGAAGTAGCAGACATAGGCATATATTAGACCTTGAACAAGGATAATAAGAGAATATATGTGTGTAGAATCTAAAGATGGAGAGGAAGTTTAGGATTTATGTTTTCAGTTGCTTAGAACCAAACAACGTACATTTCAAAGTTCCAAGGGCATATTTGCACAGACATTCTAATTATTAGTTCACTTTATCTCTGCTGGCTCAACGTAGTTCTCAGTTTTTTAATCACTTCTCTACTGGCACAGCTAATGTGCCTACCAGTTGTCTAGAATTTTAATATTGCTAAATTTAGTGACACAAGTTGTGATTAAATTGTGAAAACTTGTTTAATGCAAACCCTGATTGAAGAGAATGCATGGTTATTTAAGGAAAATGTACAACTTTGCAAAAATTATATAGTGCTATATATGGTCCCACATTTAACAGCTTTACCAACCTGCAAAAAAGTTGGCTCTTGTAGAAAACTGCCAGGCTATGTAGTCTGAAATCTGGAGTCGTAATACCAGAGAGCTGTCAGTCAGCCATCCATCCATCTAATTGGCTTCTTACCATCTTTCCATCATGTTTTTTTTATAACTGGTCGCCTCTGGCTAAAATGCAAATCATGAGGAAGAGCCGTCTAGAAAAAGCTGCTGCTTTCTTAATTATCTGTCAGAGTATGGACCAGTGGACCCAGGGCCGCACTGTAGAGTTATGCTAAGCAGCAAGGCATCATGGGAATTGGAGTGACAGCTCATTTTCCTCCCGTGTTTTCTGTGTTCGAATGACAATGCAGAAATATGGGTTTTCCCACACTTTCTCTGAACACCTGGGCCATTGCTCAGGGGAGCACAAAGCCAAAACTGTCACATTTCCAGACATGGTCTTATTGCTGTCACTGTGACAGGATTGTTGACAAATGCCAGCAGTCATCTCGGCATCTTGGGAAATGTCTGCCATGATTGTGTCAACAGCCTGACAGAAATTGTTAATGTTTAAACTTCTTCTACTGACAGAATCCTGTCTTGCTGACAATATTTGTCATATGAAACTCAATCTTTGTCAAACTTACTTAAAAATTAACACTTTCTCAATTTCTTTTTTTTCCTAGTTTACTGCCTAGTGGTGCAAAATTTTAGCAATAATATTTTGAGGAGGTAATATAACACAGTAATTTAACTCCACATCCTCCAGTCTATTGCTAACTTGTATCCACCTTGTCCTTTTGACCTTTACTATCAGAATAATTAGGCATCTATATATCAAACTTGTAAATTATTCAGGAGGTACAAACTATTATTCCTCAGTATAAAATGTATAAAATCAATTAAAGCATGAAGATTTTTATCTTATATGAAAATCAGTTGCAAATTGGCAGGTATGTATTAACTATTTTTTTTAATTTTACATTTAAAACCTTATTTTATTATTTTTAACTTTGATTTAAAAAATAATCTGACAGGTTAAATAGTATGTTTCATAGGAAATCTGCAAGGATTTGCTTGGAAGTTCTTTTTTTAATGTGTAATTTTGTCAACTATGGAGTATAGAGAAAGCCTGCATTTTCTCATTCTGATAAATCTGTTGGAAAGTATTTATGTGAGCACTATAAAAATATTAGTTTTGTTTTAAAAGGAACATCCTTTTAAAAATCCACAGGTGGTTGCTTTAAAAAAATATTTTTGGTGAGACACAATGCTCACATTGCGAGAAGGAAATTAAGCACTATTGGACTGTACTAGAAATACCCAGTCACCTATAAGATGCTACATTTCGTAGACATGGTGTGGAAAAGAGTAATTGGTTAGCTGAATATCATGTCCATCTGTCTCTAATGGAATAATCCTTTCCAAACTAAAAGTGGCAACTTGTTAATAATGACATTAAGTATGATTAGTTATATTATTAGGTAGTGTTTTATAACACATAAATATGGTATGTATTTATACCACTAAGAACATATTTCAATAATTTATTGTTAGAATAACCATCTTGTAGAAAAATGGGATGCATCCAGAGGTAGTAGTTACCTGAGTTGCTGTCAAATATAATTTTTAGATACTCTATAGACATAGAATGGACCAGGTACTGCTTCATTTGCTGAAATAAGTACACTTCTTAATATACTTTTTAGTTTCAAATTTTACTTGTCAGAGCTATACATAGTAATTAAATTAAATTAGCTATATTTTTAAAGCAATGTTAGGTTCATAACAACATTGAGCGGAAAGTACAGGGAGTTTCCATATACCCTGTATTTCCATCCAGACACAATCTATAGTCCACTGTCAATACCACACAACAGAGTGGTACACTTATCGCAATTGATGAACCTACACGGACACAATATTATTATATTATTTTTATTTTTTAAAGTTTAAACCACATAAGTATTTTCAACAGTACAATGTGAAGTGTTAGACAAAAAGTTGACAGACTTGTTCATGATGAAACAAAGAGTAAATATTTCAAGGTTTTTCTATATCATAACTATTCAATCCTGCCATTGTAAAAGCAGTATACGTATACTTTTTAAAAGGTGGGCATAACTCTGTTCCAGTAAAACTTTATTTAAAAATGACGTGGGCTGGATTTGACACACAAGCTGTAGTGTGTTGACTCCTGCTTTAGAACATGGGCTAAGTAACTGGACAGGTCCTGATTTCAAATTTCAGCTCTACTGTACACGGGCTGTGTGATGCATGCTGAGCATATTGCCAGTGTGCCATTTTGTTATCTCAGTTAGTCCTCAAAATAACCTTTAGAAATCTCTTAATCTCCTGGTAGTACAAGTGAGAATTGATAGCTCAGAGAGGTCAAGCCATGCCCCCAGAGCTTCCAGGTACTGAGGAACAAATCTGGAATTCTAATGTAAGTCTTTTTGAATCCTTAGCTTTTTGTTTTTCTCAAGTATGGTGTTTTGTCTGTAATTCTCATATATTTTTGGAATAAAATTCTAGGTCAAATTGGAAATCTTAGATGACAGTAAGAAAAAAAACATGGGTCAGAGCAATATTTATGATTCAGGGGAAAATGTATGCTTTACCATCAAATTGCTTCTTCTGTTGACAACACAGGGTTCTCAGCCTTCACCTCCAGTAACATTGATCACCTCCTACAAGTGGCCTGGGGAATAAAGGACAGGGTACAAAAAGGGAAGAGGAAATGTTGAAATACTTGTTAAATTTAAGAATGGTTCTCTCAAAAACTCAATCATAGTTAATTTTCATGCTTTTTAATTTTTTATTGTTGTTCAATTACAGTTATCCCCATTACTCTCCCCTGCCCAACCCACCCCCACCTCCCACATTCTGTCTCACACCCCCACACCCTGTTGTCTTTGTCCATATGTCCTTTATACATTTTCTTTGATTTAACCCTTCCCCTTCTTTCCCGTTAGCTCCCTCACCCTCTTCTGATCACTGTCAGTTTGTTCTTTATTTCCGTGTCTCTGTTTCTATTTTGTTTGCTTTTTTTGTTGATCAGGTTCCATTTATAGGTGAGATCATGTGGTATTTGTCCCTCACCACCTGGCTTCTTTCACTTAGCATAATGCTCTCTGCTTTCATCTGTGCTGTCATGGAAGGTGGACACTCCTTCTTTCTTTCTGCTGCATATTCCACTGTGTAAATATACTACAGTTTTTTGAGCCGCTCATGTTCTGATGAGCACTTAGGCTGTTTCCAGCACTTGGCTATTGCAAATAACACTGCTATGAATATTGGGGTATATAGTTTTTTTGGAATTGGTGACAGGGTTCTTGGGGTATAATCTCAGCAGTGGAATCACTAAATCAAAAGGCAGTTCCATTTTTAATTTTTGAGGAAATTCCATAGTGTTTTCCACTGTGGCTGCACCAGTCTGCATTCCCACTAACAGTGTACTAGGGGTCCCTTTTCTCCACAACCTCACCAGCACTTGCTGTTTGTTGATTTGTTAATGATGGCCATTCTGACTGGTATGAGGTAGTATCTCATTTTGATTTTAACTTGCATCTCTCTGATGGATAGTGATGCTGAGCATCCTTTTATATGTCTCCAGGCCCTCTGTATGTCCCCCCTGGAGAAGTGTCTATTCAGGTCTTTCACCCGTTTTTTAATTTGATTGTTTGTCTTCTGGGTGTGGGGTCATGTGAGTTCTTTATATCTTTTGGAGATCAAACCCTTGTCTGAGGTATCATTGGCAAGTATATTTTCCCATATAGTTGGTTCCCTTTTCATTTTGTTGATGTTTTCTTTAGCCGTGCAGAAGCTTTTCAGTTTGATGTAGTCCTGTTTGTTTATTCTTTCCTTTCTATCCCTTGCTCTAGAGGACATATCAGTGAAAATATTGCTGAATGGGATATATGAAATTTTCCTGCCTATGTTCTCCTCTAGAACTTTTATGGTGTCACAACTTATATTTTAATAACCACAATGATGGTTATTTTTAAGTGTCAACTTGACTACACCCTAAGATGCCCCAATATTTGGTTATATTATTTCTCAGTGTGCCTGTGAGGGTGTTTCTGGATAAAATTAACATTTGAATCAGTAGGCTGAGTAAAGTGGAATGCACTTTCCAATATGGGTAGGTACCATTTAATCTGTTGAAGGCCTGAATAGAACAAAAAGGAGGAAAGGAAGATTTTCTCCCTTTCTGCGTGCCTACTTCTGAGCTGAGCCTTTGGACTAGATCTTGTATTATTGGCTTTCTTGGTTCTAAAAACTTTGAACTGAATCTGCATCACAAGCTCTCTAGCTTGCAGATAGAAGTTTATGGTACTTCTCAGGCTCCATAATCATGTGAGACAATTTCTTATTAAAAATCTATATAGAAATAGTACTGATTAATAATAATGGCATAAACAAAATGTATTGGTTCTGTTTGTCGAAAGAAACCTGACTAATATAACATTATGTAAACCTCCTTTCTAAGTAAATCATGGCTAAAGTTTCCCCCAGACTGGGCCACATGGACTGTCTTAATCTCATGGGACTATATACCCAGCATCCTTCTCGGGATCCGTGTGGAAGGTGTGGGATCACTCCCTTTGGGGCACAGACCTAGGCAGACTCTGTAAGTGTCGCATCGAGAATTTACAGCCAGAGATTCATCAGCAGAAGTAGTAATGGTGTCCCTAGATAATGTGCTGCTGCTTTACCTGTTCCTCTTGCACAATTCAATATAACTCAATTCAGTTTGAATCCATAGGTACAAATAGAGCATCTGTTTTGTTTTAGATTAAGTGGTGTAGAGGATTCAGAAATATGTATATAAATCCTAATCCCTGTCAACAAGGAGATAACCAATTTTTAAACAGCATAGGAATAATATGATAACATGTTTAAAAATCAAGAAGCATTTTGTTTAGCATTAGATAAGCACATCTTTATTAGTTATGAAATACTGAAAATTCTACAGATATAGTCATGAGCTAGGCAAAGAGAAGTGACATAGCTCCCTTAAATCTCTTTCTGTGTCTCAAATGAGAACTCTCTGGAGCCAAAAAAGGGCTTTTAACAGACTGAAAGTGGGTTTTGAAGATGTTGTATTAGGACATGAGAGGAGCTACAGGTTGAAATGTGTGTTCCATAAAGATGTATGAAGTCCTAACCTCTAGTACCTCTGAATGTGACCTCTTTGGCTACAGTATCATTATAGATATAACTAGTTAAGGTGAGGTCATTTTGGAGTGAAGTGAACCCTTAATCCAATATTACTGGTGCCATTAAGAGACCAGGGAAGGACAGCCCTGCTCCGATGGAGGCAAAGATTGGAGTGATGTATCTGCAAGCCAAGGAAATAGAAGGATTATTGATTAAAGTCAGAAGCTAAAAGAGGCAAGTAAAACTTCTCTCCTACATGTTTCAGAGGAAACATGACCCAACTAACACCTTGATTTCATACTTGTGGTTTCCATTATCATGAGACTATTTTTTGTTGTATGAAGTTACACAGGTTTTAGTACTTTGTTATAACAGCCCTAGGAAACTAACTAATACAGGGGACACTAAGGTACAGGAGTGATAGGCCTAATTTTAAAGCCCCATTAATCTGGATTAAAAGCTCAGGTTCTTCATGTCCCTTATGTTTATTTCCTCATCTGCATAATAAAAATTCCTCCCAATCAGAAGTTTCCTCAGAATTAATATGGAGTTTAGTGCCAACACACAGTCAATGCTAATGTGCTCCAGATGCCCTGATGCACTGACTAAACCTAGACTGACAGTTAGAGCTACTGTGGGGATTTAACAAAATTCCGACCTCCTTCAGAGTTGGTCCATGAGTATCCAAAAAGCACAGTGGTGAAAGCAAGGGTGGAAATAAACATGTTTTCAATTTACCTATTGTTTTCCAGGACAATAAAGCATAAAATTTTTCTGCCCATGCAGATTGCAAGTTAGGAGTCACTCACAATGTGACAGTGTATAATTTTCTAAATCCAAAACAAGGACGCATGTTTATGGACTATAAGTGAACCTATGGTAACGATGAAGCTGATATCTGGAATCAGAACTGTTAGGTACTTTGGGAGTTCATGGCACTACATAGATGGACCCATGACCTGGACTTCAGTAGATCACCCAGGAACTCAGGAAAATCATTTGTTGTCTGTACAGGCAATAGATGTTGAAATTCCAAAAGAGAGCACTTTGTGTAGGTTTCAGGGGCTTATTGCAGATCAATGAGGTTATGCTTCCATAGGCCAGCTGTAGGGATAGGAGAACAGCTATATATTCATATCTTCATTGGTCAATGACTTTCATTTCTCTTCTACTTTTTAGGTACTATATACTATGCTAAATAGAAAACCACTTATTTTCAAAATTCCTCAACTAACCATTATTTTAATATATCCACCTGAGATACCTGCCTATAATAGTTCTATAGGTAGGATTAATCACTTTTTTAAAAAAAATAATTGACTCTGAAAGGAAGTGGCTTTAGAAACATAGAATATAATTTTGTATAGACAAAGTCCAACTGTTAAGGAAAGTGGTAGAAATAAGGCCAAAAAGTTCCCAAGGAAAGTAGGAACTTTCTCCCAAACCTCTTAGAAAAGCCACTTGAATCTTTAAGTCCAACTGATGTTGGTGCAAAGCAGAAAGGAGAAGAAAAACTACTCCCTCTGAGGGGCCAAAAAGAGGACAGAAAACACAATTATGTTTAGAGGATCTGTGAAAGTTAAAATTGGGTTTAGATTCCACTTCAGTCATGGACACTAATGGATACTTTTACAGGCTATAATTATTTTCTAATTAAAAGTATTGCTGTATATAAGATAACTGTGTGAGGCAGAGTTTGGAAAAAGAATGGAAGGACTGAGTTAATAAGGTGACAAGTGAAGGTTAATAAATTATTATTCAGATTTTTAGATAATTGGCATCACTTGGGAGTAGGAGAAAAAGACTGAACCTGGGAAGAGATGAACTACTGTACTAGAACACTTTAACAAATGACCCACTTAACACCAATTATCATGCTATTTTGCCATTACTCCTAGTTTTGTTAACTATCTTGCTATCCTTTAGGAAAATGTGTCACACAAATGACAAAATGAGATTAATTATAATAAATTCAAGACAACACTTTTGAAGCCAAGCCTCACTTATTAGGGCTTATTTTAAATAAACCTACCAATTTGTGGTTCACGGTTAGGAACCCTTGGCAAAACATCACATTTCTGTGAAAGCCCTACTTCTTGTTTTGCCCTTTTAATATATACTTGATGAGAATTTTAGACGTGATTGTGTTTATTTTTAAATTCTTTTTAAATTTTATTTTCAAGTACAGTTTACATTCAGTAGTATTTTGTATTAGTTTCTAATATGCAACACTCTTTTATTCCAGAAAGCATTTGTTTTGGTTTCTTTATCATGCTACTGTAAGTGATCTCTTTAACCAATAATAGCGATTGCATGAACTTTATTTTAATGTTTTGTTAATGGCTGCATACATATTTAAATGCATTATAAAAATTCTAACTCTTGGTTATCTACCCCCTTCCCCAAAAGACATGAGAATTATAAATAATTAGTTTAGGCCATCATACTGAATCTTTCCTAATGAATCCTCTTTCTTTTATCTAAATCAAGCTAAGGGTTTTTTTTGTTGTTGTTTCTTTGTTTTTGTTTTTGTTTTTTTACTGAATTGGACCTCAGCTCTCTATGCTGGTAGAAAAGGCCAGCTGAAAGGTTTTAACACAACCTTGACAACATGAGTAGGGCTATAGAGCTTACCCATAGGCTGACAATCTACTTCTCCACTTCCTTTCAAGTCAGACTTAAAGAAGCTATACTAACATTTAAGGTGTGAGAAGTGTTATATTTCAGATGAGAATAATTTGAAAGGAAAATGGATGCCTCCCCCCAGTGCAATATCAACTTAACTACTAACTAAATAACCATGGCCTTTATTTTCTTTAGGTAAATCCAAAAAGTCTCAATATCTACTTCAAACATCCAGAATCCTTCCCTTTTAAGCTCTCTGTATTGCTAAAATGTTTCAACAACTTCCCACTGGTAAGAGCATTTTTTTCCCACTAAGATCTTCTCTTTCTTGTCTAGAAATTTCATAAAGAAAACACAATTGAATTAAGATTTCCAAAAGGAAGGAAAAACTAATAAAAAGAACAAAGAGAGAAACTAATTAAATTTATGCATGTATGTAGCAAAGGGTAATGTCCTTTTAACAGAATGCCTTTCCTTTAAGTTTATCAAAAGTAGCTTCTCCACTTTGACATGATGCTTTTGGTTTCACACATGCCAGTCTGGCCACTCCGTTACAGAAGTGACTTTCAAATGTGCAGCAGATGGTAGTCAAAATTGACTGGAGGCTTTTGAGGGTGTATGTTATGATTAACAAGACATGGACTGCACAACTCAGAAATTAAGGAATGTCAGGGACTCTTAAAGAAGAACCCGATGATAATTTGGAGTGTTAAGATTAGGTGGCAATATAAACCACTTCCAGAACAGCCTGGAATGTGACAAGACAGGACGTGTGGTGGGATGATGGAAGTAGTTACCAGAGTCATGTATGAATGACACTTCCTGACTTCTCACGTTAACCCTGTGACATATTAGCATACATCCGAAATATTATAATGCCTGAATAATGTACTTCTGACAGCTCCCAAACGTTCACATGCAGAAGGGCATTTGCAGCTCCTAAGTGTGCAAGAGGTGGAAAGGAGGGTGGTTGAACCCCACGCACGCTCCATATGGCTGCCAAACCTCCTCATTGTTATCAGGATATGAATTAATGGCAGCCATCCATCATGCAGTTCTTAAGGAACTTGACAAGAGTGGTTTGTTGTTAGTTTTCTGTGTATTTATTCCCCCCACACTGAATGTCCTGCAGCATTCAGAAGAGTAAATGGACTAAGACAGTGGAGAAATGAAAATAAGTACAGCAGCTTCATTAGCATAAGTCTTGCCTCCAACTCCTGCAATTTCAACTAGGAACTCATGAAGCGAAGGCATATATATATATACACACACACACACACACATATGTATACATACATACACACACACACACATACACATATATCCACTCTCCCTGAAAATCAAAGAGAAAATGTGGTGTTAGCTAATTTGCTTTCATGCTATTATTTGAGATGTCAGAACTTTCTCAATTCTAATCCCCCCATTAGTTCTTTCAATTTTTTTCTCCCGGTTAGATTATTATAAAAAGGTTCCTGGGGTCCAATCTCAGGCCTCATGAATGAATATTAGACTAATAATCAATGGCATTTATTAGAAATGTATTAAGTGTTATATACCTTTCTAAATGCTTTTCAGTTACTGACTCATTTAATCCTAACACTGATCCTATGAATTAAGCATTGATAATTTTGTTCCCATTTACAGATGATAAGGAGACCAAAGCACATAGCTATGTAAGTTGCAGAAATGTATTGAGCAAGGTCAAATTGTCTCCTTGACCAAAGTCTTTTAACTCCTATGCTTATCTGTAACTCCCTTATTAGCCTGCCCTTGCCCCGAGAGGAATACCAGCTGCAAAGTCCCTAAAATCAATGCTCTTTACTGTTGTGGGAGGATTTGTTAAACTAATAGGTGAGTGAATGAGACTTTTGCAGAGTTGTGCTGATAGTACGGGGAAGGGGGGCACAATGGTGCAAAGACACCTGCTGGTCCCATAACACCCCCACCTACTGAAGAGACTTGAACAAATTATTTCTCTCATCTGGAAACCAATTTTTCTTCATCTGTAAAGAAAAGAGATTGACTATATTATTTTTGTGGTCACCTGTAAATCTAATATTCATATAAACATAATAGTTTATAGTAAAGTTAAGTATAAGAATCTTAATCCTTTCCTAGGTCTTGGTTAACAAGAGATTTTCTCAGAGATGCATCTGGAACACTTTATATGAAGCAGATATCATTTTATACATCATTCCAGTCTTTGTTGATGGTAGATATATGTATTTACTTGTTTGTTTTATTATCTGTTTATTATTTGTTTTATTTCTGGTGAAAACTATATCACTTATAAAGACTTGTTACACTCATTAGCTTCATAATAGCCACAGTGATAACTAAGCTATTTTTTAAGTTTGAAAACAATCTTTTGTTGTAATTTTTTTAAATGTGTAAAGAGGTATAGGCATTTTTTTCTTTCTTTGTTTGTTTTTGATTACATGATACCATTTGCAGCATCTATAATTTTACTATTATCTATGTGGTAAATGGCAAAACAAATTGGCCTCCACAATACTTTATAGTTCGTCCAAAAAAAAAAAAGAAGGTAGAATCTGTTCCCTCACTGCCTGTATCTGGGGTGGAAAGGGGGTGGTAAGATTTATATTAAGTGAGAGAAACACAATAGTGAGATTGTGCCAGTGCCAAGCCCAGACCATAAGAGGCCTTGCAGCTCGCTTTCTAGATACTTTGGGGGAAAATGCCACCATGTTCATAACTCATGTAAGTCTACTGGATGATGAAAGACCCGTAGCCCAGTCACTCTTGTTGTCCCCACTAATGGCCAGTCAGCTACCACTTATGTGAGTGAGGCCTTCTGGGACTAAGCAGCCCTAGAAAATGTGCCAGCTGCCTATAGATGCATGAACTAACCTAGTCAAATTTGGTTAAGTTGGGCCAGACCAGAACTGCCTAGCAGAATCATGAGCTAAATAAGTACTGGTTGATTTAAAGCCACTCTGTTTTAGGGGGTTGTTTTTTTTTATTTTAATTTTTATTTTAATTGTTGTTCTTGTACAGACAGATAAAAGATAAAAGGGTAGTTTGTTATACAACAAACACAAACAGATAAACTCACAATAATATTCTGTAAGCTTACTATGATATTTTGGTCATTTATCTCACTCAGATAGGGGCAAGAACTTCACACTAATTTAAATCCTTGCAACAATGTTCTGTAGATTTCCTTTTCTTTGTCTTTTTGCAAAAGTTGATATGAGGTTGTGGGCTCCTTCTAGAAGCCAACTCTTTTCTACATTTTTATATTGCATTTTTAACATGTAACATAACCAGCTTTGTTGTAATTATAAATTTTACAGAACAAAAAGTATCTTTTGCAAGTCTTTGAACGGATCCCTTAACTTTGACTTTTAAATGGACAGCTTTTGTGGCATCCCTTCTGTATGACTGCAGTGGTTTGCTTGTTCTTTCTTCCAGACTCTTGATTTTATTCAGTATTCTTGAGGTCACCTGAAAAATGGCATCTGCATAAACGATTGTATTACCTAATTGGTGTCAGCTTCTCTGTATTCAGATTTCATCCAGCTATTTCCTTTTTATCATTCACTTCAAGCTCTCATATCTAAAAGTACAGCATGAACTGAATTTTTGTTTATTCTTTGGCCAAAGAGCATTACTAAATAATTTTCCTCCAGCTTGGAAGGAATGCTTTAAAAATTATTAACTCTAAGACTCTAGGAGATCAAGCAGACAAATATGAATAGGACTAAAAAACTTGCACGTGCATAGTTAGACAGTAAAATCAAAAAGCAACATAAATTAGAAGTGAATGAATGAATGAGGGAGTGAATAGGTCTTAAGAATAGATAATATTAATTCTAATGCCTTCCTTCTCCAGTGCCTGGTACTTCTTTCGATGTGGTCACTTTGCCCACATTATAGCCTGATGCAGGCGCTAAGGTACACTGGTAATGTCATCATCTCTGTTACACAATTTTTTAAATGCGGGTCTCAGCAGCTTTTCAAATTCCCTGACAGAAAGTTATGTTGACACGAGACTGAATGATCAACCAAAGAAACTGACAGGAATTCTATTAATATCTGGATAAAGAATTCATAAGGGAACATAGTAGGTCAGGAAGAGATTCCTAAAGTCAGAGACTTTGCACAAGAATAGACTGAATCAGTTTGATTTGGTCAAAACTGAAGGAAATGTTTGAAAGAAGTGAAAGGGTAGGAGAGGCTAGCATACGTATATTTTGAGAAGTTGACTGAAGAAGGAAATTTAACTAAATCATTAGTAATTCTATTTGTAAGTCTTAAGAGAGGAACATCATTAGAGCAGGAAGTGGAGGTTGATGGGGATTTGGGGGGGATAGCTGAAGCCAGGGGGCAGTGAGGGGAAGTATGGGCAGCAGTGCACAGAGCAGCTAATAATTGTTGGCTGAATATGATTTAGCTAGAACTTGGTTTAGAACCTAAAAGTTTTTCACTTCCTGCTGGTGATATACAATATTCATTCATTTTTCTCTCATTTTGGGCGTGTTTGTTTGCAATCATCATTGTAGATAAGTCAACCATATCATAAAGCTGTCATTGCATGAGGTAATAAATATAATTGAATGTGGAAAATATAAACTGCTACAGAAAATTTATAATAGTCATGGCCAAAATAATTGTGCATCTGGACATTCATACTCCAGAAATCAGTCTGTATGATACTGAGTGATAGATACATGTCATATATTTGTCCAAGCCCATAGGATGTGCAACGCCAAGAGTGACCCCTAATGGAAATGATGTGCTTTTGCTGATGGTGCTATGTCAGTGTCGATTCATTGATTACAGTATATGCACCACTGAGGTGCCAGATGTGGCAAGTCGGGAGGCTGTGTGGGTGTTGGTTGCTGTGCGGAGATGGGGGTTACCTGTGGGAAATCTCTCTACCTTCTGCTCAATTTTGTTGTAACCCTAAAATGGCTCTAGAAAATATAGTCTATTTTTAAAAAGGTAAATAGAGTAGCACAACCAAAAAATAAAAAATATTTATTATTTGCATAAATTAAAGGGAAAAAACAAATACATGTGCAGTGAGACGCCACCAAAGTGACCACTCAGTCCAAGTGACCCTCGAGCATATTCCTTAGCTCTCACTGGGGACAGGCCCTCTGAAACAACAGGTCACGTGCTCGTGTGCTGAGTGTTCAATTTTTATGTTGCTGCATTTGGTGAGGTCTTCTCTCCAACATCCATCACAAATAGACACTAGGGAGAGATGGTTTTTCTAAAAGAATTAAAATTTGTTTATTGCTCTAGGCATCTTTTACTTTGTTGTTGGGTCTCCCTTATTTTGGTGGTTCATATTTAGTGGTTTCTCAGGCAAGGCTGTGACTAAAGATAATGATGAACCTGGGAAAAGAAAATGCTATCTGGATATGACTGTAATTCATGTTTTTGATGCTGTACTTGATGACAGTTTATTTATTTTTTTATTGTAAACTCCTGGGAGTGGGGAAGCACATGATGGAGCTTAGTGAGAACTATTGCATTCAGTAGTATCTTTGACATTGTTTTGAAGTTTGTTGTAACTGTTATTTCTATATTTAAAGAGGCATGTCAGCCATAGACAGACTTAATGAATGCCACACAATAGGTGAAGTGGAGATGTGTGACTCACCCTAATTTTAACTGTGTGTCTGGCTGGATTCTAGGTTGTTGAATGGGAAGCTTATGTTCTTTTGTTGGTCTGCAGTGATTGAGAAGTAACCTTGCCCGATCTGAGCTGCGGTGCTCCTACATCCTTAAGGTTTTTTTTTCTTCCTGAGTCCAGAAATTAACCACATTTTAAATTAATTTATTGTTGACCTAATAGCCTTTTTGAACTTTATGGAAGAATAAATACTGAGCTAAAAACTAAATTTGGTAATATAATCTAGATGTAGGTAGCAGTTCAAATACCCATATATGTGATCTCATTTATATAAATTAAATATTATCATTGTATTTCTCGTATGATACAGAGTTAGGCAAACCACTTTAGGTAAGCTTCATTCCTTTGAACATTGTTCTGTCTGCTTTCCTTCATTTTGTATGTGTGTTTCAAATTACATACCCTTGACATGATTAAAGGACCCGTGGACAACACGGTGTGGGGGGATTGAATATGGTAGGGGGTGGGCAGAGCAGGGGAGAGCAATGGGGGAAAAATGGGGACAATTGTAATTGAACAATAATAAAAAAATTATCCTTGCCCTGGCTGGTGTAGCTCAGTGGATTGAGTGTAGGCTTGCAAACCAAAGGATCATGGTTTGATTCCCAGTCAGGGCACATGCCTGGGTTGCAAGACAGTTCCTGGCAGGGGATGCATGAGAGGCAACCACACATTGATGTTCCTCTCCCTCTCTCCTTCCCTTCCCTTCTAAAGATAAATAAATAAATAAAACTTAAAAGAAAGATTATTCATTAAAAAAATATCCTTTCCAACACTTGTCACCATTTCCCCAACACATGCTTTCAATTAACCTATATGATCATAGGTATTTCCTTTCAAAGTAGATACATACTTTATTTTTAGATTCCATATATAAATTAGATCATATTTATGTTTCTGAGTCTGGTTTCATGAACTAGAGAGTAGAACGGTGGTTACCAAGAGCTAGTGAGTGGAGGAAACAGGAAGGTGTTCATCAAATGGTACTCGTTTTCAGTTATAGATTGCATAAATCCTGGGGCTCTAATAAACAGCTTAGTGATTATAGTTCATAATATATTGCACAGGTGGCAAACACAAGGCCTGCAGGCCGAATCCAGCCCTCCACCTTGTTTTGTCTGGTCCGGCACCTTGTTTCTACCCGGCGGCAGCACTGAGCTCCTTGTCCCTAGTTAAAGATTACATTTATACAGTCCTAAAATTACCTTTATACAGTCCTAAAGTTACATTCAACCCTTTGCAGGCAACCGCGGGGCTGACGTGGCCCCCAGTGAAAATGAGTTGGACACCCCTGCTGTAGTATATACTCTAAATCTGCCAAGAGAGTAGTTTTTAAGTGTTCTCACCACACAAAAAAGGTAACTCTGTGAGGTGATGAATGTGTTAATTAACCTGATGGTGGGCAATCATTTTATAATTTATGTATTTATTAAATTATCATGTATACTTTAAAAACTATGTTGTACACCTAAGTGTATAACATTTTGCTGATCATTTTTTAATAAAGCTGGAAAAATTAAAATACAAATACATACAGAATCTTATTTCTTAAAAGAAAATATATTTTCCACTTATCTTTAATCTTACTGCATTTCCTTAGTACTTTGTACATATCTGGTTTCTATAAGTCTTTCGCATATTTCCATGTGTCCTACTTGTTTCATGCATGACGAATTAGCAAAATTCCATGGTAAGAAAAGTGTGTCTTCTAAGTGCTTGATGTCCCTTTCTACATCCCTTTCATTCCTTCTAGGTTCTTAGAAAATAAGAAAACTATTCAATTCAACTTATATTATTAAAAGACTATCATGTTTCAAGTAAATCACAAACACTTAAAGGTTAATTAAAGATGGAAACATTTAAAGAGGGTAAAATGACTCTAAAATCTGGAATTTATTATTAAACAAAACAAAAAAAAAAACCCCAGCCATTTCAATTCACGTAGTCTTCTTAACCTTGCAAGGCCTGTAATTCTGTTGTGCCTTTTTGCCATTTAAAAATTTATTTTATTTTATTTTTCAATTGCAGGTCATGTTCAGTGTTGTTCTGTATCAGGTTCAGGTGTACCGCGCAGTGGTTAGACAGTCATTAGTTGTCATTCTTAATTGCTCGATCTTCCATCATTGTCTCATGTCATTCTCTCTCCCAGAATGCCTTTTCCCTTTATTCTTACCTATTGAAAGCAGATCAAACTGCATTTACAAAAACAGGTGAGGGCTTGTTGACCATAATTTGTCAACTTGACTTTTAAAAACATTTTGCTAAAAACTTTCTGGATTAAAAGAAAGCACTATTTATCTTGATTTCTGAATTATTTGGCACTACCTTAAATTTTGCCCTTAAGAAGCATGCTGGATCACTTCGCCCTAGTATTTATCCTTCCATTATTTATCCTTCAAAGTTTCCTATATTAAATCTTACCTGAAATCTCAGAGAGAAAATTGATTTTTCTTTCTTTTAGATCTCAGACATTTGGCAATACTTTTAAAAACATGCTTATCACATTACAGAATGATTACTTGATTAATTATCTACATTTTTTGCTATACAGAAAGAAAAAATTCTCATATATTTCTAAACTCCCAAAGACAGTATATCCTTGAGACCAGTTTGAGCTTAATGTATTTACTGAGTGAATGAGTAAATGCCAAATAAAAGTCAAAGAAAGTCTGCAAGGTCAGGTGCTTTTTGTGGTGTGTTTAACATGCAGTTGTAATAACTTCTTAATTTGCTTTACAATAAAGCTGTTTCCAGAGCTCTTCATCCACAAATTAAAGATATGTTAAGCAAGTTTAGGCAAGAATAGTCTTTTTTAGTGTTATTATTTATTTATTATTATATAATATACACCAAGGAACTTTGGGGTTTGGGTTAGGCACAAAACTGAGAAACGGCGACGTCTAATGGGACAGAGATCAAACGTTTTGAATCCGATTGTTCAGGAAATTTGGTGGGGAGAATAGATGTCCTTTGAGAACTGGGCCCATATTCACTGTCACCTCCCCACTGTCTTTAGTATGGTACATGGACAACCGTGTTTTGATAAAGAAATAAAAGAATGATGGATATATCAATGGAGTAAAGTGAAAAATCAAATGTTCTAAACAATAGAAATTTCTCATAGATATTGCTCATCCAAAAGGGTTGTGTTTATTTCTTATTTTGTTTGTTTATTTTACATGTAAATATAAGGATTGTCTAAAACCTCTTGCTGGCACTTTTATAAAATAAGCATTTTAATAAAGATAAATTTTCTTTTAAATCTGGTGATGGGATTTAAATTCTTTTTTGCCCCATTTTAAAAATAGTAGAAAGATAATATGCAGTTATCTTACTACCATATTTTTCAGACTCTAAGACATACTCCCCCCTCAAATTTGGGAGGGAAATGGGGATGGGTCTTATAGTCAGAATGTAGCTTACCTAGCTCGCTAGGGGCAGGGGGGCGGTGGTGGAGCAGGATCACAGGTTATTAAATATTTGACCACATTTTTTGCTTCAACATTTTTTTCCCTATTTTCCTCCTCTAAAACCTAGGTGCATCTCATGGTCCGGTGCGTAAGTATTTTTATAGGTATTTTCACATTTGAAAAGCATAGAGAGATATAACTCCAGCATTTTATCTCCCCAACTGATATAAGCAGACCTCACAAGATTCAGCAGAGCTAGGGCACGGCGTAAATCCATATCACAAAGATGTTCAATGGTTAGCACCCAGCCCTTTCTCATAGGATGTTATCGAAGCCCTGAGACATATGAGACACCCCAAAGAATTGGCTATGTAACTTAGTATCTCACTATGACTGTTGATAACTATTATGCATAGCTTCAACTATATTTCAATGTATTTACATATATTAATGCTTAATATTACATGCCTTATACAGTAAACCTTGTCAAACATGAACTTTACCATATGCAACTGAAAACTGAACTAATGTATCCAAGTCCTGAATTAAAGTATTACCCTGTGTTAGTAAGAAGTGTTTGAAACTAAGAAGTCCAACCATTATTGTAGTTTACATTGTCATTTCCAAACTAGGTAGACAGTCTAATAATATTCCTAACAAAAGGTGACACGTACTCACTGTGTCAGTTTTCACTACTTCATACCCCAAGAATACACATGGAGTGAACTGACGGGTGGTCTGTGTCCACTATCAACTGATCCTGGACATGTGCGTTAATAGTTACTTATGTAGTTCTGAAGATCTGAGCGTAAAATAACGAGGTTGCAGAATCTGTTAGGGATAGAAAAAGTAGGAAAATAGGAACTTGGTAGAGTAGGGGTGATAGAAAGAGCATTAATCATAAACGTTATTTAATTCACAGTACTTCCTAGCTCAGATGGTATCATTAATCTGCTCCTTTGAAACAGAAGCAAGCCAACAAGTGATTTAAATCCATGGTTTTTATTTTACAAACTTTGCACTATCTCCAGAAGATGGCTGCTTAGTTTTTATTTTTTTATTTTTAAAATTAATCCTCACCTTAAAGAAACATTCCTGAAATTTCCATATGTAGTGTAATTTTTACTTTTTATTTATTTTTCCCAGCTGTGTTATTTAAGTTGTCTCTTTTCTTCTCTGTTGTTTTTAAGTGTTTTCCTCCACCAATGGGTTAACAGTTCATTGAGATACTTGGTACTGATCTATAGTCAGAATAGAAAGTCACTAAATTCTGAATACTACAGTTGTTCTTCCCCTTTTTTTGTATATCCTCTTGAATTTCACCATCATAACATAGCATTTATCTTGTCTCTAAACAACTGTTTTAATTTCTCTATGGTATTTTGTTCTAATGATTCTGAATTAGAACTTTTTTGAGAAAACCTTGGAGAAAGATAAATGCAAGGAGGGTAGATTTCAAACAACTACTGTTTTTGCAGAAAAACAACCTTGGTGTTAAATTTTGTTTTGATTTTTTAGTACAGCAATTAAAGAAAGTTATATTTGTGGTTTGACTCCTGATTTTTCTTAAACTACTCTTAGACATGTTGATTTATTGATTTTTAGCATGTCAGAAGTTTTACCTAATGGCCATTTTTATGCTAAGTAAAAACTATCTTTTTTGCCACTTTTCAAGGGAAGTACAAGAATTTGGAAAACAGTGCAACTTTATGTGGGGCGTAGAAGTCTTTCCAGGTAGATTTTGAGATGGTGACATCAGCAAATTCTTGACAAACAAAATGAGAGGCCATTCAGCACAAAGTGTGTGTTTTGAGCAGCGCTTTGAGTTTTTCTGCCTATGCCAAGTCTAGGAAGAGTGTTTTCTCAATATGCGGGAACTTTTCAAAGAATTTTGAATACTTAACAAAATCTCCCTTCTTTAGATAAAAATCACATATGAAATATTCAAAACATCACTATTTATAATAGCCACACGCTAGAAACAATTCAATTTTTTTTCAGCAGTAAAATGAATAAACATGAGAATGGGAAAGAATGACCCATCACTACACACACCAATGTGGCTGAATCTCGTATACATGATGGTGGATGAAAAGCACCAGACTCCTAAAATTATAAATTGTATAATTTTTCTGTTATAAAATTCAAAACCCACAAAACAGATTTTTGGAAATTGAAATCTAATAGCAGTTACTTTTGCGGGGCAGGGAGGTAGGGGGAGGGGGTGATGTTTTGGATACTAGGAATTTTTTATTTTGATCTGTGTACTAGTTACATGGGGGCATTCATCAAGGTGTATAATAAACATTTTTAAGCTCTTCTATATTTAATACTTAGAAAAGATTAATAACAACAAAACTTATATATTTAATTCTGATAAATTACCTGCAGAATAGAATAGCTCTTTTAGATACCTTTCCCTCACGCACATCTTCTCTTGAGCTTTTTATATTTCTTTATATTATATTTAGACTAGTACAAGTTTATCTTAGAGTTTTTAAAAAATGGCAATTACCATTTCTTACAGCAAATTTTTATCAATAATATTCCAAATAGATGGGTCTCAATGACTTACTGCCAATAATTCTCATTCTTCTCTCTCGTTCCTTCTCTTTTTCTATCCCTCCCCATTCTCATACTCACCAACACACAACTGAAATATAACATCATAACCTTTTTAGATACTTGTATTTGAATTTTAAAAGAGGAAATAATTTTCTTACTGCCCTTATCAATATGTAGTCATTACACATATATAGATATAACAGTATGAACCATTTGACACATCATTTCTGAATAATTGAAATTTACAAACAACTTCAGAATAATTTTGGCTGACACTACAACATATTTTAATGTCAATCTAAGATATTCCTTCTCAACTTCAAGGTAAATCCAAAGATAAGCAGTATGTTAAAAACCCAGACATGGACAAAAGTGGGTTTAAAGTTGTAATACAAATAAATAACACAATAATTAATAACCAATATGAGAATAACCTTGGCATTTCATGTACTCACAACTGCAAACTTACTTTTTCCCACCCCTGTAGGATAGCCATTGTGGAAGAGAGAAAGGGTGGTAGGAGGTTTAGATTAACAGAACATTTTGTGCCTCCAAAATTATTCTAATGCCATTCAATTTTAATTCAGGGTAAAGACCTGAGTCAGTTGCTCATTAATCCAATCTGGCTCTTGCTTCACTACTATTATTAACGCCTTTATTCAGATGTTATTCAAATGAGTTTCTCTATTAAAAGAAGCAAATTGATGCAGGCAAAACATATTGTTAGTAAACCTTCTTCATTTGGTAACACATTAATGATAGATCTGGCATTCTCAGTGTCAAAAACTCAATCGGCATCTGTTACAACAGAATCAAGTTAAAATGAGTGAAATGAAAACAAATGGAGGTGGAGATGGGGGGTGCTGTAAAATATTTGAAATGTGATATAGATTCTTTGTCCCTAAAGACTTGCTTAGGTTTCATTGAGCAAGAATTTGGTACCACATTGTATAGGTAAATTTCTTGTGGAAATACAAACATGTCAACATGTAGTTATGTGGAAAACCTGGGGGCAGACAGGTGCTGTCAACAGAATCTGAAAAGTGTGTTTGATGGGTTCCTACGTTTTGGTGACCATATGGCTTCCACTTGTATCCATTCCACTGGGCAGGTGCTGTCCTCTTCTGCACGTAGGTGTCCGAGAGGTCCAGCATAGTGCCTGATGCAGGCACTGAAGAGGATGATGTTTTTACTTATCTCTGCTCAAATTCCCCTGCTCTAAATCCCATTCCACAAAAACTTTATTGTATAAGCTATTGCTCTTATCAGGAAATCTGATGTGACTAATGTCATTCTTCATTGATAACTCATCCTACTGAAGAAATTAATAGTACCATATTTTGCCATAAACAATGTGCACTTTTTGGCCCACATTTTTGAAGGCAAAATAAGAATGTGTATTATACATGGGTATAATGATTACATACTAATCCCATGGATAATAGTTACAAAACATGTGTGTGTATTATACACAGCAAAATACATAGTAATATAGATTAGTGGTAGTGTGCAGGGACTCTGGGGCTAGATTGTCTGGGTTCCAATCCCACCACTAGCTCTCACTAACTGTGGGAACTTGAGAAACTTTTTGACCTGTCTTTCCTGAGTTTGTTCATTTGTAAAATGGGTGATGAAAAATAGTAACTACCTGAAGATTTTTTGAAGGGATTGAATGGGTTAAAATATGCAAATTGTTTAGGATGCTGGCTGGCACATAACAAGCACTATGCAATTATTAACTGTCATTTTTTACAAATAACACCTCAAGGGAATTTGCTTTTAAATAGGAATTTTATAGATGCCAACTATTTAAATTAAAAAAAGAAAACACCAAAGACTTTCTATTGGCAAAATACCAGGCAACTTAGGAGGCAGTTAGAGAAATATGAGAACAAATATTTAAGAATTCTCAAACTATGTCTGCCCCCAAATGTATGATAACTACTAGGTTCCAGATAATTGAGGCCCAGTGAAATTAAATAGCCTGACTGAGCACATCAAGTTGGTAAGTGGCGGTGGCAGAGGCTGTGCTGGGAGGTGCAGCATGAGGGATCTTGAACACAGAATTTCAGAGGAGAGTACATGCCTGCAGAACTTCAAGTAGCCAAACATCTCTATTTTTAGATTCTCAAATATACGTGTTTCCAGGTTTGTTTGCAGCCTCTGGGTAAATATTCAGATGCCTCTCAAAACACCTCTGTTCCTGTATCCCACCCCAAAATCATGCAGCCTATGACCAAAATGATCCTCCCTCCTGAATCCCCTGCCCTGGTTTTCTTCTTAGCTCTGTGACTAGCATTGCCACCCAAGCTGAAATGCTAGCAGCAAATGAGTTCCTCTCTCCCCGCCTGTGCTTTTCTATAACCCCAGACCTACTACCTTCGCTCAGTGCACCATTTCCTCTCACTGAAATGACAGCAGCCTCAAAACTGATCTTCCAAGCAATACTACTCCCATGGCCCATTCTTACAATGTAGTCATAATTGTCACTAGAAAGTGCAAAGGATCATGTCAATCCCTTGCTTGAAATTCTTCAATGGCTCCCAGTTGCCCAGAAGTTCAAGTTCACATTTTAAAACAGCTTCCAGGATTCTACATGATTTTGCATTGGCTTAACTCTTCAGTATCTGTTCCCTTGCCCTCCCTGAGAGACTGTAGTATGTTCTTGGGAGAACTGAAAGTACTTCAGTGTGGCTCATCAGGGAAGGCAAGGGAGCAGATGCTGAAGAGTTAAGCCAATGCAAAATCATGTAGAATCCCGAAAGCTGTTTTAAAATGTGAACGTGAACTGTGTTGTGCCTTCTGCCTAGGAGAGTCCTTTCTCCAATGGCGTTTCTGCATATTTGAGGCCAGGATCAAGTAACTCAGGAAAACACGTCACCTTTTGCATATTATTTGATCATATACATGTATGTGTGCATGCATGTGTGTATGTGTGTATATACACATGATATAATATATGTGCACATATATATGATCAAATCATATACAAGGTAAAATGTTTTCCTGAATTACTTATATATACATGTTGTATGTATACATGTACCTATATTATATCATATATACATATTACATCATATATATGATGTATATACATACATATTACACCTTACAACTTGCACTCTGTTTTACTATTTTCAACTGCAAAATCAAATTAAGACCTCAGTCACACAGAATTACAGAATTATAGTAACTCAAGTTCTGTTTCTTCATCTTTACAATTACTCTACCAACAATGTTTATTTCAAAACTGTCGTTTATGCACAAGAATACTTTGTGTCAGTGGGGTTGGAGACAGTGGCTGTTCGCAATGTGTGTGGATGATTATGAAACGTTATAAACTTAATCTTGGAATGAAAACATATAGCTGAGTTGAAGGGTATTGAGGGATAGTTGTATAACTGAAATTTCTCCAAATTTTCATGTAGAATAAAGTCTTAAGGAATAAGTTTAAACATTGGGTTCCTAACTAAATGGAATCTGCAGGAACATTTTGGGGGGTAAGGGTATTTTATCACTGACATTGTTTAGAATCATGGGTACATAGTGATAATAACAAGCAGATTGGCTTTTGTTTACTGTTGCTTTTAAACAATCTGTAGTCAGTGCACCCCTTTGTTGCCTGCACCTTCTTCAAACCATTCGCACCGCCATGGGCTTGACACTCTATTGCTCTATTGCTACTCCCAATTAATACCTCCCTTCCTGCTTTCATCTCTTGCCTAACTAATTTTAAGTTTATTTCTACTATAGCTAACTTCCACTAATCCTTCCTGTCCCTACTTCTTGCGGGAGTGTTCAGTAGACCAGACTCCTTGGGTTACACTAAGTTAGAAGCCTGAAGCTATAAACTCCCAATGTCCTGGAATATGCTATAGTCATGTTACAGATCATCCTGCCACTTTCTAATGGCCAGTTTGCTAGTGTACCTTTTACAGTACACTAGAAACTCTGGAAGGCAGGGACTACCCTCTGTTCCAGAAGTAGTCGGTCACTAAATAGTTAAGTCAATGATTTTCCTCTCTTCTGCTCAGTTAAAAGGTAGCCCTAACAAGTATGGACTGATTTGCTACTTTCACTCCAACATTGTATCAGGATCTATCTTTTAAATTCTGTTTCGGGAAAGCCTAGTCAGGTCCTATTATGCCCTGCCTTTCGTGACTGGGCCACACAACATGAGGATGGATCATCAAGGGCAAATCCTAATCAACATGTCTGTGTCGGTGCCTGAGACCCAGCTCAGTCTGCAGAGGGAGAAGGGTGAGGGTGTCCCTTCCTAGGGGTGAGGAAGAGACATGCTAGCAAAAGACATTCGTTCCTGTTATCTACTCCTGTTATCTACTCTCTTTCCCTTAACTGACAAAAAATTATTCACACTAAAAGCTTCAGGCAAACTGTCTTTTCCTTCAGAATATATTTCAGGCTTGCCCTCAACATTCCTTGCCTATTTTGAGTATTCTCAAAATTTTATTTGCCGTTTTTTTGTGTAAACATATCATATTTTATTAAAATCTTATTTTTTTCAGTTTCTTCTACCAAATCATAATATTTTTAATAATATGGACCTATTGTTAATGTATTTATGAATTCCAGTCACCTAATTTAGCACTTGTCCATAACAAATATAAAGTATATACCTGTTGAATTTTAAAAAGCAGAACTGAAGACTGTCCACACATAATGTTGATTGAAGTGAACCATGGAAGTGAACACTGGACTCTTAGGTGGACAGTCCTCAAGCCATCCCTTTTCGACTACTGTGATACCTTTCGTAAGGCAACACCTCTCTCCACAACTAATTTTCAGTTTGTATAACCCCTTCCATTCGTCCCTACTCCACAGGGGTTAACCCTGTGGAACTTGGTCTCTGAGCACTTGCGTCTTAGGCAGGTGATTCTTGCAAAGTGAGAGACAAGCAACTTCCCCAAAGCACTATCATGTGCCAGATAATAGGGCAGAAACTCTGTTTCTTGTGAGCCACCCCGCATCTAGGACTGATGTTTTTGATGCAGTGAAGACGATATATTTTTTTTTTATTCTTTCCCATACATCTTTTAGAATGGCAACCCACCTAAATTGTAGCATCTTTTATTTTCTTTCCAACAACACAGTTCTCACATAGAGCGCACTCTGAATTTCTGACCTCAAAATTTACACCTTGGAAAATAGATCACAAGAAGTCAGCATTTCTTCAGAATTTATAGAAAATAATTCTCCTTTTCCCTGAGCCATAGAATATTTCTTCTTAGCAAATTCAACATACCTCAGTGCTCAATCTCATATGGGATCCTTTCTGCTCTCTGAGTGTGAGAAGACCCAGAAAGTTGAAATACCTTGAGGAGTAAAAATTTTTATGGTCTTCTGTACATTTTGGAGATTATAAAGTTATATGAATCTAAATTTTCCTTCCCCAGAAAACAAAAAAACATAATCCATTACTGACTGACTATCATGGTTAGGGGTGGGTTTCCAGCTATAAATGTCATTATCCAACTTGAAAACTCTAGCAAAGAACAGGTATGCAACATTTATCTATTTTAGCTGAACAATAAATCCAAAATAGTGCAAAAAACAATGGTTATAAGAATAATGTTTATCATCCATTGAGCATTTAGAATGTTCACTCCATACTTTATGAGTATTCCTCAGCAAAATGTAAATATGGAAATTGAGGCACAGAAATGTTGAGAAACTTTCTGAAGATCACACATAGAGTGAATGACACAAACCATGCTGAAACTCACATATATTCCAGAGCTCACCTTCTCTGTCTCCAACTGTAAAGTGCCCGATGGTATGGCACATTTCTGCCAGTGAATGTAAGTTTCTGAATACCAAATGCTATATCTTTGCTTCTCTTTTCCCATGCAGTGCTCAGCCCAGGGCCTTATGATTCTTAATTACATTTTTATATCATAAGCAAAAAAAAAATATTGTAAGTACATTAAATGAAATAGCTGTCATATATTCTACAACGTACATAGTACAAGTAACACTCAACTTTTTCTTCAATTTTAGATTTCTTTGAGTTTACTGAAACAAAGTATTTAAGGAAAAGCACTTTAAAGGATCTACTCTTCATTAATGACAATTTTGGAAAGAATATTATGCTCAGGATGGGACAACAGAAAGAAAAATGTGATCCAAGATTGTCATGGATTACCCCATGTTATTACAATGATCCACAAAGGCAAATGCTGTCATGATCTCTAGTTTCACTGGTCGTGAACCGGTCCACAGAGTTACAAGGTATATTGCTAGTTTACAAAGCTAGCAAGTAGCAGAGCCAGGATTGGATTTATGCTGCCTGTTGAAGTTGCTGGTTTTCTTCATTACATGCTATAATGCAACACTGAGGAATGTCCTCCTCTTTTGTGTTACATAATTTAGATTTTTAAAGACCCACCGTTTGCTTTATGTGTTCTATAAATTTTATACAGAGTAAATTCCCATGGATCTGTTTCATTAAGACAGATTCTGACCTTTCCTAGGTGCATATTCTTTATTGATCGCTAGAGGGCGACTGTCATGGATTTGGGGTGGTTCAATTCCAGCTAGAAGTGCTGACTCCACGCAAATTAAAGTCAAACCACCACTTTCAGTTCTGAAAAGGAAAATGCAAAACCAATTTAACAAGTATTTTTATGTGCCACATTGGAGACAAACTCAGAAGCACGCTACACTCGAAGTTTATATTTGGGGAGAGCTATGCATGTATAATAAATCTAAATAAGTAATGTGGACAATAAAATCTATAAGTTTACAAGAAGGTATTGTGAGCCAAAAAAATAATATGAAATGCTTATAGATTTTTAAAATTGCAAAGTTTTGTTCCTGCTTACTTGATTCTCACATCCTAATGCGGGAAATAGAATTCTCTACACCTCATAGATGGGGAACTTACCCAATCATTGGACTGTTATTAGAACTGCTGAAATTTTCACTTGCATTCTTAAGCCTTCATTCAAAACATTGCTCTTCTCACCCACACAGGAGATTAAAGTGTAACTGATATAAACTGACCATTGCTGTCACCGTGGCATTTGGGGTAGTTGCTCTTTTCTCCACTTTTCTCTGTCTGTCTGGATATAGTTGGTGTAGTTTTGTTGTTGTTTGCAGAGTTAAAGCCTAAAATGGCTGAGTAGATCGAACATGTATATGTGTGTTTTTAATTTCATTTAAGAAAAAAAAAACTTGAGTTTTATGCCTCAGACCTTGTTTGCCAAGTATCAACAAGGAGAGAATTTTTATGGTCAAATTATAAAACCCTGAAAATAGGACTTTGTAATGGAAATGCTGATACAACCGTAACTATTGTGTTGCAATTGCATCACTATAAGCAAATTGGTTTATATAATATACCCTTCTGGAATGAATGCCATTCTAAATGATTGTGCATCTCCATAAATCTAAGCTAACTCAGTAATTCAAAATTACTAAGATTTAAGTTTATTACCAATAAGCAATAAACTTATGGCTACTGCTGGAATAACTGTTGGTCGCTACACCCTTATTTCACAGCAGGTGGTCTGCTCCATGCTGGTTGCAGACCGAATAAAATCAGACAACACTTTGAAACTAATTCCTGAAGTTGATAGAAGACTCCACAGTCATTTCAACTGGTGAAACAGTGTTGTGTTTCGTGCACTTTTTTCTCTCTAATTTAAATGCTCTGAGACACGTGACCTTTCTATCGAATGAAGGGCAACAAAGATTTGCTCTCATTTCGTGTCACAATTGCATGTCTCTAGAGATGTAAAATTGTCTTGAGCAGATTGTTTTTAGTTCATAAGCCATTCTTAACACAATACCACTATTATAAAAAGAAGATAACTTGTCATTAAATGGATTTGTTTGATTCAAGAAACTGAGAGAGGGCCTTCGATAGTCCATCCATGTTTGACTCTGGACAAGCAGCTCAGGAAATCGTGCTCCTTTTTTTCCTAATCTCACCATAAGACCATCATACACTTTGTTTAAAACGTATTTCCAGGTCTTCCAGCTTAAAGTGTCCTGTTTCAAATGATGAAGTAGACATTCAGTAAAGCTTTCCTATCCAGTTTCTTAAACATGGAAAATAAGCAATATCTGCATGCAATCAATGATGGAATCCTGGTTTTAAAATCAGAAGTTTCCTTGTCTTAAATATTGTTGAAGTGTTCTGAATTATTATACAATTTATTAACAAATCTTTCTTAACATCAGCAATATAATGTGACTTACAGTTTGGCCTAAGTTTGTATGATTTAAAACACAAAGAATCTTCTAATAGTCACTGAATAAAGCCTTTTCTCTTTTTCTTACTTTGAAGAAAATAGGGTACATTTAAAGGAGAAACTGACATTAAAGATGGCAGAGAGGAGATGAATTGTGAAGCCACATCTGATGGCCATTATTGAAAACAGTAAAGAGCATGGGTTAAAATACGAAATGAACAGTAATGTTAACTATAAAATAAAAGTAAAGAATTTAAGCATCGTGGATTCCCATGACTCAGTAAATACAGTGCAAAATAGTTTTACAAAAACCTCAGTAGAAAATGCTATCTCTCTAGGTAGAGTTTTTCACTTGACATGCAAGCTATTATATGTTTTAATCAATTTGAATTTTCACCCTAGCATTAGTTAGCAGGACTCCAAGCCTAGTAGCTAGATGCCTCCTGTACCCCAATCTTTCTGAGCAGTCTACCCAAATTTTTCCTGCTCAGTTCTGCTCTGCCTCAACTACCTATAAACTGCTCATTCTCACTTCTGAAATCAATACCCCACTCCCCTTTCTCCTGTGACCAAAAATATCTTATATACTCAATGATGCATCAGTGTCTTTGGGATTTTTATGCCTATGTGAAAATTTCTGTGCACATGCATATATATATTTGATTTGCTCCTGTTAATATGTCCCTACTAATTTGATTATTAGTCCAGCTAGAAGAACTCAGAATGTGGGAAGGAAAGCATTAGGATGTTTTTAGCCCCCACAATTGCCTTAGTGGAATCTGTTTCCTAAGTGTTGAAGCGACAGTAAGACCTCTACGCTGCTGATTATCCCATCGCTCCATCTGGCCCACGTTTTCTCTGCCAGCATTGGAGGCTCTGAGGAGAAGTTCATGCAACAGAGATCTCTCCCCTAACTGCCCTTTTCTGGTGTAATTTTATTTTACCTTTTTCTGGAGCCAGAGAGAATTGGCTTGTCTCCTCTTGCTCTTTCCTGGATGGGCTACTTCTGTACATCGTATTCTTCTCCTTCCTTAGGTGGAAGACACCGTACCCATTCCCAAGTGTTAAAATGGTAAACCGATGGCAAGGAGTAAGAATACCGCTTACTGTTATGGGGAGAGAATAAAAATTATTCCCTTCCCTCCTTTATTTTCAGCTTCTTATCCATAACTTTTTGCAGCATTAAAGTCCCTAGTGTTTTCATTCTACTAGTAAACATGGATTTGATCATAATAATTGTTCAAATATTAAAATGCTTTTATCCTTGTTGGCAAATACCTACTGTTCTCCCAATGTCCTTACAGCCACCCTTCACCTGGCACATCCAGTCTTACCCAGGAATCAGGAACCAAAGAGGTAATGCCTCTTTTGGCTGACATCCTCTCTGACTGCTCATTGCCTGTGTTGTGCATGTTATAAAATATGAATAATATCATCCTTGAATGTTCTTGTATGCAATTATTCCACTGCTTCAGATCTAGGGTGAGCTTCAGTGCCAAATGGTCCTTATAACCCATATATTCACTAGAATCCTCTTCTCCCACAATGATCTGGTTAAATTCAGCCTGAACCCCCCTTTCTACAGCCTGGTGAGAGTCTAGAACTCCTCTGATGATATATGAGAGTTCCTATAATTGGCATCTTATGCTTCTCTTTGCCTTTGCATGCTCTCATCTGAACCTCTGCTTTTAAATGAGGTTTGAAACTGACTTTCTTCTTTGGTCACTTCCAAACTTCCACTTGAATTTAAATACTACTTGGGTATAGTAAATTCAGCGATACTTCAGCTCCCTACAGCACCACAGTCCCACATTCTCTCTCCTTTTTGGTGTAGACAACTCCATTAACATTCATGCTTAGAGAATTAGTACCTACCCAAAGTAAACTGTTCAAAACAGGTGCACAATATAATAGGGTGTTTTCTTCTTAGAAACTTCTTATACCATCTGCTAATGAAATATAATGTATGCATATTGTTTCACAAATATGTTAGAACTATATACAAGTCATACATGTTAGGTTTGCATAATTTATCTATATTTCTGGATGTGGCTGAAGTTAATTCATTTTCATTGTTAATTAACTATTTTCAATACACCACAATTTATTTATTTTCTTCCACAAAGTTTCTTCCCAGTGATATGCTACTACAAATGATATTATTATGATTATTCTTATACCTGTTTCTGAGGGGTAACATATTTTAATATGTCCTATCGAGACCTAAGAGGAAAAACTGCGCTGCCCTACAAACCCCTGGATTCTTAGACAGATGCTTTGTTGGAGTGAGACTTTGAGCTGCCACTTTTGGGGGAGGGAATGAGGTTGTTCTACATGTGACGCAGAAATTTATATGTGTTTTGATGACTAGAAAAGTTGAGTGTGCTTGAGACTGGCTGGCTGCTCCCAAACGCATGTTCTCTTATTTCTGAGATCACACTAAAATGCATTTTCAGTCTAGCTTAGAGTTAAGAGCAGCCGCATGACTGGTTTCTGGTCAAAGGAAGTAGCGGGTACCATTTTCAGGAATGGTCCACAAAATACTCCCATATGGATTCTGTTCCTCTTGCCCTGTCCTCAGTCACCTTGAAACCCACGTGCTGAAGGTGACAGAATCCCAAGATGGAAAGTGACCTGGATCCCTGAATAAATTCTTGGAAGAGATTGTAGTTTTGTGCGCTGGTCTTAACCTATCGGTATCCAGTGTTGTGGTTGAACCAGCCCTTGTGGTTATTATGATTGCAAACACCCATTACCAATAACCATCAGAAAACTTTGAAAAAAAAAAAGATTTATTACTTATAGGACACACCTGGCAACCATGGACTGAGAGGTTGGAGGCTGGGAGGGAGGAGGAAGGAAGAGAGAGAGAGAGGCCTGGGCTTCTCCTTTTAGTGAGAGCAAATGTGGAGGCCTAGGGTTTCATGGGCTCACTCCTTGTTGATAAACTTGAACATGAGAGTAGGTATTTAAAATATGGAAAGAGAAAAAAAAATGGTCAGTTGTGGAAATCAACGAATATCTCTAAAACTAAAGAGCCTCATTGTGGCGAGGAAGCCTGGCTGTTTATGTGATGTGTGGCTGGGAATGTGTGTTTTCAAGATAGCCATCTTTAAAGTGGATGCCTCAGCAAAAAGAAAAGCTAACACTCAGAGCTTACAAACCCTACAAATCGGGGTTACCCATTTTGACAGTAGAGAGACAAGAGTAAATTTCTATCAAGTTTAAGACATTATTTGTATCTGGGTTGTTTGAAATAGCATTTGGCATTACCTATATTATACATCTTCTCTGAATCTAAGTTTCTATTCTCTTTAAATGGAGATAGCAATAACCATCAGCAAGGTTGTTATGAGAAATGGACCAAATGGAAAGTGTTTAGCATGATACTCAGCATAGCGATGCATGACAAATTGTTTTTCTTTTTATTTTAGGAATAAAAGAGGCATTATATACTCCTTCCTAGCTGATTGCTCCACTCTCAAGGAGGACATTGAGATGCACAAAGGACTATTATATATATGTGTGTGTGTATGTGTGTGTGCGAGAGAGAGAGATAATTAAGAAAAAAATTAATTTTCACCAAGGCATTTTATTAATCCCCTGAAAGCAGTCTATATTAAGCAAAAAAAAAAAAAAAAAAAAAAAAAAAAAAAAAAAAAAAAAAAAAAAAAAAAAAAAAAAAAAAGGCAAAAAAAGGCTTTGATGAGCATCATCCTTTGCAAGTACTAAGAGGTCATTTCCTTAACCTTAAGTGACATCGTTAAAGGAAAGTGGGAAGAAGGTGGCCGTGCTATGGTTCTTTTGCTTCCGTCCTGAACATTCTGGGCCTGACGCTGGTGTATGACTCTACTCCCCTGTGGTTCTGTGACCATAAGCTGAGAGAAGTTGCTGCAGTAACTGAAGAAACAAGGAGGATTCTTGGATAAATACAGTTGCACTGGAAAACCCTGGAAAAATACTAGAAAAGCTCCAACACTGCTTCATGCCTTATTCTACAGTCAAAGTCCTTTCACTCCTAGCATAAATATTCATGGAATCTGTAAGTCAGGAAGTGTTTAATAACCATGAGTTTCGTATTTTATAGTTTCTCCATGCTTTTGTAACCTGATTGTTTTGGTTTTCTTTTTTTTCTTTTTGTCTCATGCAAAGACATAACTTTTATTATTCCTACTAAGTAATAAAATTTTATCACAGATCTAATGACTATCACTGCTTAGAATATCAGTGGAGCATAAATTTGGATCAAAGGGAATGCAGCATTTTAATGAACTGTTTACTTTGAAATAGCCATGTGGTCAGACTGAAATGTTACAAGATGTTCAGTAAGAACTTGCGATTTTCAATTTATTTTGTTATTTGTGCTTGATATTACAGAGTGTTCCTGGGTCTGCATCCTTAGTGATTTCACTGTGTGATCTCCATGAACATAGTTTCCAACTTGGAGATCACAAGAAAGCATTATCATTTCAAAGTTGCCTGAATTATGCTACTTCCTGCTACATCAATTCTGGGCAAAGTTTTCTTCACCGTGAACTTATTTCTCATTTGATTACTTTTCCCTGCATTACCTTAGTGTTGCAAAACCTCCCATCTTTTCTCCATTTGACACCATATCCGTGCTAGCCTTTCTCCTCCATCTGCAGATTCTGTGAAATTATGTGGAAGTCATAGGTATCTTCTTATCAGAAATACACACATCACATTCTTTATTGTCTACTCCTTGAAAACATACTCATCTTCATTCAAATCTTAAAATCTCAGTTTGTACTTTTCCACTTTTTTCTGCCATAGACCTAACAGACTATCATCTGTTCCTTGAGAAAGACATCCTTGGGGTGCAAAACTAGCTAGATGGAGAATATTTACATTTCAAAAGGGCAGAGATAGAATTCATAATTGCAAATTTTCTAAAGTAAATGTTTTAGGAAACGGGAAGTCAAGGGCCTAGTGATAGAGAAAAATGGTCTGAAATGCAGTCAAGGTGAGGGGAACAGTAATGCCATCTTGATCAAGAGTCTTTGTACAGGAAGAACATGCCCTCTCTTTTGGCCAGGCCAGATCATCTGACACCACACGCTCTTTGTCTCTCTGGTGGTCTAAATGAGCTCTTCAGATAAAGCGTGTTTACCGGCTCTGAACTATCTGGAGAGAAATAGAAAATAAAAAGAATAGAAAGGACTCTTAACCCATAGTTTCTCTTCAACTGCCTCATGTTTTTTATTTATAAAATTATTTACTATAAAATCTTTTACTAGACTTGCAAATTTCCTTGGTAAAAATACAATTCAAAGGGGAAATGTACAGGAGACTTATAGAAGGAATTTGGATGGGCCCAAAAGGGTCCATATACTATGAAATTTCAAAGCAGGCTTCATATAGCAGCCAAGATTATCCCAAAAATGTTTCCAGACCACCACAGGGATGGAAAGATTTAGAGACTTATTCTTCTATTCCTGAAGCTTGATTAAATCAAAGTTGTATATGCAATTTCATTTCAGAAATCTATATTTTATAAAGTTAGAAAATTGCAAATTTTCAACTTTGTATCTTCCTGATGAGAAAAGCAAAATACAAAGGAATAATATGACTAGACCAAAGTCTAGTGGCTATGATTATATATTTTGGCTAAAACATACCAGCGCAAGAATTCTACTCCTTTAACTTGTTCTGTGATTTTGGGCAAGTTATTGATCTCCTCCTAATCTATAATATGTAGAAAATAATATTTACCTTATGAGGTTGTTTGTGGATACTAGAAAACATCTCTAAAGCATAGTCCCTAATTCATAATAAACTTCCAAGAAATGGTAGTGATTATGAGGATTTTGACAATAATTGTTATTTATGTAATGAAACCTAAATTGAAGATTATAACTGCCATCTTTATAGGGAAAGAAAAGGCTGGAGATTGCAGAGTTAATAATGATAAACTCAAACTGACTTCTAAAACCAGCCTTACATTCACAATCAGGTCAGAAAACAATTTCCATGTTTTTCATGGATTTAGGCCTCACTCATAAAGCCTCCTGATGAATCAACACTTTTTTTCTTCCTTTTTCCCTTTTCTTGTTTGGAAAATATAGGTTCAAAAATAGATATTTTAATCAGCTGCAGCCCCTGAGTAGAGGAATAATTTTATTTTTTGAAAGAAATAAGAATAAAAATCAATAAAATTTTTTCTTTGATCTTAGTAACAGGGGTTCTCATAGGAAAAGGATGATTTCATCAATATGTTCATGGGTTTGTTGACCCACTTTAATAATCATTTTTATTAAAGATTATTGAGACTCCTGTGAATGATGGTACTCATTCCCATATCCAGGCCCTTGGAGTGTGGTGAAAAGAAGTAATGGATCTCTATTTTCAGTGCTGACACCAGGGAACTAGATTTAAATCCTCTTTAATTAATGACCTATAGAAATTTTATACAGTAGAGTACGATTAATTCTAAGTTATTTGGGGAAAAATTAGTCATAAAATTTGGTTTCAAAAAATGAAACATTTATTATTTGTCATAGTATCTACTTTAAAAACTTTTGTAAAAATCATCTAACATTGGCTAGATACACTTACAGACCTGTTAGTGAAGTTCTACTTTTAATGAATTATAAAGAATATATGATGTAACACATCACCTAATCTCTGGTTTTCCATAGCTTCATCTACTACATTGTGTTCTTTATAATATTTCTATCTCTATTATGATTCATATGTTCCTGCACATTGAGTCAACATTCTGATATGAGGAGTATAAAATGCATGTTCACAGATAAATTAAATTGTTGTAGCATAATTTTAAAACTTGATATCTTAATAATTTAAACATGTTTCTATTAATGTGATCTTTAAATCACATTACCCTATGAAGAAAAAGTGTATGATAATTTCAATTAATTCAGAAATAACATTTAATAAAACTAAATGTCCATTCATCACATTATAGATAATAAAAAATTAAAAAAGAAAAGGAAAAAAGGTACTTTCCTCCTCTTGGAAAATAGTATGAAATTTCCTCAAAAAATTTTAAAAGTGGAACTGCCTTTTGACCCAGCAAACCCACTTTTGGAAATACAGGGTCAGCACAAAAAATACCCCTTTTTTATTAGAAAATCTTTTATTACAAAATCTTAAGCATGTAATTCTGTAACATAAGAATATCACACTCAAGCACACCATACATTTTAGGTGAAATGTTCAAATTAAAACTATAAATTATTACACCCATATTATTGTCCTACCAGCTACACTCAAGCAGACAATTATTCTGCAGGACCCTGTATATCTGAAGAAACATGCAACACTAATTTGAAAGAATATATGCACCCCTGTGTTCACTGCAACATTATTTACAATAGCCGAGGTCTGGAAACAACCCATCAATAGATGAGCTGATAAAAACACTGTGGTAGATTTATGCAATGGAATACTACTCAGCTATAAGAATAAGGAAATCTTACCTTTTGTCAAAGACTGGATGAACCTAGAGATCATATGATGTCACTTATATGTGGAATCTAATGTGCCAAATAAACTGACAAACAAAATAGAAACAGAGAGACATGGGTTCATGGAACAGACTGACAGCTGTGAGAGGGGAGGGTGATTGGAGAGATTAAGCAAAAAATATATGTATATATGTGTGTATATATATACAAAAATATATGTATAAAAACACATAGACACAGACAACAGTGTGGTGATAGCCAGAGAGAAAGGGGTGCAGAGGCTAGGTGGGCAAGGAAGGGGGGAATGAGGACTGAAAGAGATTGCTAATAGTTTAACTAAACTTAGTTAAACTATTAGATTTAACTAAATCTGCTTTTACACTTCAAGATTAAAAAAAACTGAAAAATAATACAGTAATTTTTTATCTTCATTGTGTATTAACACTGCTTCTTCGATTTTTGTAATAATTTCTTATGTGTTTTTGAACATATGAAATACAAACTCAAAATCAGAAATGGATACCATACTCTTTGTACTGTGAAATCAAAGAGCCACAGTTGATGGCTGCCAGGGAAAATGTGTTGGAAAGATTGACGAGGATAGTTTACCCTTTTCGTTTCTTCTGCCAATAACAAATCCATATGGGGTGGCAGGAGATTTCTTATTGACGGTGCCCCTTGATTTTGAAGATACGGAATGGAATGGTTTAAGGCCTTCAGTTCAACGAGGAATAACTTGTTAAGTTTGTAATTCTCCATGTTTCTTTTCAGAGTTATTTTTTAAAAGTTAATTTCTTAGTTTGAATTTTCTTTTTTCTTTATTTCTTTCTCCTAAAGTGTTTGAAAAAATTAAAAAATAATTTTTATGATGATTGAAAATAACACAGTAATTTCTTAGGAATAGGGGATACTTAATTCGGGAGATTTTGCCCCTGAAGAGAATGTTGTCAGTAGTCCAAAGGGGGATTATTCTCCTTTTCTTCGACAAGCAGAGGGCAGATATGTTTTGTGCATTTTAACTACACAAGATCATGTGGTTTTTGACAAATATAAATAGTGTAGACCCCAAACCACTAATTTTGATAATAATTTGCTTCTCTATAATTTAATAAGGAGAATTAGGAAGTGAAGAGAAAATAAAGCAGGACAAAATACTTAATGTGTTCAAGATATTATTTTTTGCTTTAATTTCCACAGTCTAAGTTTTTCTTATTAGATTCACAAAATCCTTAGTCTGAAAATAATTAATATTCAATTTCAGTGTTGAACTATGGGCTATAGGAGGGAAAATATTACACTCAGAAGACAGATCAGAAACTATTTTCATACAACAGATTTAGCATTTATCTTATTGACCTGTCATATATTTATTTGTATGTTTTTTCAAATGTAATTTGTTTATCAGAACATTGACAAAGTCTTTTTATCTGTTTGATTACTACTACCTGTATCTGAAATGACCGTGAGTTCATCAGAAAAAGGTGATCAATTTCTAAATTCCTAAATAATCCAGTTGTCTAAGATTTAGAATTCTTTATATCTATAAACAAAATATTTAAATCATATATATTCTCATACACAAATAATAATGTTGAAAGGAATAGGCAAGTTCTGCTTTGTGATATAGATTCCACAGAGTTGCATCATCTTGGACATCCAGAGAAAAAAATTGAGATGATGCTTACCTGTTCAAGAAGAACAGTGGTTTCCAGTTCTCCAGGAGACCTAGGTCACAGAGTATCCTAAGTGAGTCAGTGGTAATGTCTTTATTTTGTTTTTTTTATTTTTCTTTCAGATTCAATTAAAGGCATTTTCCAAAATACAGTTCTAATTGGTTTCAGTCCTTGGAGGAAAGTAACAATATTTCAGCTTTGTCATATTTTTGGAAAAGAATAGAACAGAAAATCAAACAGGAGTTCTGACAATAGAAAAGGTGCCAATAAATTATTTTAATAGAACTTGAAGTTTAGTTTCAGTGACTCAACAAGTACCTATTTTTATTCACAACAACCAAATACCCTACCTTCTTCACAGTTATACTGCAGCAACTAGAGCAGCAATAGGCATGTGGCACGTGTCTCATTAATTTCTGTTGAATTAAGCTCAAAGGGAGACTGGCTTAAATGACCTTTACTCTATGTCAGATAATGGTGAAATTCTCAATCATGTTCTAAGCTTTCAATAGAAGTTCTTGATTTTAAATTCCTCTTTTGTTGAATGAAGAAATTGGTTGTAGAAAGAAGTAATTCATTTTTAGTTTTCTTAGAAAATTCCATACTGTTTTCCATAGTGGTTGTACCAGTCTGCAATCCCACCAACAGCGCACTATGGTCCCCTTTATGGATTTGCCTTTTGACCCAGCAATTCCACTGCTAGGATTATATCCTAAGAACTCTGAAACACCAATTCAAAAGAACCTATGCACCCCAATGTTCATAGCAGCACAATTTACAATAGTCAAATGTTGGAAGCAACCTAGGTGCCCATCAGTAAATGAATGGGTCAAAAAACTATGCTACATTTACACAATGGAATTCTATGCAGCAGAAAGAAAGAAGGAGCTCCTACCCTTTGCAACAGCATGGATGGAACTGGAGAGCATTATGCTAAGCAAAATAAGCCAGGCGGTGAAAGACAAATACCATATGATCTCACCTTTAACAGGAACCTAAGCAACAAAACAAAAAAATGAACAAAATGTAACCAAAGATACTGAAATAGAGAACAAGCTGACAGTGACCAGAGGGGAGAGGGGAGGGAATTCCAGGGGAAAAGGGGAAGGGATTACAGGAACAAGTATAAAGGACACATGGACAAAAACTAGGGGGGGTGGAAATGGGAGGGAGGTGGGGAGGGCTGGGGGTGGGCTAGGATGGGAGTTAAAGACAGAAAACTGTACAAGAACAACAATTAAATAAAATAAAATAAATAATTCTTGGACATATCTCTTTAATTTTCCTTTTTATTAAATTTATTGGTGTGACATTGATTAATAAAACTATATAGGTTTCAGATGCACAGTTCTATAATATGTCATCTGTACATTGCACGTGTGTTCACCACCCCTAGTCAAGTTTCCTTCCATCACCATTTCTCCCCCTTACCTGTTTTACCTCCCCTACCTCCTTTTCCCTCTGGTAGTCACCATACTGTTGTCTGCCCATGACTTTTTTAATACCTTCACCTTTTTCAACCAGCCCTGCAACCCCTTTCCTTCTGACAGGTGACATATCTCTTTATTACTTTTTTCAGGAAGTCTTGCCAAGATTCAGAATATTGATAACATGCTATAATAGCCAACACCCCTGTTGCTATAGAATAAGGATGATTAATGTTCACTGGGACTGTTCTATACCCAGATTCCTAGTGCCCTCTTTGGGTGTGGTCAGAGAGAAGCGATAGGCTGTTGTTCCTAACACCTGCTTATGCGGGCTGGAGAACATTTTCAACTGCTCCTCTCTACTATCTACTATAATAGATGGGAAAACTTGCACATTGAGTCAAAAATAAGTCCAAACTACACAGATTCAAAAAAAAGAAATGTAATCTGATATTAGAACATGGAATATTTATGTGTTGATATTAATGAATCCTACTTGAGGGCACAGACCCTTCATCAGGTACAACTAAACTATATAAGGTAATTTCTAAACACGTCACTATGATGTTATTACTGTCTTCATATATATATATATATATATATATATATATATATATAATAAAAATGATGTGGACTATGGAATCATCTGACCATTCTGAATATCAATACTTTGTCTGTAAAATGACATATTCTCAATGGTAATTTCAGTTTAAAATTCCATCTTGAATTTCTCATTACATTGAGATTCATTTTTTTAAATTAGGGACATTAATATATTAAATGCGATTATATAAAACACATACTTCTGGGATATCATGTGAATTGCTAAAGAATTAATTTCAACCCAGGTCACTCAGCAGTTTATACCCATGATATTGTAAGTGTTAAAGTCTCTTAGAGATACTGACTTCAAGAAGAATCAGCAGATGGCATTTTTCCAGTGACGTTTTTGTTATAATATACCAGCTTTTTCTAGCCACCATCTCTATCAATATAGTACTATTCAATCAAGAAAGAAATATGCTTACTCTTAATAAACCTCAGTAATCAAGCCTGTGCAAAAGAGTTCCATAAATGAAATGATTCTTTTAAAAAATATTTTATTGATTATGCTACTATAGTTGTTTCATTTTTTTCTCCCCTGTATTCCTTGCCACCCTGAAGTCCTCTCCACCAGCATTCTCCACACACTTTAGTTCATGTCCATGGGTTATACATATAAGTTCTTTGGCTTCTCCAATTCCCATACTATTCTTAACCTCCCCCTGTCTATTTTGTGCATACCATTTATGCTTCTTATTCCCTGCACCTTTTCCCCTTCTTCCCCCACGCCCTCCCCACTGATAACCCTCCTTGTGATCTTCATTTCTGTGAATCTGTTCCCATTCTAGTTGTTTGCGTAGTTCATTTTTGGTTTTTTTTTTTTTTTTTTTTTTTTTTTTTTTTTTTTTTTTTTTTTTTTTTTTTTTTTTTTTTTTTTTTTTTTTTTTTTTTTTTTTTTTTTTTAGGTTCAGTTGTTGATAGTGCTGAGTTTGTTGTCATTTTACTGTTCATAGTTTTGATCTTCTTTTTCTTAGATAAGTCACTTTAACATTTCATATAATGAGGGCTTGGTATTGATGAACTCTTTTAACTTGACCTTATGTGGGAAGCAGTTTATCTGCTCTTACATTCTAAATGATAGCTTTGCTGGACAGAGTAATCTTGGATGTAGGTCCTTGCCTTTTAGGACTTTGAACAGTTCTTTTCAGCCCCTTCTTGCCTGCAAGGTTTCTTTTGAGAAATCAGCTGATGGTCTTATGGGAACTCCTTTGTAGGTAACTGTGTCCTTCTCTCTTGCTACTTTTAAGATCCTCTCCTTACCTTTAATCTTGGCTAATTTAATTATGATGTGTCTTGGTGTGTTCCTCCTTGGGTCCAACGTCTTTGAGACTCTGAGCTTCCTGGACTTCTTGGAAGTCTATTTCCTTTGCCAGATTGGAGAAGTCCTCCATTATTTTTTCAAATAAGTTTTTAATTTCTTGCTATTCCTCTTCCTCTTCCAGCACCCCTATGATTCAGATGTTTCAAGTTTCAAGTTGCTCCAGAGATTTCTAAGCCTCTTCTCATTTTTTTAAACAATTTTTCTTCATTTTGTTCTGTTTGAACATTTATTTCTTCCTTCTGGTCCAATCTGTTGATTTGAGTCCCAGTTTCCTTCCCATCACTGTTGGTTCCCAGTACATTTCCTGTATTTAACTTTTCATAGCCTTCACTTTTTCCTCTATTTAGCATCCATACTCAACCAATTTTGTGAGCATCCTTATTACTAGTATTTTGAACTCTGCATCTGATTGTTTGGCTATCTTTTCATTGCTTAGTTGTATTTTTCCTGGTGCTTTGATTTGTTCTTTCATTTGGGCCATTTTTTTTTTCTCAGCGTGACTGTTATATAGTAAGGGGGGAGCTTAGTTATTCACCTGGGCTGGGCAACCCCCTTTGCTTCCTTTTGGTGAGGTATGTAGGGTAGGAGTTCCAGAGGGAACAATGCCCCTTGCTTAGCTCTGGCTTTTAGTCACTTTCTCTGCTACCCACAAGCAAATTGGGACCTTCTGATGCTGATTGCTGGGTGAATAGGTTTGTGTATGTTCTAGGACCCTGTGGGTCTCTCCAATGAACTCTCCTGTGATGCTGGGAGTTTCTCCCCTGTAGCAATTTCCACAGGTTTTTTACAGTCAGAGGTTTTGAGGCTTTCTTTCCCCATACTGGAACCTTGGGTTGTGTGGTCTGTTTCGCTTCCCAGTTGTTCCTCTTGGATTATCTGCACACTAATGTGGAACCATCTGGTCTGCCAGCTGCTGCCTCACCTGGTCCACCAGCCACTGCCTTGCCCAGTCCTCTCCTCCCTGTCTGCCTGTTTCCACCCCTCCCACCGGTCTGGGTGAATGTTTGTTCTTTAACTCCTTGGTTGTCAGACTTCCATACAGTTCAATTTTCTGGCAGTTCTGGTTACTTTTTGTTTTTAAATTTGTTGTTGTCCTTCTTTTGGCTGTGAGGAGGCAAAGTATATTTACTTATGGCTCCATCTTGGCTGGATGTTTTTGAAATGATTCTTTTCTTTCCTGTTTCAACACCTAAGTTAAAAAAGAAAACCTGTGAACTGTTTTCTCCTAAGAAATAGTTAATGAAGGTTTTTCTCTGTTTCTTTATTTTATTCCTCTTTGCCATCTTCATTCTACTAGATAACATGGATATTACCACCAGTGAGGTCAGCACAGAAAGGGAAAATAGGTTCAGAATTTTTTAAGTGAATGTTATTAACATTATAGAAACATTGTAATAATACTACCAGCAAGATCACATTATATTTATTTACAGCTTCTAGATGGAGAAAACATTTTTAAGGGCAATACACTAGTAAATGTCATAATTCACTTTGATTACATGATCTTATACATATGAGTATATCTATATATGTAAATTGTTGGATTAGTGCTACAGTGAATCAGTCCCTGAAATGTGTGTTTATTCAATAATCAAATTCTACTAAATTTAATATCCTAATACAATTTTAATGGGAAATGAATAAATTTATGCTTGGAAATTATTTACACCACATTATGATGTGAGGTTAAATGGCTATCTAAAAGTACAAGTTTTTATTTTTTATTTTAATTGTTGTTCTTGTACAGTTTTTTGTTTTCTACTCCCATCCCAGCCCACCGCCCCAACCCTCCCCAGCTCCCTCCCATTTCCACCCCCCTAGCTTTTGTCCATGTGTTTTTTATACTTGTTGCTCTAAACCCTTCCCCTTTTTCCATGAAATTCCTACCCCTCTCCTCCCTTGTCTCAATTTCAGTGTCTTTGGTTATATTATGCTTGTTTGTTTGTTCTGTTGATTAGGTTCCTGTTAAAGGTGAGATCATATTGTGTCATATTTGTCTTTCACCTCCTGGCTTATTTTACTTAGCATAATGCTTTCCAGTTCCATCCATGATGTCAAAAAGGGTAGGAGCTCCTTCTTTCTTTCTGCCACATAGAATTCCATTGTGTAAATGTAGCATAGTTTTTGACCCATTCATTTACTGATGGGCACCTAAGTTGCTTCCATAAAAGTACAAGTTTTATTATATTCAAAGCTGAAACTAGCTGTGCATCCACTCACTTTCAGTTAAATTCTTTATCTTGCTACTTTCCCTGGATTACCAAGATATCTGTTATCATTGAGTTCAAATGAGCTCAACATAAAATAAATCTACTGTATCCTAGCCTTTCATTTCTACCCCAGTCTAATATTATTCAAACATAACTAGCTTTTAGCTGAAAATTTCTCATCAAAAGAGGACAAGTAGATAAACTTCAATTAATCATGTAACTCATGTAATTCAAGAAGTTGGAGATAACTTAAGTAATTGTTTTCTTCATCCTCTTTATTAAAATTTCATTAGAACATGCTCATTAAAATTCCATGCATTTCTAGAAAGTTTCTGAGATGTTATGTAGATTTATCTAGATTTTAATATGGGCTGAGGCTCTTTTTTCTTAATAATGACTTTAACAGCCAGCATCTGTTTTGCCTTTTGTCAACATTAATTCATTACTCCTTACAGTAGCCATGTGAGTGAACCATGTTAGTCACCAAGACTTTTATTTACATATTCAGCCCAATTAAAAAAAATTGTACCACATACCAGTATGTATCATTTTCTAAATTCTCTTAATGTATATAGTATCATGATATGAAAACAAATGTATTAGCGTCCTTATTTCAAAATACCTTATTTTATATTTTGAAGTAACTTTTTTTATTTTGCACTGGGCTCTGACCAACCTGTTTAACAATCCTATGCCATTATCAACAATCGTACACAGACAGAAGCTTGAGACACTAAACTTAAAGACTCATAATTCTTTCACAATATTTGAAAAGGCACAAAATGGTACAGAGCAAAACAACACAGGTAAAACAAAACAAGCAGAATTATATATTGCACATTTTAATTACTATCTGTCAAATGCAATGAAGAAAATAGATTAAATATGTTCTCTGTCCCAGTCCCTTTGTATTTAGCTCTTCTTGTCTTTCACCTTCTAGTTTTATGCAGGCTGAATTTTATGTTCAAAATGAGAAAGAATTCTTATTGTAATATCTTAGGGTCTCATTTTTGATAAAACTCTGTCTAGAGATGTCTTTACTATTTCTGGGAGGGAAAATTCTCCAGTTATTGCTCTTAGCATTATTTTTTAAAAATGTTGTTAGTGCTATTATGCTTAGGAGTCAAATTGCTTTCTCACTTTTCTTCTTAATTTTTTTTTTTGCCAATCACCATTGTCTATAATCCTGATATCTTTGGATACATAAAAATATATTGTTATATAGAAAAAGTAAGTAAGGTGTTCTTACTAATTCCAAGGATGGTATAATTAAGATAACTTGAAGTAAATTGTAGAGACAGTTGAGCAACAAAAGTCCAGGCTGAGAAACATTAAACATTGATCAGTTCCCTCTCCTAAACACCACAACTGGAGACAAACCCACAATCTGGGCATGTGCCCTAATGAGGAGTGGAACCTGCAATCTTTTGCTTTATGGGATGATGCTCAACCCAGTGAGCCACCCCGGTCAGAGCTGTTTCAGTCTTTATCTTAATCATAAAGTCACTAAGTTTTTTTTCCCTTTTCTTCTGTAGTCTGTGTTTCTCTGTATCTTCTATTAAATCTTGGCATTTCTTTCTTGGATTATTAATTCCATCCACTCTTGCCTTCTTTCAACTTCAAGAGCACCATGCTATCTTTAATCATTTGATGCTTGTAAAAATTTAAGTAGTTAATGTAAGAAGCAAAAAATATAAGTGGTAAATCTAAGTGGTGAAAAAAATTCAGGATGACATACTGTGTAATATCTTCAGTTCATTGCTGCATAAAAGAAGGTGACCCTATGTAGTAACTGGAAAACCCCATCACAAAAAAAGAGGACCAACAATAACTGTCTTTTTATTACTTTATTACTTCTCTTACTTCATTCATGGCCTAATATTTCTGTCTATACATGTCTCTGATGAATAAAGAATTAAATACAACATATTTCAGCCCAAATAACTTATAAACATTGTGTCTTCTTGGAAGAAAGACTCAGAATACAGAGTGGAGTTTTGAACTCAGGGACAGAAGCAGAGTGAAGAAGAGTCTGTGATGGAACTGTGTCAAATGAGATTGTGGGGCAAATTGTACTTTTAGCTGCTATAAAGACCTGTGTGCAGGTTTTTGGTGTGGACATAAGTTTTCAAGTCCTTTGGGTAAATGCCAAAGATTATGATTCCTGGATTGTATGATAACAACATGTTTAGTTTTGTAAGACACTACCAAACTGTGTTAAATGTAGTCACTCCATTTTTCATTCTCACTAGCAATGAATTAAATTTCCTGTTAATCCGTTTCATGTCTTCAGTATTTGCTGTTGTCAGTGTTTAGTTTTTGGCACTTCTGATAACTGTGGGATGGTATCTGATTGTCATTTTAATTAGTATGACATGTAATTTAGAAAATATTTGTGTATGCTCATTTTCCATCTGTATATCTTCCTTAGTGAGGGGTCTATAGAGGTCTTTTGCCCACTATTTTATCAAATTATTTATTTGTGTACTGTTGAGTTTTAAGAGTTCTTTGTATATGTTGAATAATAGTATTTTATTAAATGTCTCTTGCAAATATTTTCTCTAACTCTGGCTTGTTTTTTCATTCTCTTCACATTTTCTTTCACAGAGAAAAAGTTTTTAAATTTTATTTTATTTTAATGAAATCCAGTTTATTAATTATTTCTTCAATAGGTTATGCCTTTGATGTTTAGATATCTAAATTCTCATCACTATACCCAAAGTCATCTATGTTTTCGCCTATGTTCTAGGAGTTTTATGTTATCTTCTAGGAGTTTTTGTGTTTTACATTCAGGTCTGTAATCCAATTTAAGTTCATTTTTGTGAAGAGTACAAGCTCTACCTCTAAATTTTTTTTTGTTATTATTATTTTTGCATGTGGATGTTCCAGAACCATTTGTTGAAAAGACTATCTTTGCTCCATTATATTGCCTTTGTTCCTTTGTCAAAGTTTTCTTGGCTATATTTATGTGGATCTATTTATATGTTCTCTATTCTGTTCCATCAATCTATTTGTCTGTTCTTTTGCCAATATCCCCATTGTCTTGGTTTCAACAGTTTTATAGTATGTCTAGATGTGAGGTTGAGGCAATCTTTTAACTTTATTCTTCTCCTTTAATAGTGAGTTGATTGTTCTGGGTCTTTCCTTTCTCCAAATAAATTTTTTAAGCATTTTTTAAGATTTTATTTATTTATTTAGAGAGATAGGAAGGGAGGGGGAAAGAGAAGGAGAGAAACCTCAATATGTGGTTGCCTCTCATGTGGCCCCCACTGGGGACCTGGCCTGCAACCCAGGCATGTGCCCTGTCTGGGAATTGAATCGACAACCCTTTGGGTCACAGCCCATGTTCAATCCACTGAGCCACACCAGCCAGGGCTCCAAATAAATTTTAGAATCAGTTTGTGAATATCTACAAAATAACTTCCTGGGATTTTGATAGTAATTATACTGAATCTGTAGAACAAGTTGGGAAAAACTCACATCTTGACAATTTTGGGTCTTCCTATCCATGAACATGGAATTTATTTAGCGCTTTAATTTCATTCATCAGAGTTTTGTACTTTTCTGAACATAGATATTTTACATTCTTTTTAGATTTATAGCTAAGTAATTCATGTTTGGGGTAAACAGTATTATGCTTTTACTTTCAAATTTCACTTATTTATTATTGGTGCATAGAAAGTGGTTGACTCTTATATATTAATCTTATATCCTACAGCCTTGCTATAATTGTCTATTAGTTCCAAGAAGGTCTTTGGAAACGTTGGAGGTGAAAGTATACAGGAAGTTCCTTCAGATTTTCTACATAGATGATCATGTCATCTGTGAATAGTGACAATTTTATGTCTTCCTTTGTAACGTGAATACCTTTAATTTCCTATTCTTGTCTTTTTGCATTAGCTAGAGTTTCCAGTATGATGTTGAAAAGAGGTGGTAAGAGGGACACCCTTGCCTTCTAGTTCATATTAGTGGAAAAGACTCAAAATTCTTACCATTATGATGTTAACTGTAAAATTTTTGTAGATTTTTTAAATCAACTTGAGAATGTTACCCTCTACTCCTAGTTTACTGAGAGTTTTTTTTTAATCATGAATGAATGTCAGACTTTGTCAGATATTTTTTCTGCATATGTAGAGATAATCAAAGAATTTTTCATTTTTTAGCTTGTTGATGCGATAGATTACATTAATGGATTTTTGAATGTTGAGCCAGTCTTGCGTACCTGAGAAAAATCTCACTTGGTCATAGTGCATAATATTTTATACAATGTTTGACTTGATTTGCTAATATTTTTGTTGAATTTTGCATCTGTGTTTATGAGCAATATTGGTCTATAGTTTTCTTTTAATGCCTTTGTCTGGTTTTGGTATTGAAACTCATTTTTGAACTGATAATGTTTTTTATATCAAAACTTGCCTCAAACATTATAGTTTACAATGGAATATTAAAATATATATAATAATAAAAATAAAAATATATATAGTCTGCGTGGTTTGTGGCTGAAGACAAGAACAAATGCACACAGACCACAGCGGTTCTCTAGGGAAAAGGGTCGGTACAGGTGCTCTCTCATGATGGGAGTCCTGCTGCCGCTTCTCTCAAGGGGAGGGCACCCCGACCCTTGCCTGGACAGGCTTTTATTGCTTTTCTCGGGTCTTATTATCTATTACATAGAATGTTGTTGTCTACATTTTAGGCACAATCAAGGAAACTAAAATAACAAATGCAGAAGGGAAAGGTGGCGAGCCGATTATGCTCCGTCCTTGGGAAAATTCACACAGGCTTTGGAAGTTACCCTGAAGATAGGCAATAAACATCTACTGTTTCAGACCAGGGTGAGGGAGTGTTAGCAAGAGCTAGCCCTAACAGTCTGGATGCATTTTCTAGGCCTGATTCCCATGGGAAAACTCAGTTTGAGGGTCTGGCTCCTGCCCACCACTTCACTCCTGTTGGTTTTCCATACCGAGTTGAGTCACATTTGCCAGATTTAAAACAAACTGGTTCCCTATAAAAAATAGTCAAACTTTTTGGATCAAAACCTGTAATCAAATATGATCTAAATCTACCAACAAATGGCATAAACATAAGCTTATCATATTAATAGACAATAGAAAAATATTATCAAAAGTACAAAATATTAAAACCAATATTTCAGCATAAAATTGAAGTGATTTAATAAAATGATTAATATCTTGACTTAAAAAGAACAAATCAGGAATTTAGAAACTCAAAAATTAGAGTGCTTAAATACAAGTAGATATGTGTAAACTGACCTATTTCAGAAATAAATTTTAAATTCAGAAATGAAGTCAAAATTAAAACAAATAATATAGCACATAGAAATGATAGATATGAATAAAGAAAAATTATACATACATAAAGAAAAATATTTTAAGTATTCAAAATGAAATAATATATGTAAACACAAGCAATAGACATTTTATATACATGCAATTGGATTTTTCCAAAAAAATAAAATAAAAAGTGAAATCAAATATTAACCATTGAACAAGTATATATAAATCTTCCAGAATAGCAAAGCAAATACAAAAGCAAAAACCATAGAGAAACCATATTGTAAAAGAAAATATAATATTCACATGAGTATATGTGGAAAATATTACATTAAAATTAACATTCAAGACCAAATACAGAATTCTGTGATAATGGAAAAGTAGAAACCCCAGGAATCTTTCTCCCCACCTGAATAGCAATTGCACTGGCAGAATCTGTCTGATATACCTATTTGGAACTTGGAATAATCAACTGAAGGCTGCAACTTCCAGGAGAAGGGTTGGACAGGCAATTCTGTTTAATTTCAATCAACTTATGTTCATAGTACAGCAGCAGCCAAATGACTCCTATGCAAATTGCCTTCTAGGTTCTCAGGAATATGTCACAAGTTTTCAAAAAGTCTCTATACATATTTTCTTCCTCATCTTTTCCTTCCAAACATTTTAGTCAGTCTATATTGTTTGCCTGAAGTGTTTCCCACAGCCTCAGAAAACAGTGACTAAAACACTGGCCTGTAAATGTTTCTGAAAAATTCTCCTTGGGAGTGTCTTTAGTACAGCACATGTTCTGGGTGAGGAGAAATAAGATAAGCCTTTAAATGGAGTCTTTCAGGAAACTACCTTACACAATAAATTAAGACAGTTCTTTGGGAACAAGAATTTGAAGAACCCTAGCCATGCCCCATTCCACCAGGTACCATGAATATGGACCATTATTTTTCAAGGTTCCCGCTGAGCTGAGGCATAGGGGATGGGACTAGAATATGGTAAAATGTCGCAAAGCTCACTCTTCTTGAGGGATTGGTCAATTTTTCCAGAAATTAGTACTCTCTGAGTTGTTGTAAGCCTTTGCTTTATTTCCAGAGTTTTTGGCAGTTTTCAGCAGTTTTTCCACTGTTGTTTTTTGTTTTGTTTTGTTTTGTTTTTTTTTTTTAGGAACAGATTCTTGGAGGTGCTTACCCTCTCATTTTGGTTGATGTCACGCACCAGGTTAATATTTTTTTAATTATTAATTTTTTGATAGAGACAGGGACAGAGACAGAGGGGGAGACAGAGAAATATCAATTTGTTTTTCCACCTATTTATACATTCATTGGTTGATTCTTGCATGTGCCCTGACCAGAGATTGAATCCCCAAACTTGGTATATCGGGGCAATACTCTAACCAACTGAGCTACCCAGCCAGAGTCACTAGGTGTATACTTACACTGTTTCTTTTTCCCTTGAAAATGCCATCAGCTTGTGGCAAATTCCAACTTGGCAAATTTTAGCACTCAATAAATATTCGGTGGATAAATGCTGCATAGTGATGCACTGCAGTGGCCTTGCTCCTGTCTGCTGATGCTGAATTCTCATTTTGCTCCTTTTCCAGAAAGAACACTTAGCTAAATCAGGGCTCTCACTTTTTATTTAAATGAAAAGTTTTTATTTGTATTTTATAATTTGAATTTTTTTTTTTTGTAAAAGATAACAATTGTTAGGCAAGTAAGTTAATTTATCTCAATTTCACTTCCCTGGCCTGTAACATCAGGGGACTTGATTAAAATCTCTAAGAAGTCCCACATTCTTTACTAACCTATGATATAGATTCCATTGGTATGTAATTTATTTTTCTGATGTTTTATAGCCTAAATGAATCAGGTTTCTTGGAATATGTGGCCCTGTTAGCAGTATTAGGATTTCAGGATTTTGTCAGAAATGCAAAATCTTAGACCCTGTTCTAAACCTACTAAATCAGACATGCTGTGGGAGGAGTCATGTGATCTTTTTTTAACAAGGCCTCTAGGGGAAGTTGATGCAGCTCATGTTTAAGAACCCCCACTGTCCTAGAAATTCTCTTGACTCAGTGGTGGGAGATAATTGATGAATTGTCCTCTGACTACAGCATCAGCTTCTGGATATATTGTAAAACTTGCAGCTCTTCTGCATGCATCTGAAATAATAAAGTTTGCTGGTATGCAAATTGGATCAGAAATCACTTCCAGTTCCGTAAACAGAATTAAAAACACTGGACCTAGAATTGTGAAATCAGATAATTTATTATAAGAATTTATTTCATACTGAAAAACCTGTTGTGTTAAGTATTTCTCATATTCATTAGTGAATCCAGAATTTCCTGGTTATGTCACATTTAAACAATTACATATTATATGAATTGAAATAAAACATTCAATCTTCCTAGTTTTCATTGTTTTCAAGTGTAAAAAGAAGTAATCTAAAGAAAACTTCTAGCTATAAAATTCAATATTATTGATTCAGATATTTATCAATTTAATATAAAAAGCATTAAAATATTTGTAATTATATGTAACATATAAGAAAGGATTATATGTCTGTAATATTTTTACTGTGATGTTTCAGCAATCCAAACTCATATCTTTTAAAAGTCCCTTAAGGATTGTGTTTTCAAGACAGCATATCTAAGGTAACATAATCAGTCATTACTTTCATAAGGAAACTTCACACTAATTTTATGACCATGTTCTTTGAACACGGCACAATTCAATCAAGCATACAAATGTTCTTGCTGTTGATAAGCCTCAGTAGTTAAAACCACTTCCCAGCAGAATCTATAAATAAAAAAGGGTTCTCTGTTTCCTTATGTGAAAACCCTGACTTAAAAAAGAAGATCTGTGGACACTTTTTTCCTAAGACACTCTCTGCCATGAAGATTCATCTCTTTTTCTTTATTCTGCTCCTTTGGGTCACAGTTTTACCAGGTAACATAGAAACATTTATAGGTACATTTGTACTAATGAATTTGAGGAAACAATCAGTTATTTCTTGTTAAAAGCATGGTAACAACATAGGGATTAAAGCATTTTTTATACCAAAATCATTGTGATACTCTAGAACAGAAAAATGAAGGGGGACAATAGTTTGAAAACAGGTGAAACATAAGAGAAGTCTGTAGTTTAGTTAATATTATTACATCAATGATAACTTCTCAGTTTTGATAAATGTGGTATGATTAAGTGAAATGTTAGCAGAGGGGAAGTTGGCCTTTATTTTTGCAACTCTCCTATAAATCTAAAATGACTTCGAGATAAAAAAAGTCTCAACTTCATCCTGCAGCAAGAGTTAGTTACAACCTATTCTTGCTGGAAAAAAAAAATATTCTTTAGCATGATCAACTGATAAGGAGTAGGGAACAGAGTTAGGAAACAATCTATTTACCTTTTCCTTTTTAAAAACCTATGCTAGCATACTACTTCCAATTACTAGAAAGCCTTTCTTAATATTCTGTTCTTGGTACTACCAGCAAATCATATCCCTTCTTGACCTTTCTTTAAATATTTCTAGTCACTACTCTTATGTCTTTGAGTGCTACAGATCGCATGAATGGTGAGTGTAATACCTAGTATATGAGCTGTACTTTTCATGAGAAATTTTACCCCTCCAGGACTGTATCTTCACATCAGGTATGTAGCAAGATTCTCTTCTCTTGAATTAATGTGTAAGAATTAAGTGCACATGAGTAGAATACTAAGTTTGGGAGATAGAGCAATCATTGAGTCTGTTCCCTTCTTCTTAAAGAGCATATGGTGGAAGGGTGGGCTCCAGTCTACCCAGTTTATGATGCTAGCACTGAGATCCGACTCAAATTCCCTGACTCAGGAAAATATTTATTTTTAGTACCTGGATGAATTTTTTAGACCTAATAAAAGTTATAACTGAGGTCTAGGAGAATAAATTAATTTATCTTTCATTATGAATATTAGAGAGTCCATTATGACAATTTAAAAATTTACACATCAAAAACTGATCAATTAACACTTTAAGGCTGTAAGTGAATAGATTCTAAATAGGGCTCAAGCATCAATAAAATTAACAAAATAATGCTCTCGTTAATTTAGCTAAGAAAATAACTTCCTCTTCCTTCATTTAAAAATTGTCAGAAAAAGATCTGTAGATTTTTTCCAGTTCTAGAAAGAGCCAAGATAAAACTCTATTAACATATGATAAATTTTCTTTTTTTAAAATTTCAACAATAGCTAACATTAATAATATCACTATGACAAGTGATATTATTGTTTTTATGCTTTATTAGCTTATTTTTCCTTATAACAGCCACATCATGTATCCCTACTAATAACTAAATTTATTCATACACTTATCAACAAACTTAAATTTATCTGTCTTGTAGTTTCATAAATTATAAACTGCTTGGGGATATAGTAACATAGATTACATCATCAGTGTTAACTATTTGTATGTTTTATTATATTTACAAAATGAGGCCATCATCCTTGTTAATCACAGTGTGCAAAACTTTCAGATAACTTTCACCATTATTGACAAAAAAATCCCAAAATAAAAGAAGCATGTCAAATATAAGTATATTTTCTCCACAAAATTTTAAAATGTGTAATATAGGATATAGACATTTTAGAAAATAAAACAATAAGAATCTTGTCTTTCATCTTATAGTTAGTTCACCAACACATGGTGGTTAAACTAAATTGAATAAAATTAAATGTCATTTGTTTGACAATCTTTTAGCATCCCTCAGTTGTTTTTAACATCTCACCTCCAGATGGCAAAAATTCTTACTCAAAATTGAGCTAGGTAAACTTATTCCCACTCAAGAGGGTTACAGATGAAAAATTGTCTAAAGAGAAGTCCTTAAATTTTCTATTTAGGGAAATTTCCAGTGAAGTCACTTAGTTTTCTTCTTCATTTTTTAGAGTTCATAAATGTACTAAATGTCTAGAAATGAGATGTTATTTTATTATCGCCTATTGTTTCACTTTATCTGTCAGATTGAAAAGTGTGCTTTCGCCAATAATCGCTTTTCTTTAAATCTAGTATGTACTCTGATTAAAGGATAGATAGTGTAGTTTTGTGCATGATTGTCCCGGTTTCCAAGGAGATGAATGGTAGACTAAAGAATAAAATAACAGATGAGTAAAAATAAGAAATTATGGGTTGAAAATATTTTAGGAATTATCTAGCTCATTTCTTGCTTCTGTATTAACCAGAACTTGATATACTGTTTTAAAGAAATCCTCTAGTATGCAATATGAATATTACATATGAGAACAATGAAAAGAGAGATTGCTTTCTTGAAAGTGATCAGCAGAGATTTCAGAGAGAAGATTGTATTTGAACATCTCAGGGTAGAGAAAATATATGTTTGGCTTAATCACAGCATCATAAGAACAGTGGTTTTCAATAAGAGTCAACTTTGCCCCTGAGGAAATATTAGGCAATATCTGTAGACTTTTTAGGTTGTCATAACTGGTACTGTTGGCATTTGGTGGGTAGAGGTCAGGGATGCTGTTAAACATCCTTCAGTGAACAGGAGGGATAGTATCCAAGAGCAGAGAATTGTCCAACCCAAAGATCAATATGCTTAGGGTGAGAAACTCTGCTCTAGAGATGGGCAGGGAATTTAACATGGAGTGTACTTTTGAACCCTGAACAACACAGGGTTGAATTGTGTGAGTCCAATTACAAATAGATTTTTTTAAATAAAAACAATAAATGCACTTTTTCATTCTATGATTTTCTCAATAGCACTTTTTCTCTAGCTTACATTATTGTAAGATACAGAATATAATACATATAATATCCAAAATATGTGCTAATTGATTGTTTATGTTACTGGTGAGGCTTCCAGTCAACAGTAGGCTATTAGTAGTCAAGTTTTGAGAGAGTCAAAAGTTATATTTGGAATTCCGATTTTTCAGGGGGTTGGTGACCTTAAACCCTGATGTGTTCCAGGGTCAACTGTACTTATTTGTTGAATGAGTGGATGCATGCTTGCAAAGATGAATATTAGTGATTCAAAGACACTTATATTGGGGAATACTTATACTTAGAGGTCAGAATGAGAAGAAAGGAGACAATAATTTTAGAAAGGTGAAATATGACAAAGAACTAACAAGAGGGGTGAAGAATATTGAACAATAGTGTCAAATATGACAGAACTCTGTCTAAAGTGAGTAAAATTCAGATTTCTGTCACTAGCAAATGATACATGGTTTGATAATAATAATTCCTAAGAAACTGTAGACTAAACAATGATATTTAGAAGTGAACATTTAATCTGTGCAGTTATTATTTTTTCCTGCTATAAGCCATAGTCTGAACCTCTTCAGTTACAGTGAGAAAAGAGCTCATTTTAACAGAAGAGGTAGGTTTTATGTCAGCTATTTATATCAACCATATGGATAATGTGGCTAGAGTCTGGGTATTCACTAATCAATATCTTTACTCACCACCAGCTGTTAGAAATGCAGACAGAATGTCTAGGAAGAAAGGCCCGGCTGATAAAGAGACTGATTGGGATATAAAACTGTAATTAATGGCAGAAACTAATGGAAAAATGTAATTGATTTCATACCACAAATATACAAAAATATTTGAGTCTACCCTTTGGTCAGACACCTGCAAAATTTGGAATTCTCCCATACTAGCCGACCTTAATCTCATGGTATGAGTGAGGTCATTACTTATTGAAAATGATGTGTATACAAAAAAAAAAAAAAGACTCCAAAACAAAGGGATTCTGAAAACACATGGGCCAGCCTATAATGGGAAATATTAAATTAAAACATATTTGTCTTGGAATAAATCTTACAGCCTATCAGACCCATCCCCCAATTCCCCAAGTATCTTCAACTATCTAAATAATAAACTTCTATTGTGTTAATCTCCAAGCTGCAAGATAAAACATGTAGCTTGGAGCCCTGGTAATTTTAGAAATCAGGTCATGGCGAACATTGACCACACCTTCTAGACATTCCCATTTTTTAAATCAATGTTATCATCAGACGTGTGTATAAGTTAGATCATTTATTTTTTTAAAAATTGATTTTAGAGGATAGAGGAAGGAAGAGAGAGGGAAAGGCATCTCTCTGTTGTTTCACTGACTTGTGCATTCATTGACTGATTCTTGTATGTGCCCAGAGGATAGAACCCACAACCTTGTCATGTAAGGATGATGCTCTAACCAGCTGAGCTAGATCATTTCTCTGGGGATGTAAATCCTAAAATACCCACAAGAGTTGTAGAAAGTCAAATTGCCTAACATTGCCCCTCGCTCAACTTTCTATTTTATTTTTTATTGAATTTATTAGAGTGACACTGGTTAACAAAATTATACAAGTTTCAGGTGGACAATTCTGCTACACATCTCCTGTACATTGTATTGTGTGTTCATGACCCCAAGTGAAGTCTCCATCCATCACCATTTTCAGCCCTATTCCCTCCTCCACCTGCCTCCACTCCACTTCCTCCCAGCAGTCTCCACACTGTTGTCCCTGTCCATGAGTTTTTTTTCTCTTTTTTTCCTTTTGTTGCTCAATCCCTTCACAGACCCCACCTAGCCCAACCCCCAACATCTGTCAGCCTTGCTGTCTATCTATCAGTCTGTCACTACTTTAGGACAATCATCTAATTGTCCATTCCATCTAAATAATGTTTGTGAAAGCAGTAAAGGGGATCCCAAGTACAACTAGATGGTTGTAAAGATTAAACCTGACAGAAGATAAATTACGAACAGTTTTTTCCTGTTGACTCTGGGAGCTAGCCTTAAATTACTATCTAGTTAACTTGTAAGGCGGCAAGATGACACACCTCATTTAGGTCCAAGACACTTTCTGACTTCCATGATTGACCTTGCACCAATGGATGAGTCATAAACTACAAGTGGGGTCTTTTGCTCTGTTCTACTCTCTTTTGCTTCCTGAACTTTCTCCTTTTAAAATATGGGTGCGCCATAGCTAGGTTGCTAATTTCAGTCCTTCTTTCCTTCTTACAGCCAGAAAGAAATATCCCCAGTATGGTAGCTTGGATTTGAGGAGAGAGTGCAAAAAGGGAAATGGTCGGTGTAAAAATGAGTGCCACGAAAATGAAATTAGGATTGCTTACTGCATGAGGCCTGCAACTCATTGCTGCTTGCAGAAGTAAAGATGACAGAAGAAAAGAAAGAGACACATGGTCCAAGAAGAGAGGACCGGTGTTATTAAGCCTTCCCAACACATCCTTCAAGGCCTGTGTGTCTATGTAATACACAAGAAATTAAATAAAATTCAATATTGAACCAGTCAGAAGTGGTTCTATGTCACACATGCATCTGGTGCCTTTACACATTCCATTTTCACTCGATCTCTTGGTACCAGAATAAGCAGAATGTTTTTTTACGGACACTCCTCAATGACGATTCGAAGTTCTTTGTGCCTTGTGTGATTTGACATAAATAATGTGAGAAATCCTAGGTCAATGAGATGGGAGGAGCATATTTCTGATAAGCTTACAGTAGAAATGTGCTATTATTTTCTTATTATATAAAACATTTAATACTGTTCAATAGATAATCCCAAGAAAAAATATGAACCCACGGGACTTGAAATAGTAGACACTGAGAGTGCGGATCCTTTTCAGGAGACACACAGAGCTTAAGTCAGAGAATGACTTAGAAAAGCAGAGGGGAATCACAATTCCCCTCTGTATGGAAGGAAATTGGAGTTTCCATACTCCAATTATTGATTATTTAGTGGAGAAAAATATGTGTATCAAGACACAAGAGGGAGTAAGAAAGGTGGAGAAAAATTTCAAAGAGGGGAAGAGGCTACACATAATTAAATTTTTCTAAAGATTTTATTTATTGATTTGTTTTTTTAGAGAGCAGGTAAGAGAGGAAGAAAGAGAGGGAGAAAACATTGATGGAAGAGATAAACTCAATTGACTGCCTCTCCTATGCCCCTCAACTGGGACCAGGCCTGCAACCCAGGCATGTGTTCTGACAGGGAATCGAACTGGCAACCTTTTGGTTTGCAGGATAACACTCAACGGACAGAGATACATGGGTCATGGCCATAATTGAATATTTTGACAAAGGAAGTCAGAAACTATGACTAATAGCTGCATTCATCTCCTCTGTCCTGGGAAATGACCCTGGGGATACAGACAGTGAAAGAAAGGGGGAGTAATCTTCACCCTTCAGCTCTACTCTTCCTGAGTTCCTCTCCACAATATTCTCAATCATACCTCTGTACCATACAGTTTCTGTTCAGAAGTGCAAAATCTGCTTCTTTTATCAGTTTAGAAATACAATTTAGTAATTTGTATTAATTCAGATTTTTAAAAAGCATCAATACTACAACATAGTAATAGAAACAGTTAAAAAAATCTCTTTCCCCCAGAATAAAATTGAAAAAGAAATTGGTGACTTAACTAAAGAAAAAGGAGATTTTTTGAATGAGTACATGTGGATCAGACTTGGACTCAGATAAGAAGTCAAAGAATTTCCAGGCCCCACCTACTCTCTTGATATTAACAACATCGCATTCCATTTTCTAAACGCAGGTATGAGATCTAAGGATCCATTTCACATGAACCATTTTCTATCACAGCAACATGCACAGAGGAAGACTATTTTTCATTTCGATAAGGTTTCTAGATATATTTCTGTCACAAGAGACTGTTTAATTTTTAGTTTTATTTTAATAAACACATGAATTCCCACTATGAAAGAGTTCTTTGCTAAGCATACATCGGAGCCTGATGTGCATGTTCTTTTACCTCCTCAATAACTAAAAATAGACTTAGACTGCCTAATCTGTTCCCTTGTGGCATGGATATCTCCAAAATTATTTTTACAATATTCGTTTAAACAGGGTTTCTTAACATTGGCACTATTGATATTTTGGTCCAGACACTTTTGCTGTGCTTGTGCCTTCTGCCTTTAGCTGAGGGATGTTTCCCTGCATCCCTAGCCTTTACCCACAAAATGTGAGTAACACTCCTCCCACTGATTGTGACTATAAAAATGCCTACCTGCATTGCCAAACATCCTCTGTGAGAGGCCTGGGTTAGAACCCTGGGTTTATAAGTAGGCACTTATTCTCACAGAAATTTAAAAATGAAAATGGACAGAAATGTTTTCAGGTAGTAAATACATTTTCTGTTTCTTGTGAGAATAAATTTCAATTTGAAATTATCACGTGTTAATACATATGAACCGGAGGTGATATATTGGTGACTCCAGAAAAAAAAATTGCCTAACCTTTGGACAATAAATGTATCAGCCATGTTGAGAAGAAGATTAGTAAAATTAATTGCTTGTTATAAAAGTTTGATTATTATTTATCCTACCTAATCAGACTCCGGGCCATTATTACATCAACACCTACAAAATAGAATTGAGAAGCCTAGTGCACTGTTAACATGGGGCAAATAAGAACCGACTTTTGCAGTGGTCACTGAGTAGCGGTAAATGCTGAGAGGTGTTCTAAAGGCACTTGAGACATCTCTGCACATGAACTAGTCTGCACTGGCAGACCCTCCACTGTTCAGTGTTTGACAGACAAAACTAAAACCATCTAAAGGTCTGCTGACTCCTCCTTGTGTATAGCCAGTGTATACTCAAGTCACAATCCTCTGCCTTCAGTCCAATGGACAAATGTGACAAACTTGAAAGAGAAAGTGTATCTGTAAGCATCAACCATGCAATTAATATCATTTCCTGGAGAAATCTTTTAAGGGCTGTGTGTGATGATATCCACTAAAAACTCTAGAGGCCCCTTTGATGAAATTCTGCAGTCTGTTCCTTAAAGAGAGAGCGGTGTCACTAATTATTTATATTGCCCTCAGCATTCATTAACCAACATTTTTTTAAGAAAAAAAAAAAGGCAAATACTTATAAATTGGGAGATTTCTGGCAGTTTTCTTTCTCATATACTGTAATTTTCTTTTGATTGATTGACAAAAGTGTTAGATAATATTAAACTCATTAACTCTAAAAACCTGAAGTTTTGCATTGTCCCTTCCTTTGGCCCAGAATCTAAGTTTCTGTGGCATTGTGTACTTCCTTTCGATTTGAGTTTTCTGTAACTCTCGATTAGCATTGACCTTGATGAACTGATACCACCAGGTGTTGGACACAGTGTTTTATTGTTCTTTACACAATACACACGTAAATCCATTAAAAATCTTACGCTGAAATGAGGTATGTCACCATCAAACTCAGCACAGGACTAGGAGGAAAAGAATTAGAATTCAACCAGATTCCAAATATTCAAACCCAACCCATTTCAAGATTTATTTTACCTTAATGTCTTGGGACAATGACAATAACTAATTCCAATGAGGAATTTATTTATTCAAACAACATTTGACTAGTGGCTTCCCTCTTCCCAGGTATAATGTCATGGGTTTTGGATTTGGAGATTAAAACATTGCAGCTCCTGTTTTAAGGAACTTGATAGTTATTCCTCACAAACTGCGTTTTAAGCGCTATCCTATTTGATAGAGTTAAAAAATGAATAAGACACGGGAGCTGCCCCCAAGAAGATCAATGTCAATTCATAACACTGGCAGTATATGAGTCAGACACTGCATTCCACACCCCCTCTCCCATTTATTCATGAATTCAGCAAGTACTCACTGAGAACTCACCATGTGTTAGCCGTACTATAAGATCAGAACAAATCAATAAACAAAGCTGGCAATATTTTCTACCTTTGTGGAACTCATATTTTAGATGTAGAGAAAAATACAAACATACACAGAGTAAATAAGCAAATTGAATTAGAAGATAATAACTCAGAGTTAAGGACCCCAAAGTGATGGTGGACTATAGCAATTTTAAATAGAATTTTTCAGGGGGCCCTCATTGAGCAGGTGCCATTTGAGCAAAATAATAAAAGAGGCAAAGACATGGCCTTTGGAGCACACGGAGGTCTGTGAGGAGCAAGTGTGAGGCTAGAGCAGATGGGCAAGAGTGACTGGAGGGCGGTTCTCGAAAAGGGAACATGTTGCCAGATCACTCAGAGCTTTTTAGGAACTAGAAAGGGTCTTGCCTTTTATTCTGAGATAAACCCAATGGGTTTTAGTTAAAGGGAAAGCCTGATTTAAATTTGTTTTAAAAAGACCTCTCTGAGTGCTTTCAGGAGTTAGGAGGTATTGAAGCAATGAAAGTCGTACATTACGGTAACACCGTCCAGGGTGGCAACAAGAAAAACAATGGGGAATGGCATGACTCTGGATGTATTACAGGCAGAATTCGATTTCATAAGAGATTTTTTTTTCTTCAAGCTACTTTCTGATTTGCCTTATTCTATTCTTCACCAAACATCTTGAAAAGCCACCTAAACTCATTGTCTCCAACTTTATCAACTGTTACACACTCTTCTCCCCAGAACACTCACCCACAGCAATGAACAAATTCTTCTTATGAATGGTATTTTTTTTCTAAAATTGAACACCTAGGCCTAATTCCATTCTTCTGAACAGCACTTTAGTTAGTCACTATTTTGACAATTATTAGTTGAGTTCTCCATTTTTTATAGTCTTTTACATGCAGGGACCTGTAGTGTTTTGACCCTAAATCCCTTTTCTTCTTTTATATGTTTTCCTGAGGTTATTTTGTTTAGTACAATAATTTCTTCTGTCGGCATTTTTTTTGCTCCATCTCCTTCCCAAACCACAAAGCTGAATTTATTACAAGTCATAGAACTTACTTATCTGGCTGGTCCCCAAATTCTTTAATCGAGATATGTCTAAAATAGAACTCATCTTACTCACAAAGGTTAAAGTCTGTCCCCTTCTTTTTATTCTCTGTTTCACTGATTGTTATTATCAAACACACAGTATTAAGAGCTAAAACATTTGACATCATTTACTTCCCAGCATTCTTCCCCCAAATCCAAATGTTAATTGGCCTGCTTCTAATTTGTTAACTATATCCTAAGTTCACTTCTTTCTCTCTTTTTGAAATACCATTAACTTAATTATGTCTCCCAGTATTTCATATTCAGAATGTTCTAGCAACCCACCACATAGCCTCTCCAGTACAAAATTTTTGAGCAATTGGTGCTGAAAAGCTCTATGGTTTCTCTGCTCCATTCATGATACTATCGAACTCCTCAGCCTTACAGGTCTTTTGCCAGGTGTGTCTGATCTGACTTCGCTGTGTTTGCTGAAGCCCGTGTCCCTATCTCCTTAGTCATGCTGAGAGTCACAGCATTCTTCATTGCTCACAAATTCTTTCAAAATACCATATCAAAGTTTAGGCTTCCTCTCAATCCCTTGAGAATATGCTATGAGCTTTTCAAGATGCAACCAAAAGTCACATGTTCATTGAGGTGCTCAAGCACACAGGAAAGGAATTCAGAATCCAACATGGCTGACTACCTGTGAATCCTTTCTCCTCTTCTCTTCTCCCTGAAACCTTGTTCAAGAGCTCTTGACCTCAGTTGTTCTGATGGGTGAAATGAGATAGGTATCTTAAAAGATTGTTGGAGCATTAAATCAGATAATAATTTGCTCAGTAAAGAATCTGAAACCTAATGGACACTTACTAAAGCATAGCTCTTAATATGGCTGTGGTAGCAGTCTCTGTAGTAGTAGAAGTAACAGTAAAATAGAGTTTTCCAGGAAGTTTTTACAGCTCTTTATTATGTTCTGTGAGGACCTTTTATTTATATATCAGAACTGTCTTCACAGGTGATACTGTATTGCTTCCATTTCTATGCCATCACCTCCCAGCAAACATTGTCTGCCTCTTGGGGATAAGGCGCTTAGTTTTTTTATTCATATTTGCATTGGTACTCAGCACAGGGCTGAATACAACATAGTTGCTTACTCAATCATGGGTAGGGATCATGAGAGAAGGCATTCTCTTCATGTAAAAGTGAAAATGAAGAAAAATCAGTGAGTTACTAAAGGGTAGTTTATAAAAATCTGCCACAAATCTATAAATCACTCATATTGATGACCACATAAACTTAAATTCTTTTTCCCCCCAAGATTTTATTTATTTACTTTTAGAGAGAGGGGAAGGGAAGGAGAGAGGGAGAGAAACATCAGTGTGCGGTTGCCTTTGGCATGCCCCCTACTGGGGACCTGGCTCACAACTCAGGTGTGTGCCCTGACTGGGAATCAAACTGGCAAACCTTTGTTTTGCAAACCATCACTCAATCCAATGACCTACCCCAGCCAGGGATAAACTTAGATTCTTATCTGTGATAACATATTCATTCACTCAGTCATTTTGTCAGTTAGTTGCAAATTGATTGAGTATGTCGTTTCAAGCACTTTACTACCTGATAAAGCAAGTCAGTGGACAAGGCAGACAGGGACATCTAGTGCTTTAAGACTGGAGGTTTTTGCTTTTAGTAGAGCAGATCATAAACTCTAATCCCAGCACTTCATCCGGGTCACTTTTAAATGTAAAGCCAGAAGGAAAGTCAAAACAAATGATATGCAAATACCTTTGAAGACATTTACTTTCTAACACTGTAAGAGGAGTTTACATATTTTCTCATTATAATTTTGAAAAGCTCACAAAAGCCTCAATTTCATGAGGAAATTGAAATAGAGTGAACCAGATCATTTGTTTGCTATACCACAGCTACTGAATAGAGTATACAGAATCGAACAAAACCTAGTCCTATTTGATTCGGTAAGATCATACCCTTGCAGACAAATTATACAGACTTCCATTGACCTATGTATGGCCTTGCTCCTACCTTGACTTCAGATTGAACCCAGTAAAAACCAGACATCTTCCAAACCTACCTTCTCTGCCTTTCTATTTGCAGGGAGCATCATGGACAGGCAAAGAAGTCATCGGCAGATAAGTAATTTGCTAGGAGATATATGACAGACATTTCTCCTGGAAGGGTGGAGAACTCCTCACAAAGCCTGGGAAAACAAACATTGAATCAATGCCCGGTGTTGCCGAACATTGAACCACTGGTTTCCTAACAGAGAGCCATCGTGTCCCTGCAGGACTTGTTATGTGCTGCGGTCCACAGCATGCCTCCACCACACTTGTAGCACATCGTTCTGGTCCAGACTCCCAGGAGCCTTTCTGGAATGTATATCCCTTACAGGGCCCCAAACTAGAGTTTGCGTTTTTCTCTTTACATGAAAATTCATTAGGACAGGTCTCATTTCAGCAGTGATGTTTGGAATGTACAAGAGGTATCGGTAGATGAAAGAGATGTTATGTGTCCTTCCTCCAAATAGACATTCATTGTTGTTTTTATGTGCTACGTGTTAACTAGTTTTGGTCACCTCACATTAATGCTTGTGTACCCATATATGACATTTGCGTAGCATTATACAGTTTATAATATATTACATAGCCAATTTTCACAAAACACTGAGATTATGTTTTTTTCACTCACAGTTTTCACATGACATAGCTGTGATTCTAAAATGATACTTTTTGCAAATAACTGAGATGTGATAGAACCAATTTTGCTCCATTTACTTTTTGTTTTCAGATCATACCCATTTTGTAGATTTCTTCATGATTTTAAACATTTCCATCCTTTGAAATAATGACAAAATTAAAAGGACCTTAGTGTATGTTTAATTTTACTAGTAGTGATTATAAATACATAGTTCTCTTTTCTGAATTTAACATATATTAAAGATCAGCATGGATTTGGTGGGTTGACAAGGTAGTAGGGTCTTAGGAATGTTGATTAGCTTAAAAAGTACTTACCCCAGCAAAAGTATTTTTTTTAATTAAGTGCAGTAATACATCACCTTCTTCCTTACTTTAAATTATGTTGAGCATGGTTCTGAAATAACTGTAGATCTCTCTGATGGCCAGGAATCCCCAGTGGCCAGGAAGTCTGTCATCACGGATTAGTTTCCCGTTCCCACGGGAGATACACGCACTCAGAGCCCATGGGGCACTTTCTTGCACTTTAAGCTTAACTTCCTTCTTTTTTATTCTAACTTTATTAACAATAACAAAGTAGGCACATTTGAATCTTCTCTACATTCTATACATTTGAAGTTTCTGTCCAGTTCTCGACCTAATGCTTAGAGAAAATTAGGTGCTCAGATAAACACCTGACATATGGAATTGAAATGAAATCATTCTGAATTTCAATTAGGTATGAGGCAGGCAATTAGGTTCTATGAGTTGACATTATATAATTTTAATGTAAATTCAATTTAATTCATTCTCCATATTTTAATGAAATTATTTCTCTTTATTTTGCCTAACACATGCAAAATTTAATATTCAAAATATATTTGTGATAGCTGTGTTTATTCTATTCTGTAGGTAGGTGGAATGACTTTATCCATGATACATCAGGAGTATGATAATATTTGGGGGCAAATAAATAATCCTGACTTCAAATCTCTTTATTTAAATGAATTGGTTGTGATTGAATCATTAAGGAAAATAAAATCTTAAGGTAACAAATATATTTACTTCCATTTATTATAGATTAATGTATAAAAACAAAGCTGTGAATTTGGAGTCTCAGAACATGCTTTTTCCATTATCTCAGGTGATTTACAACAGACTAAAAGACTAACATGGGGTTCTTATTTTTTACTAAACATTTAATTTATAACAAAACTGTGTTTCTAGGTGTGTGAATATATCTAAGTGGTTTCATGTCCTCGGTAAATTACTCTGTCAGTGACTGTCCTCATGCCCTACTGAGTTATAATCACGGGCTTATACCAGGCAGGAGATAATGAAGAGTCAGAGTAGGTCACAACCAACGTTTAAGGGTTTATATTTAGGCTACAAGAATAAAAGTATAAGAAATGTTTAAGAAAAGTACATCTAATTTAGTACTAAATTATGTTCTATTACATTATTCCTTCATTACTTATAGGCTGGCAAAAGGGACATATCCATTTGTTCTAGTAAATGAAAGGCTATTTCAATTAAGAGGGACATCTGGAAAGGAGAAGAAAGCATTGAACAAGTGATTCTGTGAAGGGGCAATAGGAGTAAATTTAAAACACTGAGAACATATGCAAATGAAAATTGCATATGTTTTAAATACTAAAGGCATCACTTAATGAAGACATGTGTGAGTAAAACTGGTCTTACTAAAGCAAGAAAAAAAGATGGGAAGGCAAGAGGCCTGGGGAGCCAGCTGAAGTTCATTACTGATGTGAGATATAAGATAAGGACATACATTTTTTGGAAATAAACTGTGGCTTGGTTACCTGCTGAAACAAGTGATAAAGTATGTTATAAAACAATCTGACACCCCAGAATCTCCATCTTCTGTAAACATGATCTCATGACTTACAACAGAGATTGTTCTCCCCTTAGTCAGAAGATACTCAAATGAAACACTGAATTGGTGACTTCGTCTTTCTTGATTGCAGCCGGAAGTAACTTTGAACCAAAGTATAGATTTGAGAGATGTGAAAAAGTGAAAGGAATATGTAAAACGTTTTGTGATGACGATGAGTATGATTATGGATACTGCATTAAATGGAGAAACCAGTGCTGCATATAAACTCTGGATACAAGAAGTGCTGTTGTGTGGCCCGGTTTGGAGCCGAAATACATTTTCTTAACTCAAAAGTAGGTAAAAAGAAAATGTTTAAAGTATTTACTGTAAATGTGTCCTTTTAAATCCTAAATATCACTGTTTACATAAATAAAAATAATTTTCAGTCTTTATTCATTGACTGCCCACTTTCTTTGTATTTCAGATGGATGAACATGTTAATTAAGAAAGGAAACAGACTCTAATTGATAGGGGACTCAAGAGTTGGAAAACTTTAGTTTAAGGTAAATAATTATAAGCCTAGTAGGTAATGCATATGTTAAACCTTTTGTTTCAGAAACTACAGGTAAGGCCCATCCTGCCCCCACCTCAAACAGCTGACCTCCTGGGGCACTGCTAACAATTACCGCCTGGGGACAAGTGGAAGCATCCAGGCATTGTGTTCCAGGGAGAGACAGAGGACCACCGACCTCTGGGAACAGTTTCCTGCCCAGGGCAAGAATGATGCAGTTTTCTTTTACCTAATTTTCTCTGAGTTTCAAAACCCCTCATCGCAGGCCATCTCAGATCTCCAGCCATCTGAATAACGCACCCATATAAAGATTCAACCCCTGTCTCTGCTTAGTGGGTTTGGTATGTGACAGGTAGCATGAATGCCCGTGTCTTTTCTGACTTCGTAATGGCACTTATAACCTCCTTATCGTCATTTTGCACCTAGACATGCATGCTACTTAGCTGAGTTGCTGAGCTTCCTCTATATATATACACATGTGACCGCATTGCTACTTTAATATGATAACCAGGGTTTACTTCATAGATCCCTTTGTTCCACATCAAAATCTCCATATATGTAGCCTAATTCTTTTGTAAAAGAAAATGCATGTTTTTCTCCCTTTCAAAGGAGAAGCCTTTCAATCTTGCCATGCCTAATTTTTTTCTGTATGCCTTTAACCAGTTCCTGTGAGAGGATGATTTGAGATGACATGGTGTAATCTTTCTCTCAATAGGGCAATTAAGTGCTCTTTATGACACACACAGCAAAGGGATTGATAACCAGAATTAAGAGAAAGAGGGCTTTTTTAAATCCATGCAATCCTTGATTCAAAAACAAAAAATCCCAAAAGGAAATTCAGTAATAGGTGTTCTTGTTCCAGCAATTTAGAACTTGCATAGCCATTGTTATTATTTCTTCATCGTTTTCATAAATTAAATAAAAATTTGTAGAAAGTTGTTTTCCCTCTTTCACCTAAGTCTGTACATAACATCCTTAATTTTGCATCTTGGTTGGTAAAGGCAGGTGAATTTGCTCTCCACAGAATACATTTGCTGACCTTATATTAAAAAAAATTGGTGAAACTTCCAGGAGCAGGATGTGATTCTTGAAGCATCAGTCTTGGCAGCACCTGAGAACTTGCATAAATCAAATCCTTGGGGTTTAGTCTGACTGAATCAATAACTCTCTGAGGTAGTGCCCTCCCTGTGATTATAATGCACTGAAACATATGCTAACTGTTGCCTAAAAATGCTCTTAACTATTGAATTCTCAAGCAAAATCATGCTCTTTTAATTTTTTTAGTGAACGTTGACAGAACTTTCAGAGACCCCTTGGCATTACTGATAAAAACATACTCATGTAGCAAAAAAAAAAAAAAAAAAAAAAGTCTAGTGACGTATTTCTTTCTTTGGAGAAGATATGGGCAAAAGAAAAACATGAAAGGAATATTTTAGATAAAGAAATTAGAATCCATTCTTACATGTTGGTTAGCCAATTGGTGTTGCTTGATCTAAAGTAAGTAAAAATAAACCCAGTATGTGTTTTTTTCTGTTTGCTCAGTTGTTCTTACCTCTCATATTGTAGTGTTCTGGGACGTGAAAATTCCTGAATAAGAGCTCAATTTAATCTCACATGGAGAGTCATGTGAAGGAAGCTGGCAATGAAACTATTTTAAATTATTTTTGTGTAGAAATTTTCATAGAAATAATCTTGTGCTTCCCTCTGCCAAGCCCTTCCCGCCCCACCTCACTCTCTCTCAACTTTATCATAAGAATTTTAAGATTCAAAATACTGAGAACTGGTGAAAAGATAAGGGCTAATAACCCCTTTCCTTTAACTCTGTCACATACTTTGGACACAAAATATCGTGATGTTGTATTGAAAGGACAGTCTTGATTTTCTCATTGATTTCAAGAATGATGTAACAATCACTTGGAGAAATTTGATTAAGACAGCCCAAAACCCCCCTGAGCTTTGACTGAACCTCAGGTAATTTCTTCCTGACTGGAGGCCCTAGACTTCACTTGCCTTACTAAATTCACTTTAGAAACCTTGCAGTTGTAAATTCTTTCTCTCTTCCTTTGAAACGTATGTAAATCTCCCCTTCTCAAGTCAGTTTTACAAGACATGTTTTTCTCAAGTACCAGAGAACAATCCCTTTGAAATGCACATTTCAAAGGACAGCACTCCCATCTCTCAGTCTCTGTGGGCGGCTAAGAACCTGCCTTCGGTGGGTGCCAATTATCAAACGCTGATGGCCTAATTACAGAGAAACGCATTAGTAAACTCAGGGATAACTCCAAGTGCTAAAGGTAGCCTGCTGATCAACCTCCCCCCCTATTGTCACTCACTGCTTTTCCATTTGCTCATCCTAGAGCTTAAAATACCTCCACCCTTTTGTTTCATTGGAATTGAGCTCAGTCTGTCTTTTCTCTTGCAGTGGTCTTGAATAAAGGCTTGAACTGCATAAGTCTGTCTCGTGCAGTTTTTTAATTTGACAAATAAAATGATAGAAATTGGAACTGTGCATTTGAAAGGTTTAATTAAGAAATATCCTTTCCAATATTGTTCTGATGCCAACCAGACTGAAGATATTTAGAGAAAGCCCCTTTATGGCGGAATGCTGAAAATACCTTATGAGGGGTACCTGTATGTTGTGAGAAAGCGATGGATTTTTATAATATTTTTCTAAGAGTGACCAGGGAAGACCATAGGTAGAAGATGATATTTGAGGGAAGGGACAACTATGTGTGTTTCAATGATCAGATATCCTGAGGACCTGGCACAGAGACTGACAAAGACAGACACTTAATACATGTTTTTGAATGAGTGTATGACTGGGTGGATGCATGGTTAAATACCGAAGACCAATGACCCTACCTTAAAACAATACTCATATTTTAGAGCATAACATGGAAAAATAAGATGGCAGGAAGTTTTCAATGACTTACAATTGAAATAAGGTTAGAATTACAAGAAGCAGCTTCAGGAGGAGTGGTCATAGATGATGCTAAATATTATAAAATATCTTGGAAAATGTGGCGTTTTGGATAAAGTGAACATACAGATATATAAATTATTATAATAAAGATTAAAATGCAATGTGAGAACATAAATACTAATTTTCTGGGGGAAAATCTTTCAGCACAATCCCCTAGTTGAATTTTATGCTTGTCTTTGCCAGGCTAGCTGTCCTCTATAACTAAGACATAGTAGTAAAAACAGCTCATGAAAAATGCTGGTAGCCAAGGTTCTTTTGATCATTTTGTATGTCCTTAAGCCTTTTATGTCCTATTACTGATGGTATTGAGCTTTTCTTACTTTGTTAACTCCTATTGATTTTTAGCTCATTGAATATTTAGTATATATGCTTTTTAATTAAATATCTTAGTGGCAATAAATTCTTTTTCTCTAGATCAAAAATTTAAGCTTTCATGCTTTTTAAAAATTTTTAAAACATCTTTATTAAAGTATATTTGACATAAAATGCTCCAGCCCTGGCTGATGTGGCTCAGTGGACTGAGTGCTAGCCTGCAAACCAAAGGGTTGCAGGTTGAATTCCCAGTCAGGGCACCTGCCTGGGTTGCAGGCCAGGTCCCTAGTAGGGGACTTGTGAGAGGCAACCATACCACTCTCTCTATAAATAAATTAAATAAATAAATAAATAAATAAATAAATAAATAAATAAAATCTTTAAAAAATAAATAAAAAATAAAATGCTCATGTTTAAATGATAGTTTGATGTTTTGTTTTATTATGTGCACATGAAACCATCACCAAAATCAAAATAGTGAACTTGCCAATGACCCTTAAGAGTTTCTTTGTGCCTCTCTGCATTGCGTCCCTCCTATTCCTTTTTATCTCTTCATCCCCCCCAGTAACCATTATGCACTTGCTTTTGTAGTTACTTTACATTAGTTTAGTACAGTGAGTACTTTGAAAATCTGATTACTTTTACTTAACATGGTTATTTTCAACTTTATCTGCACTGTTGTATCGATATTTTATTCTATTTTGTTGCTGAAAAGTAATCTATTGTATGAATACACCACAATGTATTTGTCCATTCATCTCTTGATGCAAACCTGTCTTGTCTCCAGATATTCGATCTTGTAGTTAAAGTACTGTGAACGCTCCTATAGACTCCATATGTGAACCTACATTTGCTTTTAAATCTCCGGGGTAAATACATATGAATAGAATGGCTGAGTCACATAGGAGATGGGTATTTAATTTTTAAAGAAACTACTAGCTCTGTAAGACTTTGTATCCCCACTGTTAGGAAAGAGAGTTACAATTCCTCCACATGCTCACCAATACTCAATCCTTTTAGGATTGTAAATTGTATTGTATTCATTCTATAAATCAATTTGGAAAGAATTAGGGTCTCCAAAACTAAATCCTTTAGTCCATGAACATGGTATAATTTCCATTTATTTAGGCCTTTTGAAATTTCTGAGTAATGTTATGTACTTTTCAGGGTACAAGTCTTAATACATGATTTATCAGATTTATCCCTTCTTCATATTTCTGATGCTATTTTAATAATATTTTATTTTTAAATTTTTGTTTCTTTCTATCATATAAAAATACAGTTGTTTTTTGCATGTTAATACTACAAAGTTACTAAGCTCAATTGTTTGTTTTAGTAACTTTCCTATGTATACCATAGTATTCTCTAAATACTTCATTCTATTGTTGGCAAATAAATACAGTTGTTCTTTTTCTGTTCCAATCTGGATGTCTTTTTTTTAAACTTTATTTCCCTTTAGGACAATGTTGAATAGAAACTATGAAAGCATCCATGTTTGCCTGGTTCCTCATCTTAGGGAGGAAATATTCAGGCTTTCACCATCTAACATAGAGTTAAGTGTTGCTTTATCTTAGATGATGTTATCAGGTTGAGCAAATACTTTTATTTTTAATTTTATGTGACATTTTGTCAGGAATGACTTTTGGACTTTGTGAAAAAAATCAGTATCTATCAAGATGATTTTATATATTTCTTTTTTATTCAGTTGATATAGTGAAAAACATTGATTTATTTTTAAATGGTAAATCAATCTACATTTCTGATAAACAATTTGGTCATAATGTATCATCATTTATATATTATATATTCTTTATATTCTGGAAGAATTTATGTTAAATTGATATTTTCTTCATTAAATGTTCAGTAGAATTTTCTAGTAATATTATCTGGGAGTGAAGTTTATTTTATGAACAGGTTTTTAATTATAAATTTTAAAAATTTAGCTGGGAATTTAATTTTATACATATTTTGGGCATAAGGTAAAAGAAAGTATAAGAAATGAAAGATTCTCTTTTTGGTGCAAAAAATCTTTAAAATTTACATATCACTCAAGACAATGTTTTCCTTGGTTTTGGCTTAATTAATGAGATTCAGATTTCAATGGGAAGTTCTAGACTCCCTTCCTTTGCAAACTTTACCTGAAGCTATTGACTTTAGTCATTTCTCATAGTACTTTCACTTCTCAGGTATATTTATGATACAATGTTCATTTAATTGAGAGAACAGTAGAGAGGATAAGAAACAGAGAGCTAGAACCTTGAGATTAGAATTGTTCTTTATCTTTCACACACAACTTTAAAAATCAAGGATATTTCTTTTTACTTAGTCTATATCTCTCTGCCCTCAAGCAAATGTGGAAATAAAAGAATTCATAAGAATATATTGAAAGTAATGCAGCTTTGGCTGGTATAGCTCAGTGGATTGAGTGTTGGCCTGTGAACCAAAAGGTCACAGGTTTGATTCCCCGCAGGGCACATGTCTGGGTTAATAGCTCATCAATGTTTCTCTACTTCTTTTTCTTTCCCCCTTCCACTCTCTCTAAAAATAAATAAATGAAATATGTTAAAAAGTAATGCAGAGGCAGAAAAAGCTGATGTATAGAAAGACACATGAATATCAATTTTCTCTTTTCTGCATATGTAAAATGAGGACAATGACTCCTTCCTACTGGATATAGACATATATTTACTTACCTGTTGTATTTATAAATTCTCTGGTACTATATCCATGTTACACTTTCCCTTTTGGGGGAATTTCTCTCATCGTTCTAGCCTCAGGTTTTAATTAGGAGGTCAACACTTTCTTGCAATTCTTGCTCTCTTACCAGAACAAGGTAAAAGTTCAGCTTCTAACAACTGTGGTACAAAACACACACACGTACACCCACACCAATGTTTACCTGAACTTGTTAACACCTTCATCTCTATTTACACTGCCATTTTAAAGTTGGTTTGGTGCTTCTATCAATCAAACACCACCTTTCCCATAGCCTGACTCTCTGATAGGTTAGAGGAAGACCATATGAAGCTAATACACAAATAAACACAAGAGTGGGCAAAAGGAGGTTTATAGTAATGCAAATAAATAATAATACAAGAATAAACTCTGCTTCCTTGACTCACAACTGTAAACCTACTTTTACAACCCCTGTACATACATGAGAGTTACTGGAAAAGAATATCACCAGGAGTGAGTTCCATTGCAATCTTTGCTAAGGCAAGTCCCACAGTTCATTTCTCCTTTGGTTGGGTTTAGTTGGTTTCACATGAGATTGACTAAAGCCCACATCAACACTTGAGCTACTTTGAGTTAGATATTTATTACTTTCAGACAGAACTTATAACTCAGAGATTCCATTTGAATGGTGTTGGAGGATTGTAACCAAGCAGACTGGTTCTCACATACATGGCGCCTCAGTGCATGACCCAACAATTAGTGTTGAGGGAAACAGGTTCTTATTTTCAGGATTCCAACCTCAGGGAGGCTAAGAGCTCTCCTGCTCAGTGCCCTGTTCTCCTGCAAGAACCAGCACTTCCCTGGCTCCCCACCAGGCTACAAACCAAAACCATGCCCAGTAGTTCCCCATATCCTTATCTGTTCCTAAACCAGCTGTGCCAACAGACCTCCATCCCTTCTGGAACGTACACTGGTGGGTCTCAGAGTCGCCATTCTCTTGCGGGAGCTCTCACCTTCAGGATCTGGGGTACATTGTCCTCAGCCTCCATGTAATATTCTAGGAAAACATGTTACACTGGATCATGGTGAAGTCCAGGGAAGGCACACGTCCCAAGAAAGTGGCTTCTCTGTACATCCTTCAGAGAAGAAAAGTCAGCACTCCTAGGCAAGTGTCAGTTCAGCTCCCAGCACCTCTCATGGATCTGTGCTTGGTTAGGCAGGTTCCTGCCATTCCTAGCTCCATCAGCTCTGCTGCCATATTCTCCAGGCAGGTTTTCCAGGGGGTCTCCTCTTTCTTACTCCAGCTCTTACGCACTATAGACCAGCAATGCCTCCTTCCTACACTGCAGCCTGCATGGTTGCATCTCCTCAGAGCTGCCTCTTCCTTACTTCACCCCACTGCATGGCGGAATACTATCAGCCAGCACGGCTTCCTGTTGCTTCCTCACTGCCCCATGGAGGACCGGGCCCTCTCTCTCTGCCTGTCTGTGATTTAAATGCTGACTGAGAGCTTCCTACAGGGCCACATATCTGGCCCCTCCTACAATGAACTACTTTTTCCTGTTCCCCCATGTCCTTTTATCTTCTTGCAGCTGCCATCTTTAGTCAGGGCAAGAGTATCCCACGAAATGGGTGACTCTACCTCCCCGCCACTCACACAAGCGTTGTATAAATCCCCTCCCTGCCTATGTCACCAGTCACTATGAATTCTGAAAGTCAGTATGCCTTTGGTCTAGGCATAGCACAGCTTTTAACTTGCCATTGTTACGTAAAGGATCTTAACTGCCATATCAGCCCCTTCCCCCAATCATGGGCTTCGGGAAAATTTCTCAGGGACCCCTGCTCTACACCCCGTTCATTACAGGATCACACGAGGGTGTGTAACAATTAAAAACACTTTTGAGATATTGCTATTTTAATCATGGTAACTTGGGAAAAGTATTTTTTTTTAATATTCTCTGAGCTTTAGTTTTCTCATTTTTAAAATAAGGAAATAGAATCATGGCCTGCACAGTAATCCCATTATCAACATCCTGCAACACAGTGGTATATTTGCTACAATCTATTAACCTATACTGGCACATTACTATCACCCAAAGTCCATAGTTGACATCAGGGTTTGGTCATGGTGTTGCACATTCCGTGGGTTTTGACAAACATATGATGACACGTATTTACCATTATAATATCATACAGAATAATTCCATTGCCCTAAAAATCCTCTGTGCTCTGCCTATTCGTTCCTCCTTCTCATGGTAACAACTGATTCTTTTACTGTCTCCATAGTGTTGCCTTTTTTTGGATTTGTGATTCCATTTTAAAAACCACTTCTAAGGGAAACATCTGTACTTACATTTCCACATCATTTAGTTTAGGAACTTGAGGACTAATTTATAAAGAGTAAAGAGGTTGGATTAAGTGCTCTAAAGAATACAGCACAAGCCAATATATAATGTAATATATTTAAATATTTATATTTCGGACAAAATAAAAATGTTCCCTTTGTAACAAGAAGGGGGTAGGGTGACAAAAAAGCACACAGTATCCACCCTTCCACTCCTCCACATACAAACGTGCACAGCTATAAATACACAAGGCTGCCTAGGTTCAGGTCAAATTTTGGCAAATGTGATTATTTTAAATATTTTAAAAGAAAAAGTGACTTAAGTTGGAAACTAAAAAATAAAAAAAGAAAATAAAAGAGAAACACTATTTCTTTCTCTTCCTAGTAGCAACTCAGTGGCTGACTCTCAAAAACTCCTCTTTTTTAAAAAAGTTTTTTATTTATTTCTTTTTAGAGAGGAGGGAGGGAAAGAGAAAGAGAGGGAGAGAAACTTCACAGTGTGGTTGCTTCTCACACACCCCACACTGGGGACCTGGCCCACAACCCAGGCATGTGCCCTGACTGGGAATCGAACCAGCGACTCTGGTTCACAGGCCTGCGCTCAATTAGACAGGGGAACTCCTCTCTTTTTTTATCTCTACTTTCTCCTTCCCTACACTTGCTGATTTTTCCCGATAATGCCCTAGACAAGTTGCATGATAACTAAAAGCGCTTCACTGTGCCGGAAGGCAAAACATAGACCCACACCAAGTATTTCAGTAAATCTCTGCCTTTGGCTGCCAAGCTGGGTCTGTTGTCATGAAGGCTGATTCCACAGAAACTTTCAACTACTACCTTATACGGCTTTATCATGGTTCTCTCAGAGGCAATCTGAGTCTACATTGTTTAGCACAGGAAGCCAATTCCATAGCTGTCGTAAGAAATCATATTCTTAGTTATATTAATCATATGTATTGGCTTGATAAACGTATTTTCCCTGTGGGCAATTTACATGGGAAGCCAAGTTATAAGAAGTTTCTTTCTGAGCAAAGAATAAGAACAGTTGGAATTAGAGTAGGGGTTTAAATGTTAAGTAGCATCAAAATGAAGACCTGATGTTTTCGTACACAAAATAAGTTTACAGTTCCCTGGAAGGAACAATATTCACATCAACATACACACATTCTTAGAGAGATACTTTCCTCATAAAAGTTATTTGACAGGCACAATTAGTTTTCATCTCATATGGCTTTGCTTCTTCTACACTTTCACATCCAAGTATGTAGGTTTTGATTAGCTCTGTCTTGTTTTAGATGTGTTGGCATAGACAGATATTAGCTAAAGTGTCTAAGACATGGGTGTTAATGTTATACTGCTTGGGGATCAGATGGTCCAGGGATAGTTGAATCTGACTTTTTTTTTTTTACTAACTGTGTAACCTTGAGCAATTATTTTACTTGCCTAAGTTTTGGTTCCCTTCTCTATAAAATGGAGAGGGTAGCAACACCTAGTTTTCCAGTCTGGAGCACAGTGCTTGGCATACGAGGTCTGTCCGAAGAAAGTCCAGCCATTGCTAATATAATGAAAACAGTTTGCTCGACATGAATGTAACCTGACAGCCACGGAGAGCAGACTGGAATGCACATACATAAGCAATGACATCTTCATTGTACTAGTCAGCAGGGTAGTAGATACCATTGAGTGAGTGTGTGTACTGTGTGGCTGTCGCATTCAAAATGATTGAGCAAGCAGAGCAACAAATCTACATCAAATATTGCATTAAGCTTGAAAATTCCCTATGGAAACTATTCAGATGTTTCAGAAGGCTGCAGCTCTGGGCAACTGGTGACTGGCAGCTTCATCACAACAACACGCCCTCTCATGCTTCATTTCTTATGCAGAGTTTTTTGACAAAACATCAAGTCACCCAGATGACTTAGCCCCCTTATAGCCTAGATTTGGCACCCAATGACTTCTGGATCTCCCCAAAACTAAAATCACCTTTGAAAGGGAAGAGATTTCAGACCATCAATGAGATTCAGGAAAATACAATGAGGCAGCTGGTGGCAAATGGGAGAACTGAGTGAAGTCCCAAGGTGTCTACTTTGAAGGGGACTGAAGCATCATTGTTCTGTGTACAGTGTTTCTTATATCTTGTATCTTCTTCAATAAATGTCTCTATTTCCCACAGTATATGGCTGGATACCTTCTGGACAGAACTCATATGTCAACAAATCAGTGTAAACAGCAATATTTATGTTAAGTAAGATTTTAATCACCTACTTCTTATTGAACATATTTTCATTTCATTAATGTGATGGTATTTTTTTATCTAGCTAAAGATATACACTATATATTTCAGGGGAAATATATTGTATTTTTAAAATTATTGATTGATTGATTGATTTGAGAGAAAGAGATTCATTTGTTATTCCACTTATTTATGCATTTGTTGGTTGATTCTTTTATTTGCCCCAACTGTTGATCAAACCTGCAACCTTGGTGTATTGGGAGGAAGCTCTGACCAAATAAGCTACTCAGCCAGGGCCAAAAATAAAAATAAAAAAAGACATTCCAACCAGTGTTGAACATATGAGTGAATGTTTCTGTCAAGTCATGTTGGGGATGATACGATGGTACATGTGCACAAGGATATAGGGAGCCGGTTGTGAGACAGAGGATGCAGACCAGATGAACCAGCAGAAGAGAGAAGCCAGGGAAGGAAAAGAGCTGAAGTGAGTTACAGTCCCACATTCCAGCTGCCTCTTCTCAAGATCAGCTTTTGTTGAATTTGCATTTGACATCATTCTAGACTTAAAATAAATCATCTTTTTTTCTTTAGTTATATTGAGTGTTTCACTCTTTATTGGAAATAATAAATCAGACCAGAATGGAGAAAATTCTCTTGATGACACCTCTCAGTGTTTATGTGTGCTTGTGTACATGTGTGTGTGTTGGCAGACAGCCTATACTTATCAGATATTTCATTCAATCCTGACAAAATCAATAGCAGGCATCACACACTCAGAGCTGAAAGATACCAGTTCAAAGGCCAAGTCATGTAATCTTTCAAAGTTTGGATGCAAATTATGTAGATGATGACATTTAATTATTACAAACACAAATAGGAAAGAATATTTATTATTGTTGTTTGACTTCTGGTTAAAGTATCAGATGACAAGAAAATTCCAGATATATACTCCCTTTTTATCTTTTTCAGAACTGTTTCATGTACATACCCTGGTCTTTAAATAGATTTCTTTTCCATATTTATGCTTGAGACTTCATATCATTAGGCCAAATTATGCTTCTAAGACAAAAACCAAAACCTCAGAGATGTCCTGGTAATGTAGCAGAGAGAGAGAGATAATAAAGATCACTTATGGCTATAAATATCAGAAGTTTTAAATAAAAAGCAATTTTTAATTGTTGTTGGGAACTGTTCAGCCTGGTTTCAGGAGCTATAACCCCCACCCCATGGCTAGGCTGCGTAAGAGCCCCAGGGACCTGCTTCATCTGGGTCTGTTCTGTCAAGAGGACCTGAGCCACTAAGGAGACAAGGCTTATCTTCTGGGCAGGAGTGCTGCTTCTGCTTCATCCATCTCTGGCCCCAATGCTTGATTGGTTAGTCAATGACGGGTAAGACCCCTCAAGGGAGGGGCGACCCAAGCCAGACACGACGACTTGGAAGGTCCTCATGGAAGGACTCGGGGAGCTGCAGCAAAGAGGGGGTGGTGGACCCTCGCCCCCCAGCTATTCTGACATAGCCCAAGTGCCCATTTCCATCTGGGTGATGTCTCCCTGATCTCTTTCTTCCTGGCTCTAATCGGCTTAAGCCTGAAACTACATGGTGGGTGGTGCAGCCCTGCGCCCAGAGCGGTTCCCGGGTGATTGGGCATAAGAAAGAATTCATAAAGTCCTGTGAAAACTGCTTTGCTAATCGTGCTCTCATTTAAATGCGAAAGGTCCAAGGAGGAAATGAGTATGTCTCCCAAAGTTTTTGCAACCCCCTCTCCTGACAGACACTGACTCAGATGAAGCTCTCAAATTTCTTTGAAATGTTATCCATCGTTTGATCCTTGCTGCCTGACATGCCTGTATTGCTGTGTATTTGAACCCAATAAAAGCCCATTGAGGAAGGGGCTCTGGGTCCTTCTCCTTTGACAGATCGACCACCTCTCCTCCCCAAGCAGATCATGTCTTGGTAGTTTTACTTTCATCCGTGACTGACGGATGGGGCTCTGCAGGCAGGGCCCGTCCACAAATTGTTAATTATTTAGTTGCTTTTAGAATGAGCTAGCTTTGCCTACTAGACAAAAGAAGGAACCAAAAGCTAGAATGTTATAAGCAAGGGATGAGGCATCACAGTGTGGGGTAGAGGTAGGAAAACACAACCAACCCTGGCTGATGTGGCTCAGAGGATTGAGTGCCCACCTGCAAACCAAAGGGTCCCTGGACAGATTCCCAGTCAGGGCACATGCCTGGGTTGCAGGTCAGGTCCCCAGTGGGGGGTGCTTAAGATGCAACCACACACTGATGTTTCTCTCCTCTTTCTCCCTCCCTTCCCCTCTCTCTCTCTAAAAAAAAAAAGAACAAATAAAATCTTTTTAAAAAAACAAAAAGAAAAAAAGAAAAGTACAACCCAACCTAGCAAAAGTCTTGAGGTTTTACAGTTTGGCTGGGAGGATATATTCATTGTTCTATGCAAGGCAGAGAACTAGAAATGACACTTTATGAGAGTGACATGAAACATAGCTGTCACACCAAGGGTGTGTAAGAAATTAAGAGAGCATGGATGCCCCATTTGGGAACCTTGAAAAAGGTCATTAAACTACTCGGGAAGGAGGGACCCAGGCTTCAGCTGGATCAGCAGTGACAGCAATACAGGCCTGGGGAAGCGATCCCCACTGACGGAAGATGAAAAGTGCAAAGTCACTACGATAACAACGGAAAGCAGAGCCATGAATGAGCAGCAGAGTGGCAAGCACACTCACAGGTGGTAAACACTGGCCGGTTCAAAGAAGGACACACTGGCCAGCCAGCGGAACACAGAAGCCACAGCAGGACCCTGCAGGACACAAGGGCGACTTTCAAAGTAGAGTGTCTGTGGCTCAAAAACAAATCATTCAGTAACTTTCACCCACATGGTTTTTATTATAATTCCACAAATTACTGGGGAAGCTGGGCAAGTAGTTTAAAAAACAAGGGCAATAAAGTTTTTTTTTTTTTTTTAATGAAAACTAGAGATTCAGGGATCAAAAACTTAAAACTACTGCCCGGGACATTTCCAGGGAATCAATATGAACAAATTTAACTCCCCTAAAAATTGCTAAGTCATGGGTGACAGCATGGAGGATTTAATTTTTTTTTTTTATGTTGTGTGTTGGTGAAGTGTTTCAGCTACAGTCCTGCTGGATAAGCCACAGATCCAGAGATCTTATAAAATTCATCACACTAAACTATGAGCCACACAGGTAATCTATAAATATGGACATGTGTTTCAGCCAAAAGTCAAGAGGGCTTCTTGTACGTAATCTCATTGCTTCTTCCTTTAGAAAACCTCACCAGACACAGAGGTTGTTATTTCTAAGGTTTTCCTTCTTTCTGGCACACATATCCGCAAATAACATATTTGTTGGAATTTTTTCCTTGAACATTAGGGAAGTTCATTCTTGAAGCTTTGTCCAGATGACTGTGCATAATCCAAGTACATGGTAAAGTAGTGTGGATAAAAACCCCAAGATTAATAGAGTAGGACAGGTCTAAACTTGTGACGAAGAAGAGTAAGACTGAAAGAGTGTGGAAGGAGTGACTCCTAGCCCTGAGATTGTGGGCAAAACAGTGATTCTTTATCTTTTTTCTATCTCTAACTCTGAATTTATTGTATATTGCTGCTTTATTTTTACTGGTAATGCTCTTCCTTAACATATATCCTTTTTCTTTTCCTTTGTATATTTTAGGGGGAAAATCACTGAAAAGATCTACTGTGTATCCTTCTCTAATTGATTTTCCCCCCTCTGAACTGCTCCTCACCTCCTGACTGGAAGAGAGAGTAACTGAAGAATTTCATTTTCCTAAAACTGTGTGACCAAAATCCATGCTCTTTATGCCAACTTTCACCACAGTGAAAACATACGTTGGTGATGGGGGAGAGAATGGTTGTCGTTGGAATAATGCATCGGTAGTGTACTGACCGCCATCACCACACTTTCGGGGACACTGCTCAGCCCGTGACTGCACTGTTGAGAGGACGCATGGCAGAACTCAGAAACAGCAAATGCCGGCTCAGATGATGTGCTCCAGGGCCCCGACACTCGCCTATGCTCCGCAGACAAAGAGCATTTGTGCCACAGGACAGCTTATGAGACCTGGAGCGTTTCAGCCCTGCCTCATACCTAATAAACTAGAATCCACATTTTAACAAGAACTCAGGCGATCCACATGCACATTAGGAGTTCAAGAAACACTGCTTTAGCGACACATTGGAGCTGCATCCATCTACTAATCAGTGTGATACTTTTCTCTCCCTCCCTCTTCATCTCTTTCCTCACCTTTTCCTCTGTCAAGAGCTTATATTCATCTCTCGGCTAACCTGAAATTTTCCATGTGGGAGTAGCTGGTGTTATTGTCTGTGCATTAGATGGCAACATTATTGGGGGGTGTCTATGTCCTTTAAAGTGCACAAGCGTTGTGAGATGAAAGAAAAACTCTGCTCTAAATTCCCATTTGGCTCAGTAATCCTACTATCAGATTGTTCCTTAACAAAGCACATAAAGTCCAACCCACGACTGACAGGAAGCCCGGCAGATAGGACAGACACACATCGATGACCTAAAAATGTATCAGACATTGGGGACAGGCTCTTCTCATCTGCAGTCAGACAGAGAAGTAGGAGTTTAGACAGGTTCAAAGTGACAACTAGTCAAACCACGGGGAGAGTAAATAGGGAGGAGAACAACGGACAGGTAGCTCAGAGAGACACCTTATCTTCCTTCACAGACTGTAGTAGTCTCTGAAATTACCTCCCTCTTGGACTCTGCTCCTCTTACTCCCTTCCGGACTGTTCTCCTACCAGGGAATTAATGAACCCTTAAAGTGCTTCCATCAAACGTATTATCAAACCCACCACTTCACCATGCCATCAAAAGCCCAATGAGGTGGAACTCGGCCACACCCTGGGTTCCCCTCTACCTCTGTCAGCTACCTGGTCTGCTCTTTTCTCCTCGCACACTTCATTGCTCAAGAATAGTTAGGTCTCTCTGCATAAGCCACCTTTTGTTGGCCATCCCTTTCTTAGGATAGTAGAGTTCATTCATGAGCACTTTCTTTCTTAACACTCTACTGAATTTTATGAAGAGCAATTCATCTCTGAAAATTAAGCTCCAAGCATGGCTGTGACCAGGCTACCTTGCCTACTGCTTTATCCTAGGGCCTTAAGTTGTGCCAGTACATAGTAAGAACCGAGTAATTTTTAAAGTTGTTAGTGAGTGTCTTCTTTCTCAGTTTCTTGTGTTACTTAATATGTAGTACAGCCTAATAAGTTTCATATTAAAATCACTATTTTATAGATAAGGAAACCGGATCTCAAAAGAGATCATTTTTGATAGTAAAAACTTACCTAAGGTTCAACTCCAGGTTTTTCTAATGTCAAAGAATAGGCACATATGTATCCTAAAGTTACTCAGTCTATTCTAGAGGTATTAGATGGAGGTTATTTGTCAAGGGTATGGATGCTTAGAAGTAAGGAACTGTTAAATGGACTTTTGAAATACTTTATAAATCTTGATTGTTCATTTCCAAGCGGCTATGGACCACCTTCAAAGGGATTTGAACATGCAGTTGGCAGCTCTCAATATTCTATAGTTTGATCTTAGTTCCTAAAATAAATTTTAGTGTGATCTCAGATTAGAAGCTATTTTCTCAGACGTACTATGGACTGTGGTGATTTTCAACAAACTAGGGCTTTACAGTAGGACATTTACAGGGGAGAGAAGGGAAGACAAATTGCACTTCTACCTGTGACATCATTGGGAGACATGTTTCCATAAGGAAATATAGGTAAATATTATCAGATTTCATTATTTAATTTTAGTTGTTTTTCCTACTTTTTTCTTTTTTGTTTTCATCTCTTAAGTATATGTGTCTACAAAAATACATATACATTTGCACAGATACATGTGCACTTATATACCTGTATAAATACAATAATTTATATATTATATTATATTATATTATATTATATTATATTATATTACATTATTTAAACTATTTTTCATCCAGAGGTGGTATCCTGACTCCTGAAGCATGTGAACTATCAAAGGGTGACATTCCCTGGTGGCACAGTTGCTTACAAATCCTGGAACATAGTAAAATGTGGCATGGTAAGAAATTGAAGGAAAGAAGCATTACTTTACATCAGATGAAGTATTCAGCTTGTTTCATTTAATCTTCACATTATCTATGCAAGATGATTAATATTACTCCCAATACCCCTAAGGAGACTGAGACTCAGAAAGGAAACACAGTTTGCTCCAGGCCCACACAGCCAGACACTAGCAAAGTAACACTCACACTCAGGTCAGTCTGTCCTCGTGATTACACTGCCCTGAGAGGTGGCTTGGATGTGTATTTCCAGGGGTGTCCATATTGTCCTGGGGTTGGTGGGGAGAAAAATATGATTCGCTCTGCATTCCAGGCACACTTGGTTAGAGCAGAGAAAGAGTCTGATTATGCCAATGGGAAATGATGTGTTGTACATGAACTCATGTCTGACAAAAGCAGAGAGTGAGGCTAAATTGGTGGCATCAGAGTTGGGTCAACACTGGGAAGATCTGTGGTGTTTATTTAAAAGTGCGATTTTCTGAACCACACAACCAAATAACAAAGTGAGTCTATTTGTGGGTGGTACCCAGGACTGTGTATTTTTAAAAATTATCCCCATGGATTCTAAAGATTTTGAAGGTCAGGAACCACTGATTCAGCTAATCATTCTGCTATTTCTGGGCATGATTTTTTTTTGTTTTTACTTTTATAGTCTGTTAGTCACCTACCATTTCATAAAGCATAAATAATTTTAGTGCTATGCTATAAAAAGTGATAAAGAAATTAGAAAACTCATTGTTCTCTTTCAGAAATTATTTACAAATTCATTGATTCTGGAGCAGTGGATAAGAACATGGGTTCAAGAAGCAGGCTGCTTTGGGGTCTAACATCGGCAACAGTAATTTCCAGCACAGAGACTTTAAACAAGTTGTTAGAGGAAGGCCTCTAAGCCTCATTTACCTGCTTGTGCAGTGGTGACAGTGAAAGTAATGTATGCTTCACAAGGTTATTGCTACATTTAATTGAGATAAGTGTAAAGGTTTCAGGTAGTAACCAGTATTTCGCAAAGGTTCGATAAATGTTCACTATTACTTATTGAGTATCTCGTAGGAACCAAGCCTTTGGTAAATATTAAACTAAAAATAGAAAGTGGGGTCACAAAAATACCTTCTGTGTGCAGCTAATATACCTGGTCCAGACAGTTCTTTCATCTTTCTGCTTTATACAAGCCACATTTAGAGTGGAAGACTATAATTACAGTTTTTTATCCTCACTGAAGGATGTGTTTTTTCTTGAGAGAGATAGAGAGAGATAGAGATGAGAGAGAGAGAGAGCCGTCAATCAGTTGCCTCCTGTATGCACCCCTACGAAGGACCAAACCCACAAACTTTTTGGTGTATGGGAGGATGCTCCGACCAACTGAGCCACCCAGCCAGGACTGTAATTACTTTTTTAAACTTAGGAAAGCAGAGCATTAGTTCCTCCTTATCATCATCCATGCTCAAAGAAATGGATAACAATTCTTATTTCTGGCGTTTTTTTTTTTTATTTTTCCATTACAGCTTACATTCAACATTATATTAGTTTCAGGCATAGGGCATCATGGTTGCATATTTATCTATTTAATCCTCACCCTAAACCTGTGAATATGGTTGTAGTACTGATATGGCTTTTTTTTTAATTTGACAAATATTTTTCTTTTTTTCTCTCTTTTTTTATTGTTTTTCAAGTATAGCTGTCTCCATCTTTCCCCTACCACTCCCCACCAAGCCAGCCATCCCCACTTCCCACCCTCAAACCTACCCCCCTTTGGCTTTGTCCGTGGGTCCTTTATACATGTTCCTTAACAACCCTTCCCCCTTTGCCCCCATTATTCCCTCCCACCTCCCTTCTGGTTACTGTCAGTTTGTTCTTTATTTCATTGTCTCTGGTTACATTTGCTTGCTTGTTTGTTTTGTTGATTAGCTTTTAAAGAGAAAATCTTGAGGTTCCGGAAGTGAAAATTTATCCCAAATATACAACTAATAAACAGAAGAGCCCTATCTCAAGAGTAGTTTTCTGCATCTAAATCCAATGCTTTTTTAGGTTTTAACTCACTGCTCTTCCCAATGAATGAGGTAATCCTATGATTGATTCATTCCATGGTATGTAAGGAATTATACTGATTATTCTTATGGCATAACTAGGAGAATATTTCAATATAACAGTACTAGAACTACGTTCTTGAAATTTTTTGCTTGTAGGAAAGTTACATTTCAGTGACAGTGTCTGGCTGAGGCCATGCACACAGAGAATAACTTCACCCGATGAACACCCATTACTCACTTACGAGTGCAGAAGGTGGAGGTCGGGCATATGGATTCTAGAATCATGTTACACTAGAGTTCACCGCAGCTCTACCAACCACTACATGTATGACTTAGGCAATTACATAACCTCTCTGTGCCACAATTTCCTCAACTGAAAAATAAAACATTTCTATGTCATAGAAATTGTCATGAAGACTAAACTAGTAAATCCATATAAAGTGCTTAGAATACTGAGTGGCACATAATATATGTTTGAAAAAGCATGTGGTCAAAAATGCTGCTGTTGCTGATTATGGGCATTCGGTTCAAGTATTTAAAAAGACTTTAACGCTGCTCTTTGCTTATGTGATTGAAATTGAGTTCACCTTTGGCTCATTGAGGTCATCACAGAACAAAATCTTCTCATCTGCTTGTTGCTATTTCATAATAGTTACACGAGTATGTTCTCATTCTTGAAAGGTGGCATTAATCAGAACAGTAATCACCTTGAGAAGGCTATAAAAACAAGAGTTCATCTTTGTTTTACCAAAGAATAGCACAAATCTCTGATATCTTGAGCTCTGTCGCAGCTTCCCTGCAGTACCTATGTCAACAATGAAGATACTTTGTATATTCCTGATCTTCGTTTTTACTGCGTCTTGTGATCCATCAGGTAATGTTTGTTAATATGGAAATGGAGAGAAAGGCAAAATGGTTTTTCTTTAAATGAATGCTTTACCCTGGATAAATAAAACAGATGAATGATTGTTAGGAGAGTTCAGGAATTCATAATACAATTCACTTTATTTTGCATGGAAGAAGAAATGAGTGAAACTGATAATTGATAAGACAATGGGGGGTGGAAGTGATTCCCAGGATGTGTAGGTAAACCTGTTTGCTGTTTTGTTCTGTTTTTTTGAGACTCTGACTCTTTATGCACTTCCTACTGTCTTCATTTATTGTTTTCATTTTTATAAGAGGAAAAAATATTTATTGATGAATAGGTTACACTGAAATAAATAGAGTGATGCTTTGTTGGTGAATAAAAACTCCAACAGAATCTTAGTCCCTGCCCACCCTGCCTTTAGCTCTCAACTTCTGCCTTCTTAGTGGTCCCTTTGGATGATGAGGCCTTGGTGGGTTTTCTATTTTTTAATGCAATATGATGATCTGACATTGTAGCTGTTGTCAAAATTAGGCTTTTTGTAACTAACTAGTCTAGTCATTTGTGGTGGTGAGAAGGGTGCTGGGAACAGATGACTATTTATAACACAAAGCATGTAGATTATTTTTCTACATCTTTTCTCTTTTCTGTTGAGGAAACTTGCACATATTAGATATTTAAGGATATTTTATTTACAAAAAATGCTAATGGCAAAGGAAATATTGTTGGATAAATAAGTACTTATAACAATTTACAGCGGATAAAATCACAACTTTTTAACACAGTTGCCTGGGCATAATTTCAGAACAAAATGGTTTACCTCTGTCCTTTAAACAACCATATTTACTATGATCTGTCTGTCTATTCATCTAACTATGCAAGCAGATTAAATCTGGATTTATGATCATGGCTACTTTTTCTTAGTTTCACAGAAGAAAACAAGAGAAAGAACAAGAGAAATTGCAGAGAGAGAAAGGAAATGTTTCCTTGTTCGTGGTGCTTGCAAGACTTCATGCAGCAGCTGGGAATACGTATATAATTACTGCAACAATAAGCCCTGCTGTGTTCTACGGGAATACATAAAACCAAGCACTAAACACATCGCTACTACAGCTTATACACATGCAATTTCTAATTCTACTACTGTATACAACACTGTGTTGTAACAATATTATTATAAAAATGAACTTTCTATTTTCTGTAAATCTATTTTCCTACGGGCATCCTGTGGCCTCCTGGATTACACAGCCATAGCATGGCGACCGGTGAGTTCAATGCTGGGCTAGTACAAGTGAAATAAAGATGAATAATAAATGGCCTCTTCGTTAAAGTGGCAGTTCTCCTCCACTCACATGACAAACATCCCCCATCCTTAATACATTCCTTCATCTCTGGCTTGTTTATTTGCCCTCTGCAGTAGTTTATTTTCATATGATCTTTTAGGTATTATCCGTCAATCATTGTTTATGCTACCTTTCCATAGTTTTAGCAAAAATGTACTTGGGTCTCAGACACAGAGTCATATACATCTTAATCACATAATAGGACAGTATTAATATGAAAAAGAGTAATCAAACTCAACAGAGAATAAAATATGATGAGAACAAAATCAAGTTAAAAATTTTTAATGGTATTTTTCTTATGATAAAATAATAAGAAAATTTGGAAAAATACATAAATGTTTAAAAATAAAAAAATCATTTCTAATTCTATCATCCAGAACAACTTATCATAATCAATTTCTGAACATAGGCAGCTACTCCAAGGGTCTTCTCTTTTGGTCTTTAAGAATTTTATTTAACTCCCTCACCTTGTAACTTGCTATTTATCGTCATAATATTTCTCAGAAATACTATCCTTGTCCATGTCTTCAATTAACTTGTGTTTCCAGTTTTTCACATTCTACATTAATTCCATCATAATATTGAATTAATGTTACTGTAACATGTCTTATGAATTATAAAGCTTTCCACAAGCAAATGCTTGACATTTAGAGTATAAAGTCTTCACTGAGTGGATTTTTTTAGCCCAGAGCTATAGCACATTTCTGCACAATATAATGCTAAGTGAAATAAGCCAGGCAGTGAAGAACAAATACCATATGATCTCACCTTTAACAGGAACCTAATCAACAGAACAAACAAACAAGCACAATATAACCAAAGACACTGAAATTGAGAAGGGGTTGATAGTCACCAGAGGGGAGAGGGGAGGGAATTTCGGGGCGAAAGGGGAAGGGTTTGGAGCAACAAGTATAAAGGTCATATGGACAAAAACTAGCGGGGGTGGAAATGGGAGGGGGGTGGGGAGGGCTGGGGCAGTGGGCTGGAATGGGAGCAAAAGACAGAAAACTGTACAAGAACAACAATTAAAATAAAAAAAAAAAACTTAGGTAAGAATTCTGATTTAGATAAAATGAAAGAAAGTTTAGTGCATGGCAGGGGGTGGGGGTGTAAGAGGACCAGATAATTCCCAGTTTAGTTTTCTTACTTAAACAGATTGCCAATAAAGCAATCATTCATTAGGAAATATTACAAAAAGTGCAGATTTGAAAGGAATATTTCTGACATGTTACATTTATACTTTTCTGTTGTATATCTGAGTGAAACTCAGGAAAGAAAAATGTGCTTCAAATATAGATTTGAGGAGGCATTAATTGAAGTAATAAGGTAAAATCATTCAAAGGAAGACTACAGATTGAGAAGGGAAAAAGTCTAAAATATAAAGGAATAATATTGACGGTGTGCTGAGAAAAAATGAGACTCTGCAAAAGACAGCAAGAAGAAGTACTAACCCATTCCCACTCTGGTTTGTGTTCAATTTTGACCTACAGAAACAATTTGCTTAATAAAATGGATTTTGCTATAAGCCATCAAGTTTTAGGGTAGTTTGTTGTACAGCAATATTAAACAGAATAATTTATAATTGCAAAAATACTGTATAATTTCCAAATACAAAAACATTTTTTAAGAAAAAAATATATAATTAATTATAGGCAGTACTTCTGAAATGATGAAGTAAATAACTTTAAAATATATCCCTTCATAAAAACAACAAAAAGCTGGCAAGAATTGCCAAAATTCAGTTTTTAAAAGTTCTGTAAATTAACAACAGAATTGCAAAAATCCCAGGAGCGTTAATTCAAGAAAGACCCCCTGAAATTTAGTGAGTACGGCTGTCTTTGTGGCACTTTACCTGTCCTACCACCATCCAGCTCACCCCAGTTCTGCAATAGCCTTGAAAACCAGCAGCTTCTTAATCACAGTATTGTGAATAAATAATGAATATTTATAAATTAATAATAAAACATAATCTAGTTATAAAAAGAACAAAAGAACTGGATATATATATTTTCCAAAGAAGATATATACAAATGTTCACCAAGCACATGGAAATATGTTTAACCTCAATAGCCATCAAGAAAATGCAAGTCAGTACCACAATGGCTTCCCATTTCCCACCCACTATGAGGGCTATAATTAAAACAAGATGTAACAAAGGTTGGTGAGGGAAAGAAGAAATTGGAACTTTCCTACACTTCTGGTAGAATGTAAATTGGTCAAATTCTTCAGAAAGCAGTCTGACAGCATACAAAAAAATTAAGAATGGAGTTTTCATTGACTTTGTAATCGCACACTTAGGAATATGTGCAAGAGAAATAAAAACATATGTCAAAAAGCTGTACACAAATTTTCACTGCTCTATTTTCATAATAGCTAAAAAGGGGAAACAATGCAAATTTCCAAAAACTGATGGGTCCATAAACATAATGTGGCATATCCATAAAATGAAATATTATTAGACAATAAAATGTAATGAAGTACAGATTTGTGCTACAAATAAGTAGACCTTGAAAATATTGTAATAAGTGAAAGTACCCATAATAAGTTACAAGTTTCACCTATTGTATTATTGTGTCTTTATGAAATAATAAGACAAAGCAAATCCATAGATACAGAAAGTATGTATATTTTTGGTTGCCTAGGGTTTAGGGGAGGTGTGACAGCTACAGGGTTTCTTTTGTGGCATTGAAAATCTCCTAAAATTACTTGTGGTGATGATTACACAATTCTGTGATTTCATTAAATAACATTGAATTGTACACATTAAGTGGGTTAGTGGTTTGGTAATGATTAAATCTAGATAATGCTGTTATTAAAAAAGAAAAAGATTACAGGCAAACTTCCTGTCAGAAATTATGTAATACAGGACTTCTGGCCAAGATGGAGGATACACTTTGCCTCCTCACACAACCAAAAGAACAACAACTACAAATGTAAAAAAAAAAAAACAAAAACCAGAACTGCCAGAAAATGGAACTCTATGAGAATTCCACAATCAAGGAGTTAAAGAAGAAACTTTCATTCAGACTGCTAGGAGGGTCAGGGATGGGCAGCTGGGGCAGAGAGGACACACAGCAAGGTGGTGGCTGGAGGACTGGGCAGTCCTACATTTGCATGCAGATAAACTGGGAGGAACAAATGGAGAGTGAGATAGACCGCACAACCTGAGGTTCCAGCATGGGGAAACAGAGCCTCAAAACCTCTGGCTGCAAAAATCTGTGGGGCTGTGGTAGTGGGAGAAACTCCCAGCCTCACAGAAGAATTATTTGGAGAGAACTACAGGGACCTAGAATGTACACAAATCTACCCACCAAGGAATCAGCACCAGAAGGGGCCAATTTGCTTGTGGGTAGTGGGAGAAATGATTGAAAGCTGGGTAAATGCCAAGCAATTGGCACTGTTCCCTCTAGGGCCTCTCCCCCACAGTGCAATGACCTAGGTTGCTCCACCCTGATGAATACCTCAGGCTCCACCCCTTACAGTGCACCCAAAGAAATATGACCCAAATGTAAGAACAGATCAACACTCCAAAAATAGAAGTAATTGATGAAGAGATAACCAACCTATCATATGCAGAGTTCAAAACACTGGTAATCAGGATGCTCACAGAAATGGCTGAGTATGATCACAAAATGCATGAAAAGTGAAGGCTATGCAAAGTGAAATAAAGGAAAATGTACAGGGAACCAACAATGAAGAAAAGGAAACAGGACTCGAATCAATCATTTGGGGAAAAAGAAATAAACATTCAACGAGATCAGAATGAAGAAATAAGAATTCAGAAAAATGAGGACAGGTGTAGGAGCCTCCAGGACAACTTTAAACATTCCAACATCCAAATCATAGGGATGTCAGAAGGAGAAGAGAAAGAGCAAGAAATTGAAAATTTATTTGAAAAAATAATGAAGGAAACTTCCCTAATCTGGCAAAGGAAATAGACTTCCAGGAAGTCCAGGAAGCCCAGAGAGTCCCAAAGAAGCTGAACCCAAGGAAGCACATATCAAAGCACATCATAATTAAGTTACCCAAGGTTAAAGATAAGGAGAGAATCTTAAAAGCAGCAAGAGAAAAGAAGACAATTACCTACAAAGGAGTGCCCCTAAGACTATCAGCTGATTTCTCAAAAGAAACCTTACAGGCAAGAAGGGGCTGGAAAGAAATATTCAAAGTCATGAAAGGCAAGGACCTACATTGAAGATGGCCCTATCCAGCAAAGCTGTCATTTAGAATGGAAGGGCAGATACAGTGCTTCCCAGATAAGGTAACATTAAGGGATTTCATCATCACCAAGCCCTTATTATATAAAATGTTAAAGGGTATTATCTAAGAAAAAGAAGAAGATCAAAAGTATAAACAGTAAAGTGACAACAAACTCACAACTATCAACAACTGAACCTAAAAACAAAAAGAAAGCAAACAACTAGAACAGGAACAGAATCATCAAAATATAGATCACATGGAGGGTTATCAGCAGGGAGGGGGAAGGGGCAGAATGGGGGGAAAAGGTACAGGGAATAAGAAGCATAATTGGTAGGTACAAAATAGACAGGGGAAGGTTAAGAATAATATAGGAAATAGAGAAGCCAAGAACTTATATGCAGGATCCATGGGCATAAACTAAGGGCGGGAAGATGCAGGTGAAAGAGATGGTGTTGGGAGGAGGGGAATAAAGGTGATGAAAAAATGGGACCACTGCAATAGCATAATCAATAAAATGTACTTTTGAAGAAAAGAAATTATGTAATACAAAAGACAATATATCAACATGTTTAAATACTGAAAAATTCTGCCAATCTACAATTCTACTTAGTGGGGAAAAAAGTATCAAAAATAAAAGTGAAATAAAGACATTTTCAAGCAAAGAAAACCTAAAAAAAAAAATGCATTTCCAGCAGTGCCTTCTTAAAGAAATATACAAATTTTTTCAGTAGAAGGAAAAGTATACAAGATAAAAGTTTGGATCTATACAAAGGAATAAATTGAGCTGGAATTCATAAAGTTGTGGCTAACTGTAAATATCCTTCCCCAGGAAAAAATGAATGAGAACAATCACCCAGACCACAGAAAAGGGGAAATTGAAGTATGGGATTGTGAGCCTCCTACATTATGTGTGTAAGTTAAAGACCTATATTACAAACATTAGAACAAGGACAAAAAATAGATATAGACAATGAAATAGATAAATGTAACCATAAAAATACACAAATATGAAGGAAATGAAAGGGAACAAAGGCATAAAGAATAGAAAAATAGCAAGATGGTAGGTTTCAACACAACCACATTATAATTTCATTAAATGTAAATATTGTGAACATGGCAATTAAAAGGTAGAGACTGTAAGATAGAATATCATATTAGTTACCTATTTCTGTATAAGAAATTACCCCAATAAGGAACATTTTAAAACATTTATTATTTCATAGATCATATGGGTAGAATTCCAGAAGCAGCTTAGCGTGGTGCTTCCATCTCAGGGTCTCTGATGAGCTTGCACTGAAGCAGTGACCTGAGCTATAGACACCTCAGTGCTCAGCTGGGGTCCAAGGACACGCTTCTGTGCTCACTGATGTGGATTTTGGCGGGCTTCGTTCTTGAAATCTACTAACCTGAGGGCTTCAGTTCTTTACAAATTGTTAAAGAGAATGTCACAGATTCTGACATCATTTGGGCTGCTCCCTAAGCATCCCCACAATGTTGCACCTTGCCTCCCCCAACACTAGTGACGAGGTGGGGGACAGGGAGAACCCCTGAGAGGCAGAGGTGTGCAGACAGATGGAGACACCGTGACACCCACACACCGCCAAGGGCTCTTCAGTTACAGCCCAAGACTTTTAAAATACAATTGTATTAAAATATACGAAATGTCTTAAAGCAATGATTTAAGCTTTCATTTTATGACTTTAGAAAAAGGTCAAATTAAACCTAATTTTATAAAATACATAATTTAATGAAACTCTTATTTTTAATTCGCAGAAAGAAGAAAATAAAATAAGATCAGCAATTAATAAAATATAAAATAAACAAACAGTAAAAACAATCAATAAAAAAAACAAAGCTGGTTCTTTAAAAAGGTAAAAAAAAAAATGTTTTTCAGAAATTTCCAAGCAGATGTTAAAAAAAATGAAAGAAGGCACAAATGACTAATATCAGGAATGGAATAGGAGAGATTATTACAGATGTAAGATATTAAAAGAACAATAAAATAATATAACACACAACACCTTAGCGCTACTTTGATAACTGTTATGAAAAGAAACATTTCTGCAAATGATGTAGACTACCAAGATTCACTCAAGAAAAAAATGTACAACTTGAATAATTTTATATCTATATTTTTAAAAATGAGTACTTGACCAACAATTAAAAAATAAAATAAAATTCTAGAACTAAAAATAATTGTATGTTTATAAATCATCCCACATTAAAAAAATATCAGGTACTTATGGCTAAGCTGTTAAATTCTTCCAAATATTTAATAATGAAGGTAGACATATTATACACAAATACTTCTGTACAATACAGGGCCCAGCACAATGACACCCCTTTTTATTACAAAATCATAAGCAGGTAATTCTGTAACATAACAATATCACACTCAAGCATACCATATGAATTGTAGGTGAATGTTCAAATTAAAACTATACATTATTACACCCATATTATTATCCTACCAACCACACTCAAGCAGGCCTTATTTCTGCTGAACCCCTATATGAGAGAACATTTACCAAGTCATATTAGTAAAATAAGTCAGACAGAAAAAAAAACAAATACCATATGATTCCACTTATATGTAAAGTCTAAAATACCACATAAATGAGCAAACAAAACAGAAACAAACTCATAGATACAGAGAATAAACTAATGGTTGCCTGATTGGAGGTAGGTTAGGAGCCTGAGGGTAAAAGATGGAAGAATTAAGAAATACAAATTGGTAGTTATAAAATAGTCATGGGGATGTCAAGTACAGAATAGGGGGTCCTAGACTTACATCTTGGGGATCACTTCATAAGTTATTTAAATGTCTTCCTACAATGTTGTATACCCAAAATTAATATAATACTGAATGTCAACTACAATTTAAAACATTCAAAAGACAACACTTGAAGGCAACATGACTGCCTATATAGTGAACCAAAGAAATCTAAAAATGAAGACAATAGAACTAATAACTGAATTTAGCAAGATTGTTGACACAGACCAGAATAAAAATCAATTATATTTCTATAAACTAGTAATGAATACTTGAAAAATTAAATTTAGAAATATTATATATGAAAGTATCCAAAATTGTGACAAAATTAAAGACAGTGATACAGACATGTATACAATACTTCTCTCTGAAAACTACATTGCTGAGAGGAAGCAAAGAAGAGATAAACAATAGAGAGATATTTCTTGTTCATATATGAGAAAGGTCAAAATGTCAAATCTCATCAAACTGATTTATAGATTCAACAAAATACCAAACAAAATTCCATTGAGATATTTTAAATAGATATTGGCAGTCTTACTTAAAAAATTATATGGAAAATTATAAGACCTAAAATAGCCACAATAGGTTGAAGAATTTTGAACTAATTTGAAGGCTTACTCTCTGATTTCAGGTTTTACAGTAATTAATAGATTTTCATATTGCCATAAAGGAGAGAGATACAGATCAATGAAATAATGTGAAGTCCAGAAACAGACTCTAATGTATGTAGTCAACTGATTTTTTTCTGCAAAGATGCTAAAGAAATGCATTTGGATTATTTATTCATTTCTGGATTTCTTCCTTTGTAGTATATACATTTCTACACACTGGGGACTCATGGTAGAACACACATACACAGTTATTCTATTATGGAGTTTTTAGTTTTATTTAAATGAAACCAAGTGAGCAAATTATGTGGAGAGAGCTAAGATTTCTGGTGTAGGAACTTTTGTCTCAGAACCAATGGCAAGGTTTCTTCTTGAACACACTGAGAGTCCCAGTCATTTCTGTTCACATCAAAGAAGCTCACTCAACCTACATTTACAAATTTTACCATGAGAATGCTACTGACAAAGGTTTACTTAGGAAAAAAAAAAAGATTTCGCTATAGCAAAGGAAATCCCCACAAAGAATCCAGTTGTTCATTCTAAAACCTATGATTCTGCAACAGTGTAAAAACCAGCAGCATGAATAACCAAGATTACAACAAACAGAACGCAGATCCAAGGAAACAGATAGTTCAAGGAAAATGTCATTCGATACAAATGAACAAAACTGTCTTAAATATATTTGCAGAAGGATTCAAGAAGTTCTTATATCTGTCAAATGAGAATGGCGCTCTATGGCAGAAGAACAATCAGAGAACAAATAAAGGCCCTTATATTCTAAATATGTTTCCTAAAAAATAGAAAAACTGAAAATAAATGTGAAAGATAAAATTAAAATTATAGATATTAAAGTATGAGAGTAAAGATAAACCTGCGAGGAATATTGAACACCGGACTAAAAGAAATCCCAAAAGAGGGGAAATAAATATACAAACAAGTAAGAAAAGATTTTTCAGAGAAAAATTATCTTTTAAAAAGATAATTTCTCTGATGTAAAGAAAGATACACACACCCATGAATGCAAGACCTAACTAATAAAAGAGAAATCTATACCAGGCAACGTACAAATCCTAAAATTCTGGATATAAAATATAAAGAGTATTTCCTAAAAGTGTCTGGAGAGAAAAATATCAAACCATTTGAAAGGAGCTTGCCTACCATTAAATTTCTCACCACAATGCTAGAAGTTAGTGGATTAATGACTTCAAATGATTTCTCACTTAGAATTTACATCCAAACAACCAAATATATGGGCATATTAAAAATATTTCTCATCAAGGAAATGCCAATGTTTAAAAATCTTCCCTGAGAACAAGGAAAAGAAAAAAAATGGAAGACAAAGACAACCCGAGATCTAGTTAACAGTATATACAGTGCAGGAGGGCAGGTTCAGAAAACATTACAATGAAAGAGGAGCAGGAATAACTATGATACTGAGAGAAACTAAAGGATAAGGAGTGGCTATTATTAATATTTCCCCATACTTCTGAAAAACTACAGGAGAAATACTTTTTTAAAGTATTAAATCAAAAATAAAACAATCCAAATTAAAAGACTAGAAAACATGTGATTAAAAATGAGAGAAGAAAATAACAGTGAAGTCATAGTAATTACCCACTTGACTTTGAAACCCAAAACATTTGTCTTCGATTAGCACAAGTTGTTGGCATATTAGACACATAAAAAGGCAACGAAATCTGTAATGCTTGCTGCGTTGCAGTCTTAAACACCAAGCACAAGTGGCTCAACGCTGGTTACGCAGAGAGCGCACGTTCCCTAGGCAAGCTGCACATACGAAACAAGGGAATGCGATGTGGCAAGTGAGGAGAAATTTTCAAGTGAACTGCAAATGAGGTAATGTCTTCATGTTAACTGTAGAAATATGTAAAAGTTTAAGAATAACTTACAGAAATATTAAAAAAAATTAATGTAACATAAGTTTTTAAGGATAGCACAGATAAGAATGTAAGCGATCTAAATCTGCATTTCCCATATTGGAAACCAAAAGCTATGCTCCGTGGTTGCCAAGCAAAAACAAATATAAGTTAAATTCTAATTTTTATGTTAACAGCAACCAGAAAACAACTTAAAGACAGGGAAATTGAGGTGGAAAATTATTTCTATTCATCATAAGCTTTCATTTTTTTAAAATTTATTGTGTGCATACATGACAGTGATAATAATCAAAATAAATAGAGATTAATTGGGCTTTTCCAGGAAAAAAAACAGTGCTCCATAAATACTCAAGTTGCACCTGAAAAAAAGTAGTAAAAATGAGCGACCAAAGTGAGGAGTAATATGTGGACTTTGGTCAATGAATAATTTGTTGAAGCTGGCTACATAAGCAAGGATTTTGGACATAAGGACATGCTGATGAGTTCACATGCCAGTTTGGTGACTAGAATATACTTTGAAGAGCAACCAAGTGTTTAACAGACATGGTAATGCCAGTTGTTTTACATCTTAAATGGTAAGCAAATATTTATCTTAAACTCCCTCCTGCATGCTCCTTTGTGCTGCTGTTTCATTGATCACCGTTGATAGAATGATGTCTTGTTTACCCCTATTTCTACATAGAGATTCCTCCCTCACGATCAGTTTATTTCAAGTTTTTCAATTTTGGTCATTCTGCCCACATCCCTAGTCAATGGAGCAGAGATAAGTACACAAAACATAAAACAATTTCCGGATAAAAAGTGTCTTTCTTTCATTAGAAAACTATAAATAGTAAATGTCTCTTGAGTTTCTGGAAAGTGTTCTAGTCTCTAGATTTTGTTCGCAAATCTTTCAGCAGCTTCTTTCTACAGAATGAAGATCTTTTATTACCTCCTCCATTATCTGTGTTATGTGACCTTCATTTTACCAGGTAAAAGATGCTTTTGGCATGTTTGTATGTAGTATACAGCTTCTAGTTAAACAAACAAGAAACTAGGCTAGGACTTGGAAAATGCAGGTACTTAACACAATCTTTTCAATTAAAAACATCTCTTCATTATGCTGAATCTTGGTTTCCTCATTTGGAATAGTGTTATACTAATGTACTTTAATCACCTCATTTTGAAAATTAGTTTGGAGATAAAAGGAGATGATCATCCTTTGTCTTTGGGGACTTTGATTTCTTTTAGAGAGTCACATTATTAAGAAAATCATAACTTATCAAATCTATTCATAAGATTCAGAAGTGAAATCTTCATAACAAATTTTCCCAGGAAAGATGAATGGACTGAGAACAACAGTATGTACTTCTTGCAAAATCAATAATAGACTTTATAAGATGATTTAGGATGTAGTCTCAGAATATGCTGTGCAATGAGGTACAGCAGGAATAAGGGGGCAATAAAGAAATGGTACCTCAAAAATCCTTGTTTAATTAGTTAATGCATATCATGACATAGCAATGGCTTGATAAATCAATGAAAAATAAATTACAAAAATCTCCACTGCAATGAAGGCCTTGGTGGTGATTATATGATAATGTAATATTCTTCATAGATGTAGCCACTGAGACAATCCAAACACACTAACAATGTAAATGTGAATGAATCTAAAGGTGTTCTAATTTGGCCCTAGAGTTGAAAATTCAAGAGGTACACTTGAAGTGAATTCAAACTTAGGAGAGCTAGATTTTATCACTAGCTTCCTATTTAATAGCTTGTGCAACTTACCACTCAGAAAATTTCAGTGATTTGTCAGTGTCTTGAGCAAGAGAAGGGCTGAGGGGGAGCAGAATCAATATCAAGCACAATTTTAGAAATTAAAAATTATTAAAAAATAATTTTATATTACTAATATAAAATTTTGTGTTTGTTAATTATATACACCTTCAAAATGCATTTAGGGTTTAGTGAAATGGTGTATTGCAAAGTAACCTTACAAACTAAAAATTAGTCTATCAATTTAGGTACCACTGCTATTACTGTTGTTGCTGCTGCTGTTGTTATAATGAAATGAGCCTGAGTAAGTGAGGACTTCAAATATGAGTAAGGAAGGTGTTGGGGCCCATGGTGCTAGTGTGTCAATCAGTAGCCCTCTGATATTGAGTGCCTGGTGATCTATTGAGCAAAAAGCTAGACACTGAGAAAATAGAAAAATAAAAGGCACTAATGCTCCAGGCATACTTACAAGATAGTTGAAAAAAATCAATGGAATTGCTTTATTTTATAAAGTTTATATAAATATACTTTAAATAGTAAGAACAGTGGAATTATGATAATTGTGGAGGTTTGGGAAAATGTCCCAAATTTTCTGATGAAGGGCTTAAGAATTGGGGTAAGTCACTTGTATTTAGACCTTGGAAGGTAAGGAAAAGAAAGAGAAGATGAAGAAAATATCAATGGCCAGTGTGTGCCAAACAGTATTTCATAGCTTTTTATGTAGATAAACTTTTTATGTCTGGCCTGATAGATAACATTATGAGATGACTGCTGTTGCCTCCTTTTATAAAAGAGAAAAATGACATCAAAAGAGATAATTTTTCAAGGTCACGCATATCTGTCTATATGTGACATATATGATATAAGTCCAAGCTTCTCCAACGCCAGCATATTTGTTCCTACTTCATCATGCTTCCGCTGAAAGGCAGTGATGTTAAAGAAAAGGCTGAATAGATAATTTGGTCAAAAGCAACAAAGTCACATAGGAAAATAGCTGTATTTCAGATGGATAAGGTCTGCCCATCAAACTATATTTTCACAGTATTTCAGAAAAGTCTTTTTAAATAATAAGGCTTTGAAAACACTGTGAATATGAGCACAAGCTTCCCTTTATCTCTTGATCATTAAAACAGATACTAAGTTATAACATCTATTGGAATGTATAGAATGCTCTGTATTTGTCATTTGATAGACAAAATAAAATACATTAAAATAAACCAGAAAGGGTAATATAGGTGTCAGAGTGCGTGGCTTTGAAGGAGTTTGTAGAGTAGCACATATCTGTCAGTTGCACAACGGCGTCGTTTGGCTACAGGTAAAGCCTTAAAGTCACAAAAGAAGCAATGAAGGTGTTCAGTCTACATGAATACGTTGTGAAGATGTAAGATAAGTGTTGGGATCACACATAGTGATGCCACACTAAAGAGGCCAGTGATTTTGTAATTTTTGTAATTTTTGTAATTTTGTAATTTCTACAAAATTAATAGACATCGGTGCTGATGATGGTTGAAACACGAATGAATGGGCATATTTTAAGGAAGAGCAAGCATAAAATCACCTAAAGCAAGAGTGAAAACAGCATACTATCACAGCTTGTAGAGTAAACTTTCTGTCAAATAGAACAAGGTTTATATTGAGCTGGGGCTCCTCTGTAGTTGTGGAGGGAGCTTTAATTATCTTACTCGTACAATGGATGGTGCATCCATTAATTTCATAAGCTTGTGCAAAGACTAAAAGAGATCATGTAAATTGTTTATCACATTGAATATTGTATTACAATATTTCAAGAAATGGAAGAAGAGGAACAGAAGTAGAAAGGAAGAAGAGGAGAAGAAGTAGGAGAGGCAAAGGAATACAAGAGTGGTGTCCAGGTGTAACTAGTTCTTAAGATGTCTCACAATAGACTACGGCTCTCACATGGCAGAAACATGGTGGCTTTGGCAGCTTTGTGATATATTGCATGGTGGATGGGAGGCTGAGTGTAAAAGAGCTAAGGAGAAATATGCACCTGTGTGGAAATGTGGCCAGCAGACAGTATCAGTCCTGGTGTTTTAGGTTTAATTTAAAATCAAGGTAGGTTGGTCACCAAGGCAATTTGCCTGAGAAATAGGATAAAATGTTGGGATGTAAGTGGAGTCCATATAAATAAAGAGCCTCTTAAAATCAGCCAGGAGTTTATTGATTAGCTAAATAACTTCCCAATACAGAAAGATGCCTTATGACAAATGAACACCATGCTTCTCTTGTAGGACTAATTAGTTTGTATTAATTAATTTGTATTAAGACAATGTACAAATTAATTTTATCTTTTTATTTAACAATTTATTTATTTATTTTTAGACAGAGAGGAAGGGTGTGGGGAAGAGAGGGAGAGAGACATCAATGTGTGGTTACCTCTTGTACACCCCCACTGGGGACCTGGCCAGCAACCCAGGCATGTGCCCAGACTGGGAATCAAACCGGCCACCCTTTGGTTCACAGGCCAGTGCTCAATCCACTGAGCCACACCAGACAGGGCACAAATTATCTTAATTTTTTTCTGTATTTTCAACCAATTGATTTAAAGGCTTATACCTTTCTAAATTTGTAAACATTTTAAATATTCTTGAATAGGCTAAGACAAATAAAATGCAAATATTAATATTTTAGAACCATTTATAATTTTTGATGACCTTTACATGATGGCACTATTAACTGATACGAAGTGTCTTCAATAGTAGAGAGCCAGTTGCCAGACATAAGATAAGGATAACCCTTGCCAAGCTGACAGTGCTTCAGGAATTTAAAAAAAAAAATTATTCTAAGATCAGGATAAGAGACGGAAAAGGGATGGGGAACAGAAATAACATTAAATCCTCAGCTATTGTCCAACTTTAAGACATATACAAGTAAGAAAATTAACACATAATTCCAAGTGGAAGGAATAAAATTATTTTATTTAAACTTTCTTAAAGTAAAAATGTTCCTACATTCAGGTTGCTGCTTTGAAAACCATGTATTAAGCATATATGTAATATATTATCAAGAATTTATTACTAATGATTCTTTATATCCGTAAACATATTCATTTCAATTGAACTATAACTTGTCACAAAGCAGTCAGCTTTTCATTTTTCTCATCGTCATATTCCTCTGTAGTCACAAAATAATTAAGGCTCCTAGACACAGCCAGACCTACCGCAAGCAGCATCTAACGAGGCAATACCCAGACACCTATGGAGTGCTTTTCATGTGTCAATGTCTGACTTTTTCAATGTAGAGGCCATGGGTTAAATAACCGAAGTGTAGATTCTGGACTTGGAGCAATTTAAGATTAAATCATGGGTTAAGCATGTATTAATTTTACAAACTTGGGCAAATTATTTGGTCACTTAAAGACTCACATTTTTAACTGAACATCAAAGGTTTATGATAATTAAATAAGATATGTATGCAAAATATATAAAACTATACTTGATACGTAGAGTTTTAATTAATGAAAGCCATTTTCATTATTATTAGTTTTTGGACCCAAATATATCATGTTCCCTTTCAATCCTAGGATGAAACTCATACTACTTTTTCTGCCTGGCTCATGTTCTTTTTACATGCTTTGTGTTCATTTGAGTAACTTGTTCTCATTTTTTAAGGTTTATATTTTCATATCACTCTTCCATGATATCACATCCTGACAATAAGCAAACACTCATCTGTTCACAATTGAGACCCGATACATCAAATTTTCTCCCATCACCATATATTTCCCCCATCGCCCTTCCCTCTGGTAACCACCATACTATTGTCTGTGTCTATGAGTTTTTTCTTTGTTCATTTTCTTGTTTGTTCATTTGTTGTTTTCAGTTTTATGTCTTACATATGAGTGAAATAATATGGTTCTTAATTTTTAGTCTGACTTATTTAGCTTATCATGATAGTCTCAGGACCTATCCATGTTGTCTACACATGGCAGTAGCTCATCTTTTCTTATGGCTGAGTAGTATTCAACCACATATATGTACCACATCTTCTTTATCCAATCACCTAGCAAAGGACACTTCTGTTGTTTCCATGTCTTGACCACCATGAAAAATACTGCGATGAACGTCTGGCTGCATATATCTTTACAAATAAATGTCTTAGAATTTTTCAGGTAAATACCCAGAAGAGGGGGTGTGGGTCACATGGTTATTCTATGCTTAATGTTTTAAAAGATTTTATTTATTTGCTTTTAGAGGGAGGGGAAGGAAAGAAGGAAGAGAGGGAGAGAAGCATGGACGTGAGAGAGAAACATCTGTCAGTTGCCTCTGTATGAGCCCAGACTGGGATGGAATCTGCAGCCCAGGCATGTGTCCTGATTAGAACCACCAGTGACCTTTCTCTTTGCAGAACGACACCCAACCAGCTGAGCCACACTGCTCAAGGCTCTATTTTTAATTTTTTTTAGTAGCTTTCATGCTAATTTTTTTAGTATCTGTACCAGTTTACATTCCCACCAGCAGTGAATGAGCGTTCCTTTTTCTCCACAACCTCTCCTACACTTATTGCTTTTCTCATTGATAATTGCCATCCTAACAGATGTGTGGTGGTAACTCATTATGTCTCACAGTAACTCAGTGTAGATACTATTACCTCCATTTTACAAAAAAAAACTATCAATCTAGACCATACAAAGACTTTGAAAAAATGTTTTAAAAATTTGTTTGCTCATCTAGATGTTAAAATAGACTATATAATTATAGTAGTCTGTTTCACACAGAAACCTAATGTTAAACTCTATCATTAAATTATAACAGCTTTTTATATTACTTCTACTGAAAATAATAGGATAGATGGCCAAAAAGACAAAAATGCTTAAAGGCTTTTCAAAGTTGACAAATCAATGAAAAATTAGGGAAGAGATCTTGTGGAGAACAACTTTTGAGGCAGTTCTCTCTACAAACATCTGTTCATTCTGCAAGAGGCAGGACACAAGTTGAAAAAGATGAAACTGGTATCTGTATGCTACTCTAAGTACCAACAAATGTAATCCAAAACCTGAGAAAGAAAGAGAGCTATAGAAAATCTGGCATATTTTAGATTTCTATGTAATAGATAATTCCTGAAAGAATACAACATAAAACATCTGACCCCAAAAGAAAAAGAAAATCTTAATGTATCTCAATCCTTTAGAGGAATATAATTCATAAATCTAAAAATCTACAAAGTAGGTATAAGTTAATGTTATATTCATTCAACTCTCCCAGGGACTAATGGCTATTTTCAAATTATTTCAAAATCTATAAATGGCTTAAAATCATCTAAGCATATTGGTTGGTGGTTCTAGCCACCAGTAAGAAACAATAATAAATTATTTCTAGAGAAAGATAATATCATTCTAGTCCTCAAGGGTTTTCCTCAATTGTGCATTAACAATGTATGGGACAAAAAATCAGAAACAAATGAAAATAAGACTATCCTGTCAAAAATGTTTTAAAAACACAAAAAAGAACAGATTAACAAAGGATTTACATGATGAAGTTAACAAGCACAGACCTTAAAGTAACTATGTTGAACTGGTTTAAATAAATTTTAAAAAGATTAAAAATCTATCATAGATATGAACATTATAACAAACAAAATTAAAAGTTCCAGAACTAAAAAATCTAAACCAACATAATTAAGTATATAATGAGCATGTTAAGCAGTAGTTTATGCATAATGGCAAAATATTTAATAAAGTTGAAAGATATATAGGAAGAAAATGTCTGGAATGAAATAAGGGATCCGGGATGCTGACAACACCAAATACCTGTGAGGTGAAGATGCAACGGGACCTCTCTTTCATTGCTGGTGAAATTGTAACATGGTATAGCCAATTTGGAATACATATTGCAGTTTCTTACAAAACTAAGCATACTGTGGCCATATGATCCAGCAATCGTGCTCATTGGTATTTCCCCAAAAGATTAGAAAATGTATATCCACATAAAAACCTACACATGGATGTTCATAGGAGCTTTGTTCATGATTTATTTACCAAACTTGGAAGCATCCAAGATGTCCTTCAGTAGATGAATGGATAAATAAAGTGTGGTACATGTAGACAATAGAATATTATTCAATATCAAAAATAAAGCAAAGAAGCCATGAAAAGGCATGTGGAAACCTTAAAGCATATTACTGAGTGAAAAAAATTCAATCTGAAAAGGCTATGTACTGTGTGATTTCATCTATATGACATTCTAGAAAAATAACTATAAAAGTAATTTAAATAAAGGTCAATGATTGCCAAGGGTTTGGGGGAAAGATGAATAGGTGGACCCTGGAAGACTTTTAGGGCAGTAAAAATACTCTTTTAAAGTGAATATATATATTTATATTTATTTATTTTAAATATATGAAATATAAAACATATAACATAAATATACATTCTACACATATATTTATTTACATATGAATAAATATGGAAATATATAGATATTTTATATTTTATATAGAAATATATAGTAATGTATTATAAGGCATTAAAATATTTTATATTTCATACATTTTTATAAATATATTTTATATACATATATTTATATTTAAATAACATATATTTTGAACTATATAAGTATGTAATGCTTTAAATATATTTTGAGTATGTGCATATTTTAAATATATTTATATTTTATATAAATATATAATGTATAATACATAGAATATCATAATATATTGTGTAAACATACAACATATAATATATAATAAATTTATATAAAATATCAACATTTATATAAAACACACAAAATATATATTTATTTATATATAAATGAATATGTGTAAATATATTTATATTTTACATGTTTCATGAATATAAATATCTTTATATAATATATTTAAATATATGTTTTAATATATTAAAATATACATATTTTAAATGTATCTTAAAATACATATCATGTAAATATATATTCATAAATATATGTGTAATATTTTATCTATATACAATATTTATATATAAATAATATTATATATTGATAAATACATACATAAATACAAATATATTTATATAATACATTAAAAATATGTATGTTGCATATGTATAGCATTTAAAATATGTATATTCTAAATGTATATTTAAATACATACTATACACCTATATTTATATAAATATGCATTTAAATGTTTATAAATATGTATTAAAACATACATATTTAAAACCTTTAGCATGTACCCTAATGAAAACTATGACCCATTTGGATAATTATGCTGTGTCAATGTAGGTTCATCCTTGGCAGGGGTGGGGGGGTGCGGGAGAACATTCTGGTTAATGTTGATCATAGAGAAAGCTATGCATGAATGGAGGCATATGGGGAACTTCTGTACCTTCCTCTCAAATTCTTTATAACCCTACTGCTCTAAAATTTAAAATCTTTAAAAACTAAACAAAAGAAAGAGCTATTATAAATTCATGAACAATAAAAACTTATATCAATAACAATAAGCAAAGTATATGAATAGTTAAATAGAGAAAAACTGAAAAGCTGTTCAAAACAAATAACCAAAGTCATAAAATTAAAATTTCAATGAATAAATATCATTTTATTTTGAGGCAAAATTTACACACATTTGGTTGGCAGCATATAAGTGAAGAACTCAGGACTCTATCTTTTCTGCACCTATCCTAAATATGTATCATGTAAATATTAACACATGTATACCAATTTGTGTATCACCATCCTAAAATTTTAAACTCTTAACTATGACCTAGTTGAAAGAATTAATAAATTGTCTCTTGTAATTTCAAAGGAAAGTTTTGAAGCTCTAAAAAATCTTTAATCTTTGTTTAAAAGAGTAATACATGAGAAAATTTAATTGCATATTAATTTAAAACAAATTTCAAATTTATATATAAGGATATGTAATATTTGATGTCTTGTCTTTTTGATATTTTCAAAATTGTTACAATGTACCCACAGTACATTTTGTAATTAGGTAATATGTTCTGAAGTAAGAGATCAGTAATTTCAGTTATTCTTCTTTTACTATAGCCACATGTACCTTGGTGGATCCTGATAAGTGCTCAAAATTTTTTGGCCACTGTAGGAGACGCTGTTTTCCAAACGAAAAGCAAATTGATATATGTTTGTCACCAAGCAAGATTTGCTGCGCTGAGAGGGAGTATGAAGATTAATCTTGGAAAGGAAGATGTACCTCTGGCCAAAGAAGCCATGTGCAGAGCTATATAGGAAGTAATTAGAACTTCTGTAATAAATAAACACATAAACCAATGTTGCTATCTTCCCTGGCAGATGCTAACTATGTACTCAGTGACATGAGGTAGCATCTTTCTTATTTTCTCTAAGCTAGAGGTTTTGGTAGAGGCATATCATGGGTACAGTGTTTGCTCCAATTCAGGACCACTGTTGATTTGTGGTGGTTCAACTAAACTTAAACAATTGGACATTTCCCAAGTTAACCATGACCTCATTGGGGATTTGATTCATAAAAATTCATACCCATAGGCTTATCAATTAACCTTGATGCCATCATCATGTTATTGATGTTAAGTGACAGGACACCTAAATAATGAGATGAATGCATAAGTTACAACAGACCATGGAGATACTTGTTTGCCTTTCCTCTCTACTCTCAAGTTTCTGCTCATTCAAAAAGGCATATTAATTGAACACCGTCTAATACTACTATTACCAAATTGGGCTTAAATACAATTTGAACTTTGGCTATAGAATTTAGACTCAAAATATAAGCGCAGTATTTTCTTACTTAGTTCTGGACATCATAGGAAATGCATAAAGTTCTGTTATTTCAGCCTCAATATAAGCACTAGACAACACAAATAGTCTCTGTAATGCTAAAGTTAAGGAAGAAACAGAGATGAACATTTGTTTTTCAGTTACAAACAAAGGGTAAATTAACCCTTTACCAATATTCTACCAGGTTCCCAAACATATTTGTTATATGTCATGTTCTTTTAAACTCATTTAATTACTAGCACAAGATATTTATTTATTTATTTATTTATTTATTTATTTATTATATCTGGTGAGGCTTGTTGGGAACTACCCTGCCTGGTTTCAGAAGCCATACCCCCCCATGGCTAAGGCTGAGTAAAAGACCTTGGAACCATAAGCCAATGAGGAGACAAAGCTTATCTTCCCGCAGCGGCTCTGCCTCTGCCCCCTTTACTTCACCCTGCTTGACCACAGTGGACGACTGTTTAGCCAATGATGGGTAAGATTCCTCAACAGAGGGACAACTTAAGCCAGGCGTGGTCAGGATGGAGCCATCAGGGAAGGACTTGGGGGACTATAGAAAAAGGGGGTGATGGACCCTTACCCCTCAGCTTTGACATGGCCTGAGTCCTCATTCTGTCTGTAAGAAGTCTCCTAATCCTTTGGTTGCTTGCATCCCCCACCTGACTTAAGCCTGAAGCAATGCTGGAGGTGGGTGCAGCCCTGTGCTGGAAAGGGCAGGTTCCCTGGGGCGATCAGGCCTAAGAAAGAATGCATAAAATCCTGTGAAACCTGCTTTGCTAACACCCGCAATTTAAATGACAAGGGTCCAAGCATAGAATGAGTTTGTTTCCCCAAAGTTTTATGCCCTTTAGCTATCTGACCCTAACTCAGAATAATCCCTCATAGCTCTTTGAGTGTTATCTATTGTTTGGTCATTACTGCCTGACAACGATTGAGCTTTATGTATACTCCCTGCATTCCTATGCAAATTGTACCCAATAAAAGCCCACTGAGGACCGGGCTCAAGGCGCTTCTCCTTTGAGAGATCAGCTACCTTTCCTCCCCAAGCAGATCATGTCTTGGTAGACTTAATCTCATCTGTGGCAGGTCGGGGGAGGCTCTGTGGGTGGAGCCCCTCACAGAAGCTAATGAAAATTTCCACCTTAAAAGTTTACACCTGGACAGGCATCATATATGGCCACCAGAGATGTATGTGAAGTGTATCTTAAAAATATGTTTAATTCATGTGGAATGTAGAAGTTAGAGGCAAGGAGGATAGCCAAAGTCTACACTTCAGCATGGGCAAGAATCAGATCTGAGGATCAAATTTAAGAATTTCAGAAGAGGGGAAAAAAGCTCCAGATGGGAGGAACAAGTTGAAAACCTTGAATGCAATAAGACATAAGGCAAAATAATTCAGGATTTACATTAGCATTTTGAGAAAAGGAATTTTTGAGGGTGGGGGTGGCTCCAATTTAAATTGAAGCAACTAAATGGTGAAATCAGAACTCATGGAAAATTTTACAACAAACTAGGTGACAAGATATCCCCACATACATTATTATATAGATGGGAGGAGAAAAATTAAGAGCTTACAGGTCTTTGTGGAATATGCATCGTGTGGCGGAAATTAGATAAAGAAAAGCGACCTTAAGGAAGAGTGGGTATGAGAATGGAAAATCCCCAGAGTGTCAGCCTCAGTCAGGGGGAGGATAGCATGCCAATTTGATTACAGCAGCTACAACTGGGAGGGATTTTCTACTCTAACAGTGGGTAAGTGTAGTGATAATAGGTAATGACTGACAGGGCTGAGGTAGTCTATTCCTCTGAACTCCTGAAAATAACAAGATCCGGCTCCTACTAAAGAAAACACTGCTGGGAGTGGGGGAAAACTGACCAGGATTAGGAAAATAGTAAAGGGAAACAATTTTTGCCCAGGCTTACAGTCAGTGACCAATCCATGTCCAGAATGATCATTTCTCAATATCCCAATTGAGTGTGTTAATTAGGAACAAAGAACAATGTAAAAAATGTCCAGTCCTAGAGCTCTCTGATCAAGGTATTGATGACTTGATGTACTTATTCAATATATTGTATTTCAGCATGCTATGGCTTTTGTAGATGCCCCTTCCACAGCTAGAGTTCAAGCAAATTATGAGTTTAGGAAGTGTTATATCCTTTTCCTTTATCTCTCCTCAAATGCCTAACAGGCTTATAGTCATAGTAGGAATTAATCAATAAATGTTGGAAAATAATAAAACATTTATCTGAGAGATTATCTCAGGCTTAAACAGGCAACATTTTATTAGAAATTTTATGGTTTTGAATTCATTTCAGTGGGGGAGAGGGCTCCACCCTCAGCCCCACCCCCCCGGCCACCATAGATGAGAATAAGTCTACCAAGACATGATGTGCTTGGGGAGGAAAGGTGGCCAATCTCTCAAAAGCCTTTTCCTCAATAGGCTTTTATTAGGTTTATTTTATACGGGAATACAAGTAAAGCTCATTAATCATTGTCAAGCAGTAAGGATCAAACAATAGATAACATACAAAGAGCTCTGAGGGCTTATTCTTAGTCAGGGTCTGTCAGCTAAAGGGCTACAAAACTTTGGGAAACAAACTCATTTCCTGCTCAGACCCTTATCATTTAACTGAGAGCATTCTTGGCAAAGCAGATTTCACAGGATTTTATATATCCTTTCTTAGGCCTGATCACCTGGGGAACCCACCCCCCACCCCTTTCCAGCACAGGGCTGCACTGTGCTCTGTCATTGTTTCAAGCTTAAGTCAGGCAGAGTCAGCAAGGCAGCCAAGAGATTAGGAGACTTCTTGCAGACAGAATGAGGACTCAAGCTATGTCAGGATAGCTGAGGGGTGAGGGTCCACCACTCCCTTTTGCTGTAGCCCCCCAAGTCCTTCCTTGGGGCCTCCACCTGATTGTGCCTGTCTTAGGTTGTTCCCTCCTTGGGGAATCTTACCCACCATTGGCTAACCAATCAAGCATTGGGGGCCAGTTATGGATGAAGTAAAAGGAGCATAAGCGGCACTGCTGCCAGGGAGATAAGCCTTGTCTCCTAGTGGCTTAAGGTCTGAAGGTCGCTCACTCAGCCTTAGCCATGGTGGGGCTACAGCTCCTGAAAGCAGTCAGGGTGGTTCCCAACAGTACTGAGCTAAGAAACTGAGATTTCTGGAGGAAGGCATTTGCAGTTTCAATACTAGAGGGTTTACTACTGACTTATGCAATCCTGGACAAGTTACTAAGGTAGCTATCAGTTTGCTCATCTATAAATATTAATGAAAATATTTTATCATTAAATAAATAAAAACAGAACCTATTAAAAATAGAATGTATTAAAATAACAGAACCTATTATCTATATTATTTCAGTCTTCCAAGTGGGAATTTTAATGTTTATCCATGTGTCTCTCTACTATTTGAAGTGGTCTTTATATACACATCATACAAAACATTATTTTTTTCTTATTTCTTTTATTCTAATACTCCAAGAATACTTCCCTTTCATGGTAATAAGAGTAGATATGATGAAAAATAACTAAATTATTGATTCATTTTGAAGGTATAGCCAAAAGAATTTCTGGGGACAGAAAATGAGAATGTGACTTGCATCCTTGCAAGCCAGAGATGATCGAAGTTTTCATGTTTAGGTAATTGTAAAAATAGAGTTTCCACTAAATGAGTAGGGAAAACTGTGGGAAGTACAAGTTCAGCAACAGTGTGCCTGTTGGGAGCTCAGTTGGGCATCTTAAATTAGATATTTAATAGCAAATGTCAAATAGACAGTTGAATATTTGTCTGAAGTTCAAAAGAAAGGTTATGGGATGGGGATTAAAAGCTTGGAATTGCCAACTTCTAGATAACATTTAAAACTATGAAATTGACTGAGATCTCTGTGGAAATGTATATTTATAAAATTTCTAAGATTAGTCTTATATCCCTGGGTGTAATAAAATTCAAAGATTGATGACATGAGAAACCAATATGAAACTAGTAAGTGACAAGAAACTTAGGATTCAACTAAGTTATGTGGTACCCTGAAACTCTACTTAAAAGCAGTATCTATTATTGCTAAAAAGCCAAGTAAAATAAAGACAAAAAATGACCATTTAATTATAATTAGCATGTGAAAGTGCTTACAGACCATTACTAGAACAATTTCAGAAGAGTGAAAGAGGTGCACACCTAGTTCATGGGAGACTAAGAAGCTAGAAATTTAAGGAAAAATGGGAAATTATTTTGAAGAGATGGGCAACACATGGAACAAAAGAAATGATGTGGTAGCTAGAGGTCAAAATGAGGTTGAGAGAATTTCTTTTCAATACTCATAAATGGAAAATTTAAGACATGAAAAGATTTAGTGAAGAAGAAAAAAATGTATCATTAACTAGGCAAGAAGGATGGATCTAAAGCAAAAATGGATATGTTATAATTTTCTGGGCTCATGGGGGCTCAAAGAACTCATCTAGACCTTTGAATTGAGGCAATTCCCACTAGCAAAACTGGAGAATGATAATTATGGAAGTTGAGGAAGTTCTTTACTGATTGCCAAAATGTTCTCAGTAAAGTAGAAAGTCGGGTCTTGAGCTAAGATTTAGAAAGTAGGTAAAGCTACTCCCCAGCTACTTATACCTCAGTGTTAATATAATTTTATTTGAACCCTGGTATCTTCAAAGGTAAGGAGAGAGCATGAAATAATTTTCTAAAAGAGTAGAAGAGTGGAGGAATTAGAAACACAGTACGATTGCCAGAGAGCAGTAAGGATTCCCTGAAATTAATGACAGTGAATTTATTGTGAAAGCAGCCCGTGTGTGTGTGTTCTCTCATCATGTGGGAGGATGGACAGGGTGTAAACTGAGGAAGGGCTGGCTCACTGTGAAATCTGGAAGTCAGTCGCTGATTGTTCAATCTTTCGCCCGGAGCTCAAATAAAATTACATTGACATTGAGATATAAGTAACTGGGGAGATCTCTCTAATGGTAGTACAGCTGTAAATATTCAGCTATAATAACTATAGGAATGTTTATTTAATTTTCTATTAGTTTAATTTTTCTATTTAGTCACTGGACCATCCAATCAAACACTGTTTCTACTATGTACATAAGTTTCTATTACGTACATAAGTATCTACTATGTACTTCACTACACAAAACACTGGTGATTTAATAGCAAACAATAAATCCAATGTTAACATAGAGAAGATACTCAAGTGAGCATGTATGGAGAAGGATGAGTGAAAACACATAAAGTAGGGATCATGTAAGTAATTATTTATTTTTAATTATACTAAGTGATATTAAAGAGAATCAGCTGGCATGATGACATGACCTGTATATACTAAGGCTACCATATCAAAATACCAGAGTAGAAGGTTTAAACAGCAGAAAATTACTCCTCACAAATTTGGAGGCTGGAAGGCCAAGATAAAGGTGTGGATAGCCTTGGATTCTCCTGAGGCCTTTCTAGTTAGCTTTGTAGATATGTGTCTTCTTGCTATAATCTCATGAGATCTTGTCTCTGTGTGTGCACATCCCTGGTGTCTCTTCCTCTTCTTACAATGACAGCAGCCCTTTTAGATTAGGGCCCCATATTTATGAACTCATGTAAACTTATATACCTCTGTAAAGGCCCCATCTCTAAATACAGTCACATTGGGAGTTGGGGCTTCAACAGAAAAAATTTAGGACACAAATCAGTCCATAATAAGAATTGAAAGAATATTGAATAAAAATTGCCCCTGTGAAATCAGGATATAATTTTCCAAAGAAATGAAGTTTAAGCTCTGCTTTAAAATGTGCAGAATGCAAATGTCCCATTCCTGATGCAAAATTAGGGAGCAATCCCTAAGACCACCTTCAATCATGATACCAATTGTAAGTTCAGGTATTTCAAAACCACGCTCAGCTTTGATTATTCTCTAGATAGATGTACTGAACTCACTGAAAGCTGTTGTATTCATAATAATAATTTATTATAGTAAAATACTGTGTTGGCTAAAAAGTTTCTTTGAATTTTTTGTTTTGTAAGATGGCTCTAATAGTGCTTAGTTGTTTTTAACTTCATTCAAAAGAATTCTGTTAGATTATACTGTGACAGCTGTCATATCAGCATGCATTAAAAAAAACAAACAAAACTGATTGCCGTGGCTGGTGTAGCTCAGTGGACTGAGCATGGGCCTGTGAACTAAAGGATCACAGTTCGATTCCCAGTCAGGGCACATGCCGAGGTTGCAGGACAGTTCCCAGCAGGGGACACACAAGAGGCAACCATACATTGATATTTCTCTCCCTCTCTCCTTCCCTTCCTCTCTAAAGATAAATAAATAAAATCTTTAAAAAAATTAAAAAAATAAAGATAAATAAATAAAATGTAAAAAATAAACATCAAAATTGGTTAATTTTTGTGGTCATTTTAATATCTAAAATGGAAGAAAATACACATTTTCAACATATTATGCTTTATTATTTCAAGAAAAGTAAAAATGCAACTGAAATGCAAAAAAAAAAAAAAAAATGCATGCTGTGATGTCAAAGATGGTTTGTAAACTTTCATGCTGGAGACTTCTCACTGGATAATGCTCCGGGGTCGGGCAGACCAGCTGAAGGTGATAGTGATCAAATTGAGACATTAATAGAGAACAATCAACATTCTACCACATGAGACATAGCTGACACACTCAAAATATCAAAATCAATAAAGTTACTGGTGAAAATGAAAAATATGCCTTTTAGTTTATGGAAAAAAACCTCTCAAACTTGTTGGCCAACCCAATATGTAACTTAAATTTAGCCAACATAAAAGACACGTGGGGCAGAGTCCAGGAAAAGTTCAAGTGTGGAGCTTCCAGTTATTTTTTTTCTCAGTACAGTCAGCAACACTGTTACTTTTCCTAACAACAACATGTGACAATACACGTGGAGTACTACCAACCGGGAAAGATTATCCGAGCTCCAGTGACCAAGGATTTTATTGGGGTTTCCTCCTGTAGGTATGGTTGACTCTCCACTTGGCTGATCTCAGTCTCCAGCCCCTCTGGAGTCTGAGTTGATGCTGCGTAACCCACGCTCTCACTTTAAATCACACGGCAAGGCTACCTGGTGTGACTCAGCATTCCCATAGAAAGAAAGACACTGCTACCAGGCATGACATTCTAAAGGCTCAGAGAAGCCAGAGCACAGGCTAGGCCTCTCTCAAAGCAGTGTTAAATTTTTTACAAGACAACTGGTGAGTGACCACTGAGTTCCGAAGTCCGTATTTTACATTAGAAAAACTGAGAAAGGGAGAATGACAAAATAATAAAGCTTGGTTGTGATGGAATTTCGAAAAGAACCAGGGATCTTGAACCATTCTTCTCTGCTATTCTTCGATCACAGCGTTGTCTCTGAAGGGAATCCCCACAACGGTATAAGCAGCTTTCTCAGGAAAAATTTAAGCCCAGGAAAATGGGATGATACCTAGAAAGTGCTGAAAGAAAAAGAATGCCAACCCAGAATACTCTAATCTAGGAAACCTGTCCTTCAGAAATGGAGAGATGAAAACCCTCTCAAACAAAAACTGAGGGAGATTATCACCACTATACCCACCTTGCAAGTACTAAAAGGAGTTATTTAATCTGAATTGAAAGGATAGAATTTAGTAACATGAAAACGTATGAAAATATACAACACCTGGTAAAAATATGTATATAGTCAATTCATAATACTGTAATACCATAATATGGTGGTACATAAACCATTTACCTCAAGTATAAAGATTAAAGGACAGAAATAATAAAAATAACTATAGATACAATAATTAGTTAATAAATACATAATATAAAAAGAGGTAAATTATAATATCAAAAAGATAAAAGCAGGAGGGAATAGAATAGAATTTTTATATATGATTGAGTTATCAGCAGAAAATGTTTTATGTAAGTCTCATAGTAATTACAAAGCTAAACCTACACTTGATACACAAAATATAAGAATCAAAGCAAACCACTACAGAAAAATCATACCAAAAGTTAGGAGATGCAGCTAAAAGCAGTATGATACCAGCAGAAAAACAGACACATAGAACAATGGAACTAATAGACAGCCCAGAGAAAAACTCCCACATATATAACAAATAGTTGACAAAGAAACCAAGAATACTCACTGGGGAAAAGATGGTCCCTCCAATAAACTGAGCTGGGAAAACTGTAAAATCACATGCTGAAAAATGAAATTGAATCCCTATCACGTTATACAATTAACTCAATGTGGATTAAAGACCTAAACCTAAGACCTGAAACTATAAAACTTCTAGAATAAAAAATAGGGGGAAACTTCTTTATATTGGAGTTGGCAATAATTTTTTTATATGATACCAAAAACACAAGCAACAAAAGCAAAATAAATAAGTGGGACAACATCAAACCGAAAACTACTGAACAACAAAAGAAATCAAAAATGAAAAGGCAAACTATGGAATGAAGAAATATTTACAAATAATCTGTATGATAAAAGGTTAATATCCAAATATATAAGGAATGTATGCAACTCAATTAAAAAAATTAAAAATGGGAAAAAGCATTGAATAGACATTGGCCCAAAGAAGACACTTGAATGACCAACACATACATGAAAATGTGTGCAATGTCACTAATTATCAAGAAATGCAAGTCAAAATTGATGAGATATTACCTCACAGCCACTGAAATAACTATTACCAAAAAGACAAGAGCTAAGGAGAGCTGGCAAATACGGGAGAAAAAGGCACCCTCGTGCACTGTTGGTGGGACTGTAAACTGGTGCAGCTGCTATGGAAAACAGCATGGTGGTTCTTCAAAAAATTAAAAATTTAAGTACCATATGACCCAATAATCCCACTTCTGGGTACATAGTCAAAGAAAATGGAAATAGGATCTCAAAGACATAACTGCACTACCGTGTTTATAGCAGCATTGTTCACCATCCTCACGGTAAGGAAACAACCCACATGTTCATCTGCAGAAACATCGATAAAGAAGATGTGATTGAGATATATTTTTCCTTTATTTACTTTTTGTCATGCCTTGTGCTAGGGGCTGAGGATCCAGTGTGTATCTTACTACCTAGCAGGTAGTAAAGGCATCAACTTTACGTGCAACAGGAGCATGAGGGCTAGAAACTAGGGAACTGGGTGCAAAGTTGGTGCACAATTGAGTCCTTATGTGAGCAGGGGATAGGGTGGAAACAAAGAGCGTCTTGGGCAGAAAAAGAGACCTGAAAGATGAAAAGTAGTTATCTCAAGTTTATGGTTGCCCAGGAGAAAGTACCAGGAAGAAGGGAAAGTCACATCCAATGCCAAGGAGATGAGAGAGAGCATGAGAACCTGAAAATTACATCAAGGCTGGGCAATTGATGGTGGCTGGATGGCTGGACCAGGAGGTCTTGAGAACCACAAGAAAAGAGCAAAGAGTTCCCTAAAGGGAACTAAGAAACCATGGAAGAATGGCTGTGCTCACCATGTATACGGATTATCATATCTATGAGAGGGGAGTCCCCAAATACCCAGAATTATCTCCTGGAGAGTGGGCCCCTTGTCTAGGCTTTACCCACTAGGTGAGTGTTCTAGGAGCCCATCTGTATCAGTGTACCAGCTGGCATTGTGAGAGGCTGCGCTCAGCTTCAGTGAATTTTTTTTGATGATTTTAATCACATTTGCCCATTTCATGATGGGTGATTTATAAGCACACCTACCTACACCATGCTGAATGTCCATCAGTTTTTGACCAAAAATGGCATGACTCCCATGCCCCACCCTCCCTATTCATGTGATCTCTCCTTGATCAACTTGATCAATGTTTTTTTTTTTGTTGTTTCTCCAATGAAAAAAGTCCTCAAAAGGAAATATTTTTCTGATGTGAGGAGGTGAAACAAAAAACAGTAGAAGCACTAAAAGGCATCAAAATTGATGAATTCAAAACCTGCTTTGAGCAATGGAAAAAAAAAAAAACATCTCAATGGGTGTATTGCATCAACTGTAGAGTATTTTGGAGGTGACTGAATTTTAAACATGTAAGAATAAATACACAATTTTTTATAAATAAATTTTGGGTTTTTTGGTTTCCTCCTAGTGTATAGATTATTTATTTATATATGTAGATATATATGTATACAATAGATTATTTTTGGTCAAAAGAAAGAAGGCAGTTTTGTCATTTGCAACAACATGGATAGACCTTGAGGGCATTATGCTAGGTTAAATATCGGGCAGAAAAGAACCAATACTGTATGATGTCATTTCTATGTGAAATCTAACGAAGCTGAACCAATAGAAACCAAGAGTGGAATGGAAGTTGCCAGGAGCCGGGCGGTGAGGTAAATGGAGTGATGTTTGTTGTAAAGTACAAATTTCCTATTATAAAATGAATGTTTTGGAGACCCAATGCACACTACAGTGACTATGGTTAATAATACTATATTATATACTTGAAAATTGCTAAGACAGATCTTAAATATTCTCACCAAAAAAATGGTAATTATGTGAAGTGTCGGAGGAGTTTACTAGCGCTATTGTAATCATTTCACAATGTATATTTGTGTCTCAAACCATCATGTTTTATACCTTAAACTTACACAAAGTTATTTTTGAAATATATCTCAATAAAGCTGGGAAAAAATTGCAGGTTGGTGGTGGGTTGGAAGCAAACCCTGTGGATATGCTCATGCTGCTGCTAAGCCTTGAAATCTAGATGCCTCCTCTTACCCTTCACGCCTTTCACTGCTGCATCTCATCAATCCTCCCTGACTTCTAGTAAGACATGAAAGAAGAATGAAAGGACCAAAAAATCATTGCTTATCACAAAAATATAAAAGCATTAATACTGTCTCTGCAGATATTTAAAATAACACAAATTAAATAACCCCATGCCAACACATTTGGAAATTTATTAAATTGATATATTCATTTTAAAATACAACATAAAGCTGAGGGGAAAGATTAAAAACAATTAGAAATAATGGTATAAATATTAAATAAATAGGATCATTGTTAAAATTCTTCTCAAAAGGAAATCCCATAACTAGATAGCTTTGATGGTGAGTTCCACAAAATGTTTAAAAAATAAAAATCTCTAGTACTGCTCAAAATCATTTAAAAAAAAAAAGAAAATGGGAGAGTGTGATCTCCAATTCAATTAAGGAGACTAGAATTTTGTAAGAAATAATGCACAAATTTGAAGTTAGTTTTTGGAAATAACGTTTTCTTACATGGCAATTCTTGGCATCTAGTGTGAGGAGTATCTCGAGTACAGCAATAACCTTCTAGCAGAGCTGCTCCTGCAGTGTGCAGGATCCCGGGAAATATTTCTTACATAATGCCTGTTTATATGATTATTCGGTGTAAAGTAACACAAAACCCATGTGTCTATGTGAAGTGCAGCTGTGTATCAATGAAGACTTATAGTAGTGAGTAGAGAAGACCAGTCTTCTGTATTTGCTATTGTCCAATCAGTGCACGTGAAGACCACGCACAGTGTTCAGGAAACATCACTTCACAGCCTTTATTGTCAAATACCTGTTCCTCATGAATTTCATGTCTCCCATGCACATACAAGAGACAGGTCTGCATAGTGTCATGATTCTTTAGAACCTATTTTTATTAAAATAATGAATCTTATCATGATGCTGTGTCACCCATTTTGCTGCCACTGAATGCTGACTTCCAGTGACTCTCCCAAATGTTATTGTGTGTTTTTGGTGGAGCAGTCCACTCGCCAGGCCTCCTGCTAACCAGGGCCTCACTATGGGGTCCCTAGGAAGATCTTCAGGCATGAAACCCAGAGCTCCCTAAGACATCTGGTCAGCACTGGGCACTGGGAGGTTGGGGGAGGCTGGAGAGTCTAAAGACACTGGAGAAAAAGAAGCAGCACCAGGGCCTACTCAGATACAGCCAAGGCTTGGGGCACCTCGCTCAGGTGGTTCTTCCAGCTTTAAATGGTCCAGAGAACTCCAAAAAATTCTGGGAAGGTACTCCAAAGTACAGAGGTGGTGAGGAAGTGCCCTGCATTCCTCTTTAAAGAATGGGAAATGCAATATGATTATGAAAAATTCATCATTGTATCCACTTATACTTTTCTAATTCCCAGTGAGTTACATACTTTGGATAAGTTTACTGGACTTTTGTATTTCTTCTTTTATGACTCCCTTTTTCATCACCACCTCTTAATTTTATGCAGGACTTCATATGTTTTAAATACTTTTGTTCTTGTTCTTTATGTACATATATATTTTTCAATCTGTGGCTATTATATGTTGTAAATATTTTATTCAAACTAAGTTTTTTATTCATAAAGAAATTATAAAATTTTAGACAGTTCATTAATATCATTTTTTGTATGGCTTTTACATCTTTTTTCTTGCTTAGAAAGGCATTCCCTGTGATAAGATTATAAAGTATTTTTATGTATTTTTCATAATTTTATATACAAATATTTTCATTACATCTTATATACACATACATATATATACATGCATATACAAAATGTACAGGCATATATATCCCATTTGATTATTCTTACTTTAAAGTATATAATATAATTTATCAGAAATTATTATATGTTAGGAGACATGGGTTTCTGAACATTTTTCCTGATAGTTTGCAAATCTCATAATAATTTGTAGATATGTGATATTTTCTACATTGATTTGAGATGCTAATGAAAAACTGAACTTATACATGTGAGCCTATTGACACATTTAATTATATTTTTTAAAAATACTATTCTCTTTTTATTCCTTTAACTTTGCAGTATGTTACACCTGGTAAGGTACATCCTTCTTCATGCTGGTTTTGAGGTTAATCTTTATGAGATGCCTTAGATTCCATCTTTTCTACTGGCAGAAATGAATGACACAACTCGGATATCACAGAGAGTCTCACTTCCTTTCATTCTTAAAGAAGTTTTTTCTTTTGAAGAAAAAAGACTTTGTTATTGCACTTTTGTGAAATGATTTACCTAATGAATACCAGGTTAAGTGATGTGTGATATGATTTCTTAAACTATTTAACAAGCTTGACAAACTTATCATAGAAAATTTAAAAAAATTCTTTTTGAAAACCATTTTAGCAAATTAGTTATCTCAATTATTTAATACTAATGTCATATATAATTTTCTAGCATTTTACACTTACAAATATTTTTACCTATGTTTATATTTTAAGCAACGAAAGAATTTGGAACAAAAGAAAGTTTTCACTGGGAATATTTCAAGATAATTTAATCAAAGCCTCATTACATAGTATATAACATGGTCAAGATGAAACGTTGGATTCAATTATCATTTATTAGCTAGACCCAACTGAGTGCAGTACTTGATCTCTTTATGTCTCAGCATCCACAAGTTGGAAATAATAATTATACCTTCCTTATAGGATGTTATAAGAATTAAAGGAGTTACTGTATAATGAAGTGTTCAAAACAGGGCCTACACAGGAAGTGATCAACAAATGTCGGCAATTATTATTCAACAACAAAGGATGTAAAACCCAGATAGGTGAATTGACCAAAACGATTCTTTGCAAGTCAGGAGCGTAGAGAAAAGATATCAGGTACTGTAACTTCTGTACAAGCATTCTTCCCAGATGAGGCTACTGTACAAGCATTCTTCCCAGATGAGGCTACATTCCATGAAAGAAGCCTACAGTGAAGTGAAAAGTCTAAGAAGATGGGGGGGGGCGCTTTATTCTCATGTTAATTTCCCCTTTAATCTGTTTCTGTAACCCCTTGGAGCAGCCAGCATAAGCAGCCTTTGCAACGTGACCAATGTGCTGAGTGAGAAATATGCCCCCCAAAAGGCTTGGCTGAGCACCAAAATGTTAATTGCACTCTTTGGACTGAAGGTCACATTGAATCTAAAACTATCCACCTTCACTCTGAACTTACTCCAAGAGGGAGAACAGTTCAGAGGACCCAATTCCATTTTTGCAAATTTATTGCAGGCAGAGACTGGTCAACAGTTTCCTATATAACAGTTACTGAATAATCTAGCAGTGTTCCAATCTGTTGGTTCAGTAATTAAGCATAACAAAGTTTGTTACACTTTTTATCATTAAAAAAAATTATTTATGTATTTTTAGAGAGAAGAGAAGGGAGGGAGAAAGAGAGGGAAAGAAATACTAATGTGTGGTTGCCTCTCACACACCCCCAGCTGGGGACCTGACCTGCAACCAGGCATGTGCCCTGACTGGAAATCAAACCACTGATCCTTTGGTTCCCAGGCGGGTACTCAATCCACTGAGTCACACCATCCAGCACACATTTTTTAAATCTTTATAAAGAAACTTAACTTGCTCTTTAAAAGCAGAGAAATCTAATGCCTTTAAATTGAGCATTTCATTATTACTTCTCTTTGATGGACCATGGCAACCACCATTTCCAATAATCTTATTTTAAAAAAAAAGCACTCAAAGCAAAGCCACATTTACCTTGAATCTTCTGTAAAACATCCTTTTCATATAACCATAACTAAAATATCTCCTACAGACACTATCCAAATAATTCATTCTCTTATTAAAATGGCTTACTATTTATTGATGGTGCCATCATTTGGCATCTTATAAATATGATAAAACACACATAATTTATCTGTGTGTGTTTGTGTATTTATTCCCTGTGCAAATCTTTTATACCTATGGTGTCTCTAAGATCTACGTTGCCTATGACAGAAGCAAAGAAGTATTTATTTCAGTAAGAGTGGAGAAGGTTTTGATAATGACCATGATCAGAGGAGAAAACATGGTCTGGTGGCAAAAGAATAAATTAGGAGACAAGAATTTCTGCTACTTTTAAAATTCAGTAATTTATTTGCTATTTATAACTTAAACAGAAAAATAAAAGATTAAATGAACATATTTATTCTCCTTGGACCTCCTGCAGAAAATTCCCACTACTATGGAATTTTTGAGACAGCTGGTTATTAAAAATCCTAACAACTCACTGGGGGTATCTCATGCCCTTTACATTCCCAAGATAAAAGAAAAGCAAAGGTCAGCACTTTCGCCCCGGGCTCTGCTGAACAGGAATGCCAACTTTTGATAAACGTGAATGACTGTATTCATACCACTGCAGGAAAGGAAATATAAAAAGATACACTTTCTACCTTCCTCTTACTACATGACTCCATAGCTGCTGATTTGACCGACTCTCTTCAATGAAGAAGATTCTGGTTGTTCTCTTCGTTTTATTTTTCTTTCCGGCCCTGTTGCCACAAGGTAAAATGGAAATATTATTTGAGTAGGTGAAATATCTTTCTGGAGAGAGAGGTCTGGGTTGATATCAACTGGAAACAGCGATGTGACTGAATTAGCAAGGGAGGGTTTGTAACGGTCCCAGGAGTAATTCATAAAGGAGGGACTTGAGATCTTACTAAAAACTAAGGCCCCAGGTCAAACCTCTAATTGTGCATGACAGTGTAAGTAATTGCTCAAATGCTTTCTTCTCAGTATGGGCTATCTGTCCAGAAAGACAAGCTAGATAGAATATCAAAGCATAATCATCCAGTTCCTTGAGAAATAATGGGGCATTGTGTGTAATAAGGCAACAGTGAGTTTTCCGCTAACAAGAATAATAGGTTTGGCTGCATTCTGTTGCATAATTCATCGATACTTTGATAATTTTCATTTTTTTAAAATTTGGTATTTTCAACTTATTTAGAGCCTAAAAACAAAATGGCTCTATTACCTCAGGTCCAATTACATAGCAATTAATATTAATCAGATAATAAAATGAACATGGCCATTGACTGACTGATACCCACATTCAGATTGGTTTTTTACCACCTATTGGCTGTGTAAATCTGTTAGGTTATTTCTATTCCTTCTGCATCAATTTTCACGTCCATGAATTAAGTATAGTAATTAAGCCTACCTCATAGAATTATCATGAGGATTAATAGTGTGTAAATATCCAGAGTGTCTAATGTAGACTACAGGATATATGAGGCTTTTTCTAAATGTTACAACTACTTTTACATTGTACTGAAATATCAGAAAGAAATGTAACCACATAGTGCCTCATTTGGGAGGAAGAAAGTCTTCTTTGACAACTGGTATAGGTTGTGCTGACAACTGGTGATGGTTAAGGCAATATTTTCCCTGTTGAATTCCATGTGCTTGGGGTATGTACTCTCCTTTGTAAACTATTTGTACTTACCACCCTTAGGAGGGATTAGCAGCCAAAAGAGTGTGCTTTGCTGGAGGTCATTAAGTGAACTGTTTTCACCCATTTCAGGTTATTCGAAATAAGGAAAACATGTTTCTTGTGTGTGCAAGAACGCTGTTGAAACGCATACCCAAAGAAATCATTCCACTAACCTTAGAAACAAAACAAAATAACCCAAACACAACTCCAGGGACTTCTAATTCAGTAGTGGCCTAGAACTGCAGCACTTTGCTATTTGAACCCCAGTTTCATGTCTTAGCAGCACAGCTGAAAGCAAGTGCTCTAAAAATAAGTCTAGCTTTGAGTAAATTTTAAAAATCAAATGCTTAAATATTTTTGATAAAAGAGTCAAATGGTTTATATTATTTCATAATTCAAATAAATTATCTCAGATGGAAATTATGAGGATTATTACTGAATACAGCCTTCTAAATTTAGGGAAAAAAAATTGAATTAGAGCCTGGTTTTGTTTTTACTAATACCAAACAAGAGATTTTCTTAAAGTAGAGAAGACTAGTATATAAGACAATCATATTTGGATAATAAAATATTAACTCCAGTTATGTTGTAATGATTTACATATGGCCCTTTTGTTCTGTGGTTGTGGAAAAAATATTGTGAAAACCTTTACGACATTTTCCGTATCTTCAGAAACATGAGACTGGTGTGTATGCGTGGTCTCATCTAAAAGCTGAAACACTAGCAATTCCTTCTTATGCATAAATATGTATTTTTATATGATACAATAGCTATTAGCTAGAGAGAAGATATTTGTTGATTTTGTTACTAGTGGGAAAAATGCTAATTTAGAATTCCCACTTAAATAATGCTATTCTTTTTTTCATACTGGTGCTTGACAGCTGTCATCTTCTATTATTTGTAAATTCCAATAAGTAATCATACATGCTTCATACCCCTCGTGTAGGACCCTGTAATTTCAGGATTCGTTTTTAAGCCAATGAGATGTCTTTTCTGTCTGGCATCAAAGGCATAAATAACACCTCTCCAGATAATACAAATAAGGAGACATTTTAATTTATAAAGTGCAACAGTGATATCACATGACCTAAATCATTTGGCAAGAAAAACTGTATAATTTGAGTTCAAATATTTTTCCCTATGAAGCCTAGTGGAGTTACCCAAAGTAACAAAGATTTTATGCTAACATGGATTCACCGAAAGCAGAGGGCATCAATATATTGAATCGTCAGGACTATCACATTTGGGTTATCTATGTTAAGATTCCAGGGAAAGAGGGAAGAACACTCTTCACATACCTTCTCAGCTGGTGCCTGCTCATTCGCCATTATGTTTAATGCTTTCACTTTGGGAGTCTCCCTCCCTGAGTGACCCATTTAAAAATGCAAACATTCTTGAAAAGTGAAGCATTAAGTTTTCTACCCACGGTATGAATGAGTTCATTAGTTGGTATGTTTTGTGATGATGTGGGCTTGAGTACTTTATATAGAGTAGAGGACTCAGAAAAGAAAACACGAGATGCCAAGTTCACCCCTCTCCACTGTATGTATGTAAGGGTGCTCAGGAACGGCATGTCTAGTGCTCCCAGAAACCCCTCTTCCCTGATTAACCTTGACCATTGTACATGTCAAAAACTACTCCTACCCCAGTGTCTGCTAGGATTCTCTTCATTCTTCCCATATGAAAGTGTCCTAAAGATAAGAACAAGATAGCAATTTAAACAACATGAACTTCCATTTTTGAATTCCAAAGCCAAAAATGTTGAAGTGTTTTATTCCCTTTGAATGAGAGGAAAAATAATCAGGTCAGCAAGTAGCCATAGTGATACATGACATCTGCTCTAAAGCACTCTGGTCTAACAATATCGATTTAGAAATTCTCATGGAAAACAGTTTTAGCCACTTACTTAACACAGCTCTAAGCTGTAGGGGAAAAAAACTGACAATGAAGCAGAAAATATCACAAAACTGTCATTTCCAGAAAAATAAATGACTTCTCAAATCTCTACTCCCAGGGAGAAAACTTAGCATATGCAGATGATATAATGATTTTCATGTCAATGACTGATTTATACCAAGTTCGGGATCCGAAGACACATATAATAGTTCAATGATTCATATGCTTTCCTTTCTTTTTAGCAGTGAAATGTGCCATGAAAGACACAGTTTTCTGTTTTTTCGAGAGAGGCAAATGTAGACCAGAGTGCCATGGTTCTGAAAACCAAATTGGTATCTGCACAAAACTCAATGCCAAGTGCTGTACGTGAAGACTGACATAAAAGCAGCCTCCCTGAAACACGACGCACAGTGAGTATAAGGCTTGGTAATAAATGAAACTGAATTATAATCTACTCTTAACACAGTACGTGTTGCTTTCTGGGTCACATGGCATCATTTGAGGAACTGGGTTCTCTCCTAAAGACCTGACTATAGCTGAGAATATTGAATATACAGCGTGGTTCTGTGGAAACAGGCCATCATTTTGGATACAAGTTCTCAATTAATTGGCAGCAAAATGCTAAATGATTCAAAACATTATTATCGGGAGTCTTCAATTCAAAGATATGCAAACTAATAGGTACAGGTCTCCAAATGTGGGAGGAGTTAAGAGAGACCAAAGAAATGAAACACGATTTTCAGAAGGTCATGGATCAAGGGACCTGATTCTCTGTGAGCAGGAAGCCCTAACACCAGTTGAACCCTTCAGTTTTACGTATTCGCCTTCTTAAACAGGGAACTTAAAAAAGAGATGATGTCTAGGATTAGGTTTGTGGCAATGAAAACAGGAAGCAGGGAGGTCTGATGAAACTGGAGGCGTCCCATAGCTAAGACCTGGAGAACGGGGGACAAAAATCTAGTCCGATCACTACAAGAAATAATTCTTGTTCACTAAAAACATCAGAAACTTGATTAATAGTTATATCTTTATATCTTATACTAACATATGGTTTTAAAATACTTTTAGACACAAATGTTTTTGATTGTCACAAAATTTCTATGAGATAACGCAGTGTTCATGAAATATATCAGGTAACTAAGCAAAGACTTATGTTTAAGGGCACGAACCCTGGAACCAAGTTACCAAGGTTGGAAGTCTGCAAAGCAATTGCTGTGTGATTGTTCTTAAATTAACCTGATTTGTTGAATAATGCTTAGAGAATTTGTGAGGCCATTTAGTTAATTAAGCAGTTATACATGACTAGAAAATAAGCTCCATTGTGCAATGAATACAATCAATTCAAACACAAATTTGAATACTTCCCTTATTTTGAAATCATTAGGGTAGCTGGAGAAAGAGGGTAAAGTAAATGCAGAGTCGAAAAAAAGAGGCCATGTCTGAAATTCAGGAGCAGACAGAGACAATGAAAACAGGCAGTTAGAGGTGTCTGATGACCTGTATCTTCGTGTTTAACTATCAGCGCTGAAAATGAGCTTAGGAGACAAACTTTTCATTAGCTTGATCTGGTAACAAAGTAATAAATGCTTAAATTGTTATTTCCTTTTATCTGTCCCTCTTTTCACATAAAACTTTCCACATTCACTGTAGCAACTAGGACTTTTATAAGGAGATAAAAAAGAAAATTCTATAACTCCTCAAGCTTGTATAATTTATTTTCAAACCAATTTTTCTTTGGGTTTATAATCCATATTAAGAAATACTCTTATAATCCATACTAGGAAATGGTCTAGGTATAACCTAGTATAACCTAGACCATTAATTTCAAAACATTTCATAAATAAAGACCTCTTTTATTCCTAACCACAGGCTAATAACTACAATTTATCAATCTAAAAAGTTTAAGGAACTATAATATGACCAGAAATAATCTGCATGTGCAAACACATAAACTCATATTTAGGTGGGCATAAAGATACTATGTACATAGGCAAATAGATGATAGATATATGTACATTAGGTGTATCATTCATTATTTTACAGACATTGTTTGTCTGTATTTGTATTCACCAACCACTTCCAATCGGTTTCCTACTAGATCCTGACCAAAAGAAAAAAAAATGGGTAACATTGGCATAGAGGGTTTTATAAGATGTCCATAAAATGAATACCTCTGAATAAAGCCATTGAGGCACATACATGAGTAAGTAATTTATAAATAAAAGGTTCCTTGTCTAATCTGCATTATTACGTAAGCCATCTGCACTAAGGGCCACTGACAGAGCAGACTTGTTCAAGCAGTCAGCCAAGCTTGCACTGTTCAGCTCTGAAGTCGGAACCCGAGCACATTACTGCAAGTTTCAAAAAGCCACAGCCACAACAGGAAGCCAGCGCTTAACTGGGGACTGGCCGCCTGCTGTGGAGTCAGAAACCTCTTGTCTATAGCAGCTGCTGAAGAACTAACTTATCAGTGTCAATTGTAATAAAAGAGACATAACTGATAGTGATTCTTCTGCTTCAGTCAGGTGGCCCATCTCTTTCTACCACAACTGAAATTTTATTTTCTGGGTGTTGAATGTTTGTACCATGTTAGTGGATACTCCAACAAGTTTCAGTAAATTTAGATATCAAATTAGAAAGCATTGAGATTTTATTCTCTTCTTTCTCAGGGGATTCCAAGGATCCTTTTGCTACATTGACTATACTGTCTTAGGCAACATTCAGTATAACATATTTTACTCAAAAAATTGAAAAAGCAAAACAATAAATTTATTGTCTGTTACCTACAAGCTCATTCATGGGCAGCAATTATGGATATTAGACAAATAAATTAAAAAAGAGCAACATACATTGGCCTTGCCAAACCTTCAATTTGATAATAAATTATTAAATGACTGAGCTAGCAAGTAAGAAGTTAAGAAAACATAAACCTTATAAATCATCAACTACTTTTCTTGGCATTTGGGAAGATTGAAATACATAAAAAATTATCCATCATATTAAGAGGGAGGAGGGGCCAAAAGTTCTCTGAGACCCTTTGATATAAATACGGATTCACTGATTACTTAGTTTTAATGACTTCTAGAAAGTAGACATACAAACTCTATTTTTTTTCACTTTCTAAAAATTTCAATTTAATCTCATACCAACTTCCACCAATTTTCTAACTTTGGAAATAAATTTTTAAAATTTCTGGTCATTCTAACTTTCATTCAGTTTTATAAAATTGAGAAGTTGAAATGTTGGATAACTACCACAGAATTGAACAACATTTAGCAAAACTTTCATTTTGAGAGTTGACTGCAACAATGAATCAGGGACTTTTTCAAGATATGTAGCCAGGTCTCATCCTGCAGGCTAAGGGAACAAAGAACAAATTTGACTTTGAGTCCCATTCAGCTGTTCTTGTCTTACTTGCTCCAGGGTGGGACAGATTTTTTTATCTGACAATATCTTTAATCATAAATAGCTCATTTTGAATGTTTTCCCTAGTGGCTCCTTTGTGCAAGAGAGGTGGACAAGGAGGAGGTGGAAGTGGAATCCTGCCAAGCATTAAATACCCTGTGTGGGCCAGGGAGACTCCAGCTTTCACATTTGGACTTGACACTAACATTGAAATTGGGACCTTCTTCTTAGTAATGCCGAGGATTACCTTCAGCAACCCAATCTTAGCTGCTATTGAATCTGAAAATAATTTTTATTAACTAGTAAGTACATGAGCCTCTCAGCTAATGAAAAAAATTGATAAAGGAGTTTTAATTGGCTTCCTATTGATCACAGGGTAACAAGGAAGAGGGGCATATAGGAAAATCAGTAAAGTGCCACAGCATGGGAATGCTTAGAAGCATGAACACAGGGAGAGCTGATGGGAGACCATTAAAATGATCCAGCTCTACAGAGATAAAGATCTGATCTAACATAAGGACTAGACCAGGTTTAAGACATTCTAGCAAATGCATTATTCCAAAATTATTATCTGGATATCAAATAAAACAAATACTAGTAAGACTTTAAGAGAAACTCATATTAGTAGATTATGTTTGTGCTTTTTAGTGTTAGGTTAAAAGTATTAAATTAGTAGATCTCCTCTTTATAGAGAGAGAAAGGTTAGTTTTCTGCTTCTATTTATTAATACTTTAGAGTTCATAAGGCTCAGCCACAGACTACTTGCTTTTTTGTGGACTTGGCCATTGAGAAGTAACAGGATATAAGACAGGTCTAAAATCTTATTTAAAACCTTCCAAAAATTCTCCATCACCCTCGGGTTAAAGTCCAGTCCCCTTAACCCGACTTAAGATACTTACTCCTCACCTTACGCCATGTATTTCATAACGTAACTGCTTTCAAAGCCTCATGGTCCCACTCGTTCCAACCCTCTGCACATATAGTTCTCTCCCATTAGAGCATCCTCTTTCTTCACCTGGGTTACTAATCTTTTAAGTCTGATCTTAGCAATCATCACCTATAAGAAAACTTGATGAATCCCCTCCCCTTCCCTAAGTGACACACCCATTTATTCTACAATAGCACTTTATCACTCAGACCTAGAGTTGCCCCTTTAGGTGTTTGCGGGACTCTGTTTCCCGCTCAGCTATAAGTTTCATGAAGATGAAGACTGAGTTTTTCTTATTTACTGTGGTGTTCTCAGGACCCACGGCAGTGTCTGTTCTCCAATAATTTCTCATTAAAATGCATGGGATAAATAAATAAAGGAAAGAAAGTGGGAGGAATATAGGGAAAGAGGGAAAAATATGAAAAATATAAAGGTAGTATTTGCTCCAGACCCCAAAGACCAGCTAAATCTCTAGGCCCAAAGTCACTCACAATGAATCAATTCTTTTTTTTCAGCTAGCTGTTATCTGCAAAGGATATGGTTGCTTCCTGAGCCAGGATGTAGACTGACTGAGATGTCTGAACATGTTATGGATGTTATTGTCCCATCCATTGGCATCCCTGTTCTACATCCAGGGTGCCACCGTATCTGGAAATGAACACACCTATTGTGAAAGGTAGAAGACACATTTTATCCCGCTAATAAGGCATTGCTTATTTGGCATTCATCTGTTCCTAGTTAGTATATACTATTAGCATCTTAATGAATAAAATTAAACCATGAGTAAAACTTAGCTGTCCCTGTGCATATTTATTGATGACTTAAGCTTTGATTGAGAAAAAAATATTTTTATCTTGTTTTCAAAATGGTGGAAAGTAGTGATTGAGAAAGAAGTTTTTCTAGAGGTAAGAAATTTATGTGAGTCTAGGAGGTGGGGGAATGGTCCATTATAGGGATAAAGTCTTAGGTTTTGGAGTTAGATTGCCTGGGTTTGAATCCCAGCTTCTTTATGTTTTTAGTTATGCGATTTGAACAAAAATATTACTAGTTCTTTAAGTCTTGATATACTTATCTATAAAATAAGAATAGTTATAACTCTTACTGAGTAGTTTGACATGAAGATTAAATAAGATAATCCAAGTAAAATTCATATGCAGTTCTAGTGCATGATAAACATATAATCAATATTCTAAAAATGATAATCATTATTGTTTAATCATATCAATAAAACTATAATTGTTTAATGTTCTAAACCTATTGTTGCATAAATGGTGCACATGTGTATAGAGATCACATTGTAATTATCAGAAACCTGTCCATGTATGAAATGATGAAAAAGATTAAAATATCTTCAAATGTGGATGGGTTTGAGAAGTCTCAAGAAAGAATTCTTATGGCAAAGAGACAGCCCTGGGATAATTCAATGTTTTGGTTTCTGCTTTGTTCCTTGCCTGTTCGCTGAGTAAAGAGGAAATTAGGACTAGTACAAAATGTTCCTTTGATCTAGACAACGTGACATAGTAATAAAAATTTTACATGTTCTTTACCAAGATAACTTAGTGACAAAGCTCAAAGACACACAATCTAAAGCTTTACCACACGGCATTGAGTACTTCCAAAATTATTATCTGTCTTTTCTTGGAGAATGACAAAAAACAGCAAAGCAAAAAGTAGTTGTGTTTGTTTTCAAATCCCTAAATTTGAAATGTTTTGGCAAAATTGAAATTTTATGTAAATATAGCAATTATGATGAAAATCATTAAAAGGTTTTTAAAAAATAAGTCCTTTCTTGTTTTTTACTCATTTTATTTCCAAACATACTTGAACTCTGGAGGCCTGATGTGTCGCAATGGAAGAATGAGTGCTCCCAAGGTTGCCGGGAGCACTACTGGTCCGCTTTTTCAAATATCCCGAGCAACCACGTCTCAACCACTACTTCAGCCTTAGGAAATGGATCCCCAATCTGTGTCTCTAACCTCCACTCCTTTGTCTACCTCAAAGTGCAAGTGTACCTATTGAATATCTCTTAGGAAGCCTCTGTAGATTCCTTAAGCTCAACACTGTCAGCAAAATTTCCTCTGCTCTCTTTCTTGTCCTCCACATGCTGCTTCTAGTATTTTGCTGCTGATCATTGTTAGTGTCACATTCTATCTAAAGGGCTGTTCTACTTCCTTATTTTCTTCATCTATAAGTACATTTATTTCAGTTCATGAACACTTTTTCAATACCTTTTTTCAATTCTTGGAAACACAGATTTGGTCAAGTTCCACTATTAGCCACCCTGCTCCATGTCCATGACATAGGCCTACAGTGTTGTTAGTTTGTTTTCAAAATTAGATGATAATTCAACATTTTTGATCTTACGAGGAGAGGATGGTGCATTAAATAAACATAAGCAACCTACTGATTAAACATGTTACTCCAATGTCTCCTTTTATCCAATTTTTACAATGAAAATATGAGATTCAAACAATTCTCGGTAATTATATAAAAAATTAGTTTGCTCACTCTCTTGCCCTCCCTCATATGAACAGTTTCTCTTTATTTTGGGGGTTTTGGAATTTTACTACCATCTTTCTGGGAAAGATCCAACTTCTGTATAGAATAATCTCAGGGATAATCTCTGGTGAGAGTTGTTTAAATTAGACTTCCCAGAGCTCAGGAACTACAAGAGGTGAAAGCCTACATAGTTAATTTATATAGCTTGCTCTACACACAGAAACTATGTTAATGCTTAGGCCATATAGGTACTAAAATATGGTAGTTTCTTTCTTAATTTATTCCTCCTTTATTACTCAAAACATTGTCATATACTCCCCTGAGGGCAATAGGTCAAACACTAACCTCTTCCTTTTTTCTCCATACTCACAATTGTTTGGAGCTAAGCATTTGGGAGAGTATAATGGAGGAGCACTATAGTCTTCAGTTCACATGCTCTTATTAATTAATTGTTCTATTATCTTAAAAACTCTGACCCTCATTTTGGTATCCTAGGTTTCTCATCTCTAAAATGAGTGGGTTGACTGGATAAACTCTAGTGTTTACCGCACCTAAAATTCTATCACATTGTAGACTTTCCCATCTTCTCATGGAAGGGCAAGAGTTGAGAGGAAAAGTGTTCCCAACAGTGTTTAGCTAGATATTGAAATGGGGAGCAAAGAGACTTAGACATTGAGCTTAATAACCTGGGGAATATAAACTTGCTGGCCAGCTAGGAAGCTACGACATTACTCCACCAAAGGGATTAATGCTCCTCCCCTCCCCACTTTAGTACCTGATTGTTGGAGGGCACAGGGGAAGGTGCACAGGGGAAGGTGACCAAAGAAGCCTATAAGTCTAACTAGGGCATGTAAACACATTGAAAGCTTGTGAAAAATTGGAAGGTTGATTGGTCCTTTTGAAAAAGCTTCTGGTCTTTTCCAAGCCTGAGATATATAATCCCAGGGGGACAAAAGAAACTCTCTCTCTCTCTGTGTTTCATGCACCCGGAGATGCCCTTGCTCCATTTGTTCCTGGGCTTTCTCTCCTCTGGGAGCACTCCACCATGGTGGTCTAACAGCTGCTGGGGCTCACAGCAGATGACATTGACTCCAAAAGGATTAGGATTTCTCTCTCTCACTCTGTCTCTACGGCTCAGGACCTGCATTGCCTCATGTATTAGTTCGTCCTCTCTCCATAGCCATATGGCCAGCAGCCACAGGGACTCTGCCACTAGAACAGCCAGGAACAAGCTGCCTGGATGGGGATTGAGACCACTTAGCCTCTTCCTGTGGGCTCCAAAGGACTAAGCTTTAATACGGAGCAAAAACTCTGGACACTGGTTTTTGTCTTGCGTTGCTGAGGACACAGTTAGATCTTTTCCATGGAGGGATGGACAGAGATGGGACATTGGGAAGTCATGAGGAGAACCCCCTTAATTTTATATCATCAATAAACTATACCACAGAGCCCCAACTTCTCATGTGGGTCTCAGGAAAATTTTCTCCATTAGACACTGCAAGAACTTGTTTTCTACTGATAAGGGATATTAATATGTAGAGCTTTACACTGAAGTGGGAAACCCATGTTTTTCTAAAACAAGGTAAGATAACCACAAACAGAATGGGCAGTAGCAGTGTGGTAGCCTAGTGGCTTGTTAGAGATTTTAATGGGCCCAGAGTAAGAAGTATTTAATTAGATATTACAAGGTTAGATGAGACAATGTGTTCAAATAATAATATAATACTAGCAGTAAATGAATGAATACTTACTATATATGTCCATATCTCTCTTAGTCTCCACTGTGAAGTTGGTTTTATTATTATCTTCTCCAAATATGGAAACTAAAACTTTGAGAGATCAGTTATTGAATCATGCAGTTAGTTAATGAATGACAAAGCTTGGACTGAAATATATGTCTAGTGTAAAGAAAAGGCCAGCATGTTTGGAGTGTACAGGTATATACAGAGAAAAGGAAAAGAAAGGAAGAGCAAGATAAGCCTTTTGAGTAAAGAAACTGTATCAATCCCTGTGGAGCCATAATATCCAATAAAAATGGGCTGTACATTAGGCACTCAGAAGACAGGTGTGGATTACTCTTAGTAACGCACCCGCAGGCACATGCACACGTGTGTGTGTGTGTGAACACTAGTTCAAAAGGAAGAGCCAAATATTTAAATTTATTCATTATAATGACTGTAATAACAAACATCAAATTTATTTTAGAGATCCAAGTGTTCTGGTATGCTTATTTCAACAGCTGTACAAAATGTATCTTTTATGTTCTTTGGGCTTTGGCATACAAATAGACTAATCAGGCACAAATAGTCCTTTGTGGGTGGTAATGGTCCAGGATTCATGCTCATTCATTTTCCAAACAGTATTTAAGATTAAAAGATATCATTTGGTGTTTTTAGTTCCTCTCCCACGCTTAATTTATTTCTAACATATTCCCACCAAATAGTTACCCAACTGGCTCTTGAATAATCCCAATAACAGTACGTTTACAATTTCCCTGAGCAACTGATTCTATTTGAGATGGCTGATCTAAAAGATCTGGAAATCAGCTTCCCCATGATGGACCTCAGTCACTTTCCCTGAAACATTTATGTCTTGGTTCTATACTTTGAAGTTACATTTCACAATTTTAGTCACCTTCCATGGCCAACTTTTAAATATCTGAGGACATATTGACAGTCTCTCTTTGTATTTTATGTTTTTTTGCTAAACATTATTTTTTCTTTCTCATGTAATGTGGTTTCACATCCTCTGGCACTACTGTCTAGAAACTGCTCCAGGATTTCCATTGTATATCATTTTCTTTATTAGAATCAAATGCAAGACCCTAGGTAATGTTTGCTTAGTGACAAAACACCTTCCCTATTTGCATTCTTTTTATCCACCTCTGCAGTCTAGGGCAATTATCACTGTCAAAAGCATGCCTCTATCTAAGGATAATAATTACTCTTTCACTAGGTCAGCAAAGCTAACACTGTTATCATTTAACATACAGATCACAGAGCTAAAGCAAACTGACAGTACCTTTTCTCAAAACTACCACCATCTCAGGAATAAATTTTGCTTTTTTATCTTTTGTGAATGAATTCCCTCAAATTGCATATATGTTATAGATATATACATATTATATACAACATATGTTTTATGTATATATGTATATATACACACATATATATAAACCGTGTGTACTAGAGTGTTACAGTCAGGCATATTTTGGATTTTGCATGCTTTCTAATGTCTTCTTTCCCTATATGTTTGGTAAAGCCTATTAACTTGGATCCTTGCTGTGTACCACTAACTGGCAGGTGCAATATTCTAAGAAATTCAAAGTTTTCCACCCTCTGCTGATGTGAATCCTCTACATTTAATGACTGCTTTAGCCAAGGTTACATTACTGGGGTATCTTTCTTCTACCACATTTAGCTTCCTCTCTTTATTACTTTCCACATTTTCTCTTCCTTTCTGATCTGTTGATACCTATCAACATTGCTTAAGAGAGAAGAAAAGTGAAACTGCTGTGGAGCAGAGGGGCTTTGTATGTGTAACTGATTTACTTCAGGGGAGTCTGGAGGGCAACTCTCTTCTGTTGGGTTGGATTTCGTGACAAACAGGAATGAGTGTGTTTGGGGAGCCATCCTTTGTATAAGACATTTGTGCTTACATAGCACACTGTTACTATAATAGCCATGAGATCATGAAATTTTCAATGATTTAAAAAATTTTACTTTAAGAGAATTTAGATTAAAGTAATTCAGGGATCAAACCTCTAGAAGTTACCTTTATCTTTCTCCTTGTGCATCATTCTCCGTGCACAACAGCATTGCATTTCCTTATCTCTCTGGAGAAATCAACCTGACATAGCTTCAAGATCACACTGAAACTTAATCAGATTGAAGTATAATTTCAGAAAAAATAACACAGCATCTCATGTAAGGAGTCACACACAGAAAGGATAAAAGTGAGAATTAGAAAGTTCAAGTACGCACTGTATGGTCTCATGCATTTGTAACAGAAAAGGTGGTTCCCCTTAGGTAATATCCTGTGATTTTTCAACTGTCTCAGAGTGGAAATGAAGAAGAAATGAAAGAAAAAAGTTAAGTTGATTAAGTCAGGACCTGGCTTTCAAGGGATTTTCTATCTCACAAACCATGAAGCTAATCATGGACAAGGGGCTAAATATTTAGGAATTCTGGTTCTCAGTCTTCCCACCTATGAAACAAGGAGTTAAATTGACTTTGGATAGTTTTATTTTTTTTAATTCTAAAATTTACATTCCTAAGAAAGACACTTTAGAAAATAATTCTGTAACAGATTTGACATGAGGCATTTTCACTCTCCAAAGATACTGAGGTGTGTGTTTCTTTGAATGCCTGGCTTGAGTTAGCTCTAGAAACTGATCCATGTGCTGAATGTGATTTTGCTGCTAGAAAGCTGCTGCAAAGGATTGTTTCCTAAGGAAAAAGAAATAATATTATGAGACGTAAATTGAATTTGCCCCTGCCTTTGGCATCCTTTTCATCTCATTTATAGCCACAAACAGTGGACAAGTGAATGAAGGTTTCAGGACACCTGGGTTTCAACAGTGTTTTGAAGGATTCTAGATATGCGCATACTCTGTCAAATATGGCACGCATTTGAAAGACAGTAGGCCATGCCTGTAACCTCACCTGTCCTGGAAAAGTGGCAGTTATGTAGATTACTTTACTGCCCACCATGCTGCCAATATAGAAACCAATTGTACTCTGGGGAAGTCATTATCATAAGCATTTCCTGGAGCTCCAATAAATCTAGTCTAAGCATACTAAGAAGTCCTGAACACTAACCAAGTACATCAGAGCAGCTGTTACAGAGCAGCAAAGCTGTGGAATGGTATTGCCTTCCATACAGTCTACTAGTGAATTGTGAATTTTCTAGTTCTTTAAATGATTAAAGAAATAAGCTTATCATAAGAGTTAATTATTTCTTTGCTTTAACTTCTATATTTGCTTTAGTTCATTTACCAAAATTTTACACGTACTTCATCTTCATATTTTACATGAATGCTTTTTAGTAGAAAAGGTGTAGGCTGCACTATTTGGTCTGGCCCATCGGAGAATGGATGTCCATTCTTGCCAAGACTTGATTTTAATTAGTGTCCTATCCCAAGATATACTTTATATTTTTAAGAAATATACCAGAAATAGATGACTAAAATTAAATGAAGATATTACGTAAAGCTTTATAGAACATTTTTTTACTTATGAGTAAAACCTCAGTATATTAAGATTTATTATTGCAAGCACTGTTATTATTTATGCATGTAATATAAACAGGGTTTTTTTAGTAACTAAATTACTCATTCTCCTAAACAATCAAAGTCTTTTGAAAATAATCAATAAATGATTTTATTCACATATTTATTAAGTTTAAATTATTTTGCCTACTCCAATGAGGTAGTCTCTAAAATACTTAAGGCTACATACTATTATTCACCTTATTATCTTACAAGTAGTTTCCTTATATTAATTAGTCTCTCAATTGGTTGACTTCTACATTTGATACTTCAACTGTGACCAAATTTATATATTTTCTATTTCAAACATGAATATTCATTCACCTAATAAACTGTTATTGAACTAATGGAGTACTGACCAAGTTAAAAGTGCTAAGGTGAGGAAATAAAGGTCAAATAAAACACAGAGTGTCTTCTCTTCAGAAGTTTTTTTTTTTTAAAGCAGAAAGATAATTCAAATATTAATTTTTAAAAGTGAGTAAATGATTATGTAAAAAATTTACTACATTTTCAAAGAAAGCATCCAAAAGACCAGGAAAAATAGCAGTATGTCAAGTGTGCTATAATACCCTATTTTTTTCATTAACATTATTGTAGTTATATGTCTCCCAAACTTACACCTAGAAGCTAAGGAGAAGACATAACTGTGTTCCCCAAACTTATGTGGAGTGACAGTAATTCAAGGCAAGTGTGCTATGGAACAGTAAAGGTGGGCAGGGGACGGCCTTTGGAATTGATTGAAAATTTTAAGGTACTAGAGTGAAATTTCCTAAATAGAAAGACAACTCTGGGAGTATACAATAAGTTAACATTAGCTAAGGAATTAAAAAAATAATATCATATGAATAGTGTAAAATATAGACATTAGGGTTTTCAATAAGTTAGCACTACTGAGTAAGATGACATAGGAAAACTTGGGACAGGGAAACAGGTGTGTATGCTGCTCTTCACTGCTTGGACTAAATGTGAAAGTACATGACAATTAAGGAATTACATGCATAATGGAGTTCACACCCTTACTTAATAACTTCAGTTGTATCCACACAGTTGTTGGACAGATAATATAAGGAAAGTGATACAGTTTCCTAAAGAAAAACAAAGTTTCATCAGTTCCTTGTCCAAAATACTCCTTGAAACTCCCCATCACATTTAAAATAAAAGCCTAGTCTGAGCAATGCCCTTCATGACTTTGCCCTTATTACACAATGACTTCATATCATACACATCTTCCCATTGCTACCTCTTTTGTAGCCATGTTGGCTTCTTGCTATTCCTTGAACAAGTCAAACATAAATTCTATTAGTGATCTTTTCCTTTTGTTTTGTATGGAAACATTATTTTTTCAGATGACTATTTGGTTGATACCCTTATTCCCTCAGATCTTTGCTCAAGTTTCAACTTCTCAGTTAGTCCTACCTTGGTCAGCCTAGTTATCATTTTAATCTGTTTCTCTCAACATCTCCAATACCCTTCAACCTTCACACATACTATATAATTTACTGCCCATTATATTTATTATTTATTTGCTGACTCCTTCCCCTGGAATATAAGTTCCCTGAGAACAAGGATATTTATTTATTTTGTTCACTGATGTTCCCAAATAAATATTTTTAACAGATTAAAGTGGAAGTATTCAATGCATGGCTCAAAATCTAATCAATGAAAATGAAAAAAAATATGTTCCACAAAAGTAGCCTTAAATATCCCTATAAGTGATCTATCCATCTTGCCTCCACCTAAGTCAATGTAAAATACAGCTAAATTCTATGAAAACTTCAAACAAATATTTTATACATACTTTAGAAAAGGGTAGTTAACAAAACAACAATTATTCAGTAAATCTAAACATCTAAAGATGATGTAACACTAGAAAATCTATTACTGTATTTCATGTCAACAAAACAGAGGAGCATGATCATACTATTCATTGTCTTGCTAACTGCGTATCTTATCGTTGCATCCACTCCCTGAAAACCTTTTCCATGTAGCCTAAACTGTTTGATCTGCAAATTCCCAATATTGCTTTGTTTCCTCTCTCTGAACTAGTATGATATTGCATGGTTTCAATTCTTTTTTTTTTAATTTTTCTTCACTGATTATGTGCCATGGTCCCTTAACCTCTTTCAAGGGCATTTGTGATATTTAGAATGTCATGTGTTCAATACCCAATCATTTACTTTTGTTCTCTTCTTCATGGATTTGTAACCATTTTTGAGTTCCAGATCTATTATTCTTAGGAAATTGTGAGGAAAAATGTCTGATGACTTGGGATCAGACTACATAAAAGAGTAGAACAAAAGGGAATGATCAGAATTAGCTCCATGGTTTCCAGCGTGAGAGGCTGCGTAAGCGTTGAGGATGCAGCTCTGCAGAAGATCTGAAGATGATTTCACTACATTCTCTTGAAGGAGGGGAATGTAATATCATCTTCGGATAAATTATTCAAATTCATATCGGGGAAGTAGTTACAAATGAGAATAAAACTTGGAAGTCATCTATAAAGAGGTAATAAAAATATGAAAAAAGGGATCAGAAATAAAATTGTAGATATTTAGTGATAAGAGGACACATAATTTTGTTTGAAGCTAGATTTTTTCCAGACACATGTGTCTTATTCAAGAGTTAGAAAATATAAGTGCTTTAGTCAGAGAGTGACAGAATTGGTAATTGATAATAAAAATGTGTATTTTAAAAATTTTGAGTGCAATTAATAGTGTGTTGTTGATTTAACTTATTTTTTTTTTCAGTGTAATACTCTTAACAGGTAAGAGTAATACCTGTGAGAAAACTGGTAACTTCACTACAGTCTTTGTGGTTGGAGAATGGAATGCTGACAACAAAATTGGTATTAATTCTATTTCTCTCAATTGAATCTTGCTTTTTGTCTTCTGCCTAATAATGCTACAAAAAAACCTAATATTTTCTTTCTAATATTCACTCTTGTTCACAAAAATGAAAAGGTATAAGAATGAATGAATAGCTCACTGGTTCTTCTGAGTCTGCCTAGAATACTTAGAAAATTATAGACATCGCCTTAAAAATCTAAATCACTCAGATTCCTTTCACCTTGAAAGGTAAAATAATTTATTGTATTCTGTTGTATTTAATTGGGTAATGATCTATACCATGAAATAGCATACCACAGCATTATTTATATAGAAAAAATAAGGAAAATAAACACAAAGTTAAAAGAGGGGGGAGGGGAAAGAGAATGAGCAGTGTCATGGGGACACGCAGAAGCAGGACAGAGGAGAGCAGAGTCAGGAGAAGGGAAAGAGGACCAGGAGAGTAGAGTAATGAACCTCAAAGCAGTTAATTTTAGGAGAAGCACCATGTATATGAGCCATAGCCCTGGCAGGGTGTTTCAAGAAGGATTAATGGCATCACATGGTTAAATTATGTCAATAAGATGATAACTGAGAACACTGAATTTATACAAAAGCAGTAATTCATCTTTTATGACAAAGAATTAAACCATTGTATTTCAGGATAAAGTGGCATGTCAATTTTTCAGACGAAGTTACTGAGGTCTGAACATAGTAAATGATTCATTCACTCCGTTAATGGGACAGCTGAGAGTAGAAACCAGAGCTGAAACTAAGGCAAGGATTCTTCTCACTGTTTCGATTTTGTTTTTCTGAACAAAAACATCATTAAAATATTTTCCTGATTCATAATTTATGGATAGAAACGTCATATATATGGAAATCAAATCACTTTTTGTAACTTTTTGTAATTTCTTTGGTATCTCAAATGTAATGCAGAAATTATTTTGAAGAAGAATATGTAGAAATAAATAAGAAGAACACCACTTTGTTCTTTTTAATGTAAAATTTGTATATTATTTTACAATTATTGTAAAATTAAATCTCATAAAACCTAAGTTGTTTTACTACAAAGAATCTATAGGTTAGAAAAACAATAATGAGTCCTCATAATTATTTATATTTAAAAAAACTGATACATTTCTATACCGTAATTTTCTCCTGCTTTTTCATCACTTGTTTGTTTTAGATATAGTTATTTTACTGAAATTATTTACATTACTTCAAAAAATTAAAACAAACATATTTCTCTATGGTAAATATAATAAAAGTCATTTATGAGAACTCTTTTTATTATATATTTTAATAGTAAAGAAAATTGAATTCAAAACAAATTACCAAAGAAGAAATAATTCTCTATTATTTCCAATGATAGAAGATTGTATTGCACGTACAAAGCAGCAATGATTAAATGGCCTACAGACCTGAATAAGCACCTTTCTAGAGTCCAATCTCAAAGACTAAAGTCCAGAGATATCGACTGATACTACAAACAAGTTTCCAGCTGTGAACCACTTGGAATGAGCACCTCCTCTCCCTTCTCAGTTCCTATAGGTCAGGCAGAAATGTAACCATAGCCCCGTCTTGTGTCACAGAGGAAGCCCATAGCAGCAGCTTGCCTTTCCTCAATCCAGCAGGCTAAGGACATGTGACTTATGCTTACGTCATAACTGGTCTTCACATCACAATTTTAATATCTGTACGTGTGTGTATACACAAGTTCACACACACATACACACACACCCTTACCACAGTCAAAAGGTCTGCAAGAAAAAAATATTGATTTACATATATAAAATTATATGAAAACATATTTAAGTGGAAAATGTCCTAGATGATTCTTATTACATCCTGTTTCAAAATAAATATATAAAATGGCATATTTTATAGAGAAAAGGGATGGCTTGGCTTAATAGTTTTGATTTTTACCATATTGTCTATATTCTATGATTACATATAACTTCTTGGCATCACATCAATGTTGATTAAATCTGCATTCATAATAGACCCAAATTGCCTCTTTCAACAAATGAAAGTTATGCCATAAATATTCTATCCCAATTCGTTTTCAGTGCAACCCTACTACCACTGATGATAAATTTTTAACCACTTTTTTAACCAGCATTTTTAACTCCTTTGCTCAACAGATGTTGAAAAATGTACCTTCAATTAATTCAACCCCATCTTCTATATAATCCCTTTAGCTGTACAAAACTGGTGAAAATGTATGGTCCCTGATTAACCTCTAAGCATCATTCAAATCTTCTGTGTTCAGCTCCTTTCCTCACTATCCAAAATGGGACCTGATACCTCACCACACTTCTCAAGACCTCTAACCCCTCCGACCACTGCCACTACTCATTCACTACTTGGCAAGAAGATATAAAAATTCTGCCAAGCATGAGCTATTTTCTACATGTACTGCTTCATGTCCACCTGCCATCCTTTCTTTCTGTCTCAGGCAGTGAACGGCTTCTTCCTTTCCAAAACCAATCAACTTCCTCTAAGAAAGGTCCATATTCTAATTTTCCTCTGACACCTCAGCAATCAATTCCCTTTCTCTCATTTTGATATCTTCCATTAATAAATGAAGCCATTTAAATTACTTCTGTTTTCTAAAAACACTCCCTTAAAATTACTTTTGTTTTCTAAAAACTCTCCCTAATCCTGTTTTCATCTAACTCTTCTCATCATGGTAGAGTAAATTTGTATTTTGTCAAGATGAGGAACTCATTACCTTAACTTTCATTTAGATTCCTTTCTAGGGGCTATTGTCACCTGGTTCTCTACCTCACACTGACTTTGTTGATTCCTTTGCTGAATTCTCTTCCTTCACATATCACAAAAAAACTAATTATTTATAAACCCTTGGTTTTAGATCCTTAAGAGACAATATGAGTGTTTATTATTAAGCAGGAGAATGCTAGGTAGACTTCTCTATCTCTTGAGAACAGCCTTTGAGCAGACATGCTAACTGTGCTTCCAGACTGTGCTTCGCAGAAAAGAAAGAAGATGTATTCACTCTCCCACATTTCTAGGTAACACCTTCTGGACAATTTAGAGGAGTCCTGTGGCATCTGACATTTCTTGTCAGAGAATTCTCTGGAACAGGAGGCAAAGGGTTCAACAGCAACAAAACATCAGGATGTGGTACTTTCTTCTCAGGACATTACCACAGTTGTGATTAAATAATGTTGTAAAATTCTTTTAACTCCCCTCTTAGCTAAGCACTTAAATATAGATCGTGCTTAGTTCAGTGTCTAGAACATAGGAAGCATCCAAGTACATATTTGTTTATTTATTTTAATTACAGTGTATAGTCTGTGTTACTTTGTTTTAGTTTCTGGTATATGATTGTGGTTAGACAATCATATACTTGACAAAGTGTTCCCTCTGATATTTGAAGTACATATTTATTGAGTGAGTTAATTAGATGGATCAAGTAGCATTTGTGTTTCTTTAGAGTTGGTTTAGAAATCTGACAAACTTTTTCATCATATTGCGTGACCTCAAACTCTCAAGTTTCCCTTTTCTCGTAAATAAATGTAGGTAATATGATTGTTTAGAGTTTTAGATGAGATAATGCATGCAAATCTTGTGCAGGGGTTTGTATATCATAAGTCCATTGTTTTTAATATTTATTTTTGTGTTAACTTTTGTGATTTTCAGACTTAATTTTAATTTCAATTATTTTTCCAAGTCATAGATGTACATGTTTCTAAAAGATTAAATAGTACTTCTGCTTTTGTAAAAATGATTTTATTTATTTTTAGAGAGAGGGGAAGGGATGGAAAAAGAGAGGGAGAGAAACATCAATGTGTGGTTGCCTCTCAGGTATTCCCTATTGGGGACCTAGCCTGCAACCCAGGCATGGGCCCTGACTGGGAATCGAACCAGTGACCCTTTGGTTTGCAGGCTGGCACTCAATCCACTGAGCCACACCAGGCAGGGTGTACTTCTGATTTTTAATGAAAAATACTTACCCCTGCTTACTATTCCACATTTGTAAATTCCATCCCTTACTGACTTTTCACTATTTAATCCATAATCACCCTATATTTCTATATAATACATTCATTCTGCCATTTTGATTATTTTTTTTTAATTTTACATAATAGATAAGGACTTAAAACTCAAAAAAAATTATTCAACCATTCCTAAATTTTACTTTTTCTTATTGTCTCAAGAGTTATATCACAATTTTTTAAAAATGCCACTCTCCACTGAATATATTATTATAATTAAATAATGTTCTCAGATATTAATAGCATACTGTGATTAATAACATACTGAGAAAAACTATGATTATATACAGATTCTTTGGGTTTAATTTGGAATAAAAACCATTGATATGTATTTAGGGATTTCTTATTTACCTATTACAAACTCTCAGAGAGAACTGTGAAAACTCCTTCAGTGTCTTCAAACATATGAAATAATCTATCAGTCCAATTTAATTTTTGAGAGATCTCCCTTAGATGGCCTTATTCTAATACTCCTTTCCTAAATAACTACACACCAATAATCCTAGGAATTCTAGGATTTCTTTTTAATATCATATTGGGAATTCTTTGTATCTCTTCTCTCTTTTGCATTTCTTGATTCTTGGTCTCATTTCCTTCTCTTTTGTGTTTGTGTGTCATTATTTTTTAATGGTGGATTATGCCCTCCATTAGCCTCCTGAAAGAGTAAGTAGCAAATAGATTTTTTGAAAATGTGTATGCTGGCAAATATCTTTTATTTTAACATCATCCTTAATTTATAGCATGGATGTGTATAGAATTCTTACTAGGAAATTATTTTCGATCTTTTCCTATATCTTCTCAAGTTCTACTTAGTTTAGCCTTGTGTGATTTTATATAAGTGGAAAAGGATAAGCTTTTCAGTATGTGAGAATACTAAATTGCATAATTATTGAAGGTAAAATTCTATTCTCAAAAGTTAATTGAGTTTTGAGGATATTTAAGACTTTAAGCCAATGAAAAAATGCTATTTAGGATGAATAGCACTTATTATGTTGTTTGATGTGACTTCACATATTTCTTTTTACTTTTTATTTAAAAAAATAACCCTACGTAACATTGCAGAGTTCAGTAAATTTCCAGGTGCTCTGCCATATATGCACTAATTGTAAACTCTTTGCTACATACACTTCCTCCCTTTTCACTTTCTATTAATAGGTGTACAATTTATATATATTTACATATATATTGCTTATTTATTTAGGTATTTTTTATTTTGAAACCATCTTTCCAATTTTTTAATTTATTCAAATCTTTTCCTTTGAAAAGATTATTCAAAGAAAAGTGTTGATATACCTAATTCTAGACTTAATCACACCATGTTTTAAAAATGTAGATACAAATAACTATGAGGTTATGGACTTCACTATTCTAGAAGATATATGTTCCAGATCATTTCTAAATGGAGTATCAGTTCCAAAGCTCTTCTTTTGACATTATAAAATATAAAAAATAAACAAAAGCGTATATTGCCGGATTGAGGTCACTAAAGTCAGATGGGTCATATAAAATGTGTATCCTCCTCATAAAACTGAGTAGAATGACATGCTGACTCAGTCTGCCAGGCTTCCTTCCCAATAGTGAACAGTGAGTCATTTTAATAATTATCGAAGCTATATTTATGGAGGAAAACACAAAAGGAATGTAAAAAACCAATCTTTTCTCCCTAGGATTTTCTAGATATTTGGCAAAGAAAGGAGAAAAAAAAGAGCCAGAGTGCTGAATTCAGATTGGTCACCTGAGATCAGCTGTCCACATTTGCAAAATACAGTACCTGTCTCATCCCTCCTGAATGTTACCTAAAAAGAAAACAGGGAACAATATAACTGCAGAACACGGCTTTAGAAAAACTCTTTCAGAGAATCATATTCATTAAACTATATTTTTACTTAATATATTCCTGATTCATTTATGCCACTGTGTGTGTTTATATTTAAAAGTGACGTGTATACTATTTGTATACATTACATCTCACAGAATCAATACATATATATGTGCTTTGAGACTGGCCTTTGGATTCCTGTTCTTCCTCTGACTCTCATGACAGTTTCCAGAATTTCAACTGAGCCCTCTGTTGGTAATGAACGTGCAGTAGCAACAACAGCATCTCTAAATCCCTGAGGTGTGACTTAGAACAGTACTGCAGATTCCTTCCGGCGTGGTGATTTGTACAATGTTGCCAACCCTTGCTTTTGATCCCACTGAAAGATTAGCCATATTGCACCACCATGTCCCCAACTTCCCACAATGCTGGTATTAGCAAGGCCTGATGTCTATCTCTGCTGCCATCTGATTGGTTAAAATTATAGCTATTCTGTGATTATTTGCAAGGCTGATCATTTGCTGGCTCAGGTCCTTTAGTAATGGAGTAGGAAGGGATGGGTCATCACAGTCGTGACGAAAAGGAAAAGCAGTACTATCCACTATCACTAATCAAAACTCTGACTGTTCTGAAAGGAAGTATGGAAAGAGATTAACTTGTGCCACTACCTCTTTGTAGTCACAACAATGAAAATGGCATTTAACAAAGAACATTTTCAAGGGTGAAATTCTTCAAAGCCTTTGGGTGTGCCTCTCCCATATGTGTCCCTGCCATGAACTGAAGGTGCTGAAGGCAGGCAGCAGCGAGGTGTACCCCTCTATCAACCACAAAATTTCGCCGTGTACTAACGAACATTGCTTCGCCTTCCACTCCTCCCAAACATTCTGGTTTCGGCACATCTGCTGCCAACTGCATCCTGATTCAGCTGCATCAGTATATCTCAGTTTATTTGTGAGACATTCTCTTCTCTTTATTTACTGAGTTTCTAAGACCTCCTCTTTAGACATCCCAACCTCTTTGCTGAGCTTGGAGAGTTTCACCCCTAGGAGTTCTTGAGAGGTCTGGAAACCTGCAGACACCAGCTTTCACCTGCACCACTGGGGACAGGGGAAACTCACTGAATCTCACTGCATTTCAGAACCAGATGCCTATGCAGGCAGTCACACGGAGCTTGTTTAGTGCTGACCGAGTCATGTGAGAATGAGTTGCCCATCTAATGATGTTTCACCTCTAAGTATTTCCATATATCTCCTCACAGAACCAAGACATTATTATACATAGTGTTATTATTATACGTTGTGTTAGTTTTCATATCTCTTTAGTCTCCTTTAATCTGCTACAATTTCTAAGCCATCCTTTGTTTTTCCTGACACCGATATTTCTAAAGAATATCTCAAAATTATTTAAGAAGTTATTTTATAGTATATTCATTGATTTCTACTGATTCTTCCTGATGAGTATCTGATATTTGATTCATTACTTTTGGCCAAGAATACAACCTACAATGCTTTTTCTAAAGCATCTTATCAAGAGGCACGTAATGTCAGTTTTCTCCATCATCAAGGATGTTATCATTAATCACTTGACTAATGAGATGTCCTTCAGATTTCTCCTAGATAAAATAACTTTGAAAAAATAAATCTCTTTTGGAAACTCAGGATAAGTAAAGAAATGTATAACTCAGGGTTTTCAGAAACATAACTTTTAGTAGAAGCGGTATTTCTTGATTATGAATTCTCATGTAAGTATTAAATACTTATGCTTAGAGTGGAAATAAGTTAAGGGAAATTCATCCAATAAATCTAATAGTATATGTGCCCAATTGCTCAATTTGAAAATTTCCTGAAGAAGTTGACTCCCTGTCTTGTTAAAAGTTGTATGTACAGCTTGTTTAGGCAAAGGGTCTTTATCTATCGGTCTGGAGTTTGCTTCTATCTGTTGCTTTAAACACAGGTACGACTTTTTCCTCTATAGTCCCCAGTGACACTATGACTGACAGCTACTCCTAAAAGATGAGCACTTATTTCTTCCTTAAGAATCTCTTTTCAAGGAACCGCCTCATCATTTTAGTACAATTTAATCAGAACGGGGTTATCTGGGTTGACTTCATTACACATTCACACATTCAATCACACCAACATCACTTTTCAAATACCATCTCTTACAAATGGATGCTGTCCACTTTCTCAACAGTAAAGGCATGACATGTGATTTCCACCCATCACTGGAGACTTAATAAATCACCCAACATATTACAGTTTCACACCAAGTTAGCACCTTCATCGGGGAATGAAATTAGCGGAGCAAATCCTGGCTAATTATGAAAAATGCTAATTACCCGTTCACCCTGTAAAATAAGGCATGAGTGATGTGTGGCGAGGTCTGCACAAAATCACAAACACTTGGAAATGCAACACTTAAATGAAGCTGAAAACTGATAATGCAGAGAAAAATGGAGACCAGACATAGAGTAAAAATACACAGCTAATAAAGGAAATAAGAATCTGCAGGGATTTCTCAAATTTTGCTTTAGAACTGTAGCAAGACCAGTGGGGACTTGGGTGGCTGCAGGAATTCATTGTGATAGCTTTACTTCTAGGTCTCCAGGGCAGATACCCACCTTATATCACTTGGAAACAAGTCTTTACTTGTTAGCCGGTCACAGCTGGGACAGGAGGTAGCTGTGAAAGAAGTGACCCCAGTTCAGCTACTCCTGGGCAGGGACGTCCCCGTAAGTGACTGGCAGCAGTCAGCTCCCTGCGGGTGCTGGTTTCTACAGAGGGGCCAGGAGCTGAGCAGGTCACAGGATGTGTATCCTGAGCCGGTGTTTCAGAAGCTGCCACCATCTCCTTGCTGCTCGGCCCAGACCCGCAGGTTGGGGTGCGATGGAAAGATGTGTCCCTGCCTCTGTCAGTCTGGTCCCCCTCTCTGGATAGGAGACTCTTTCTTTTCCCCAGAGGTGTCAGTTTGTCACCTTTCACCAGGGTGGGGCTCGCATTAAGAAGAGAAGCATGTTCTTTCCTAATAAAGCTGTTTAGGAGTGTGTGTGTGTGTGTTTAATGTGCAACATGTATTACCTTTTCCTACTCTTTGTAGCTCCTCTAAAGTTCTGCACAGTCAGGTGACTTCTATACTACCAAGCCCAGATTAAAAAATTCAACACTTCAATTTTTCAATTTGTCTGTTAGGTTCCACACACTAGATTTGTTATGAAAGGCAATTATCACATTACATTTAATTAAAGTGTTCCTGACTAATGACTTGTGCAAGCCACTAAAGCAATTATACCATTTATAATTGCAAAGGTAACCCAGAGAAAGAGATTCTTTTGTGGTTAATTTGTGTAATGATGCAAAGGTGATAAAATATTAAATCCCCAAAGAGGAATATGGAAATTCTCCAGAAGATAGATTTGTGACACAATTTAAACCATCAACATAA